>VZTD01002534.1:1535388-1578648 GCA_013397725.1 Rhagologus leucostigma
GGGCGGGCCCGGCGAGCCGCAGCACGGCAGGCCCGGCGTGCGGAGCCCGCAGAGCCGTGTGCCGCGGGGCCGTGCGGGGACAGGAACGTGAGTCAGCACCGCAGCCCCCGCCGTTGTTTTGGAGCAGGAAGCTCAGACTTCTGTCGCTGTCCTAGAGCGGCCCGAAGCAGCCAAAGGAGCCGCAGCTGCTGAAAACGCCCGAGGTCGCCCGCAGCTGTTAGGGGCCGGCCTCGGCTCGGCGGTGGCTGACCGCCGCTAGGCTGGAGCTCGGGTCTCGGCTCTTGCTGGGGTTTCAGGCTCAGGCATGTCCTTGGGCTGCTACACTGCAGCTATGGCTACTGGAGGAGTGTAGGTATTGTCATGCTTTGTAGATAAAGACACGTTTTACATATTTGGAAAAATACAGTAGCGTGATTCTTCGACTTACAGTCGTTTATCACTTATTCTGGTGTCACTGATAATTGAGAGTGAATGATAGAGACTTGCTGAATACAGAGAGACTGCAAAGCCAAAGAAGGCATAAAATGGAAAATGCTGTATAGTTAAACAAAACTTAGAAAGTGAAATTATATAGTATGTTTTGTTTCTGTTTAGATAATGGAGTCTCATAGCTCTGACAGCCTTCGCAAGAGTCAGTCAGGAGCTTCTGAAAGTGAAGACGAGATTGAGTTCATTGGAGTAAGTAGATCTTGTACTGGAAACACACTGCTTGTTGGAAAAAAATACACTTTCAGTAGTCCAGTAAACAGGAGAGGGGTCTTCATTTACTCTGTTGATGATGATTATATTTCAGTGTAAAGCATTACTCTTGAATATGAAGATAATTTCATTTGTGAGTGTTTGTAGCAGATAACAACTCGATCTTAAAGGTTTATGTGCCCTTTTTTTGGAAGGGTGTAACACAATGTCAGTTGGTCTTGTAGAGAAAATGTAGTCTTGAATATCCCAGCAGGTGAGGGGGGATTACAGTGATCAGTGACGTATATGAGAAGGGACTGTAGATAACTTTTCTGGTAATCATATTGCACAGCATTTTGCTTTATGAATAGTCCCAGTAAAGTTAATGGAATAAATCACTGCTTATTCTGCAAATCAATGTCAAAATCACTGTACTGAGTTTAGAAGAGGAAGGAAATAATGGGTTAGAGGCCTTAAACAATCCTCTCAAATTGTGAGGCACTCTATATTGTACAATACCTAGTCTATTGCTGACAGGGTTTATGTGAACGTAACTTTAAGACACTTTTATCTGTTAGATATCTAAGAGAAGCACAATGTTTTTCTTGCTGCCTGTGTTTTGGCCTCAGTCTGTCATCAGTGAAGTGGTGCTGGATGGCAGGGTGACATAAGAGTCAGAGAATTGTTTAGGTTGGAAAAGACCATTAGGATCATTGAGTCCAGCTGTTAACTCAGCACTAAACCATGTTCCTAGGAGCCACATCTACACATCTAAGGATGTTTTTCTTGAAGGAGCAAGTCATGTTACTAAGGTCAAGTGATTAAATGATGCCAGTATTTTTAGCAGCTGTTTTTTTGTAGAATTGTCTCATTTTTGAACAGTATGCTGCATAATAACTAGATTTCCCCCCCAGTTTTGTATGGTGTTTGATTAAAGCCGAAGTCCAACATACAGACTTTTTCTGCAGGGGTATTTAGGTGCTCGAGTATGAAGGATAGGTGGTTTTCTTTGCCAAAATTATAAGTAGTTGAGTATCTCTGAGACGTCTTAATCTTTTGGTTGATTTGGGCAAAATTGATTAATGAGTTCAAAGTTATTATATACACACAAGTATTCATGTGCATCTGCAGAGAAAGACTTGGGATTGTTGGTGGATGAGCTGGCAATGTGCACTTGCAGCCCAGAAATTCCAGTGTGTCCTGGGCTGCATCCAAAGCAGCATGGCCAGTGGGGCAAGGGAGGGGATCCTGCACCACTGCTCCGCTCTGGTGAGACCCTACCTGCAGTGCTGCATCCAGCTCTGGGGTACCCAGCACAGGAAGGACGTGGACCTGTTGGAGTGAGTCCAGAGGAGGGTCACCAAGATGATTAGAGGGATGGAGCACCCCTCCTATGAGGAAGGACTAAGAGAACTGGGATTGTTCAGCCTGGAAAAGAGAAGGCTTCAGGGTGAGCTAATTGCAGCCTTCCAGCATCTGAAGTGAGCCTGCAGAAAAGATGGAGAGGAGCTTTTAACTAGAGCGTATAGTGAGAGGACAAGTGGGAATGGCTTCAGATTGAGAGTATGTTTAGATTAGGTATTAGGAAGAAATTCTTTTCTGAGAGGGTGTTGAGGCACTGGAACAGGTTGCCCGGAGAAGTTGTGGATGCCCCATTCCTGGGAGAGTTCAAGGCCAGGCTGGATGGAGCTCTGAGCAGCCTGACAGGGGGGTTGGGACGAGATGATCTTTCCTACTCAAATCATACTATGATTCTGTGATCATGGTTGAATAAGCTTCGTTTTCTTCAAACTGGGCAATGAACGGAAAAGGTAGTATAGGCTGGAATGTGTAATGATTGAAGGGCTGCTGGAGCACCAAGAGCAGTAACTGAAAGAGAACTGAAACAAAAGAACTAAAATCAGCAGTTCTGGCTACCTTTTTTTTTTCCTTGGCTTTGCCTGTGGATAATATGGATCCTTTATGGTCCCAGTGACTATTGCTTCCAAGAGAGGCTGCTATATATAGGAAGATGACTCTGCTCAAATTTTCTGCAGGATTTATATCCTGGGCTGAGGAGCTTACTATTGTAATTGATGAATACAAGGGGAAAGGTGTATGACCCTGGCCATCACCTAATATCAGCAGTATGTCTTCAGATCTCTCATTGGCTGTTCTGAGTGAAGGTGACTTTGGACTTTGCTAAAGTATTTCTAGACTGCTTGGCTAGCTTTAGATCATCATTTCCATATGATAATGTATATGACTGGAAGCTTAAACTCTTCATAAATGTTACGGATGAATGCTTCCTGGTTACCTGCATGTCCTAAAGACCGAGTGCACAAGATAGTACTGTATAAACTGAATTAGAGAAGCCACTGGGGTATCCCAACCTGTGCTCGTTTTGATGGAAAACAAGTAATTGTAGGCCATGTGATCTCTGTGTTTTTCTTCCTTTTTCTCTTTTTTTTTCTTCTTGGCAGTCAGATGTGGCTTTGGTGTGGGTTTTTCATTTCTTTGATCTGTTTTTTCTTTGTGGTTTTGGGTTGTTTTTCTGTTCCATTCACTTGTACTATGGTGTTTGAGTTCATACTGTGGGACTACGCTTTTGCTCCATCAAATAAGGACTTTTCGTCAATCTGCTGCTGCCAGATATTTTCAGCTTTTGTAATCTGATTCACCCTCATTCAGGAAACTTAAGGAAATTTAAGGAAACTTAAAACTATTCTTCCATAATTTCCCACCTTTTAATTCTTCATTACAACATATTTTTTCCATGTAAAATCATTACATTTTAAGTTTTGCGTACCACCAGAAAAATATAATTTAATCTGCAGTGCAAGATGCTACTCCTGCTTTCTTAAGATAGTTAATCTTTCTTAAGATAAGTTAATGGGGTCTTGCTCCCATTTTGTTTACTTGGGAAGGGTAAGGCAAGAGTGGAGAAACTCACAGGTGTAATGCCCTGTGAACAAACAGATAACTCAAGTTGCCACAGTTGGGACCAAAAGCACTGGACTTAGAGGAGTGTTGGTTAATATACCAAATCAAATGATTCACTAAAACGTGGTAGTTACCATTTTAAAGGTTTTGCTTCCTTTCCCCCTGGGATGTCAGTTATTTGATATTCAGAATGAAGTATTTGTCTCTCTGGCTTTTAGTTGCATCACAGCAGGAACTGAGTAAAATGGTAGTGGTGTTGGGAAGCAAGTCTTTTATTTTTGCACCCATCCCAAGTCAGCCAGGGACTTGAATTTTTGTATTTGCTAGGTTACAAAAATCAAAACTTGTTAAGTGCATATTGGTTCACAATGTTGGTCAGTTCTCAGCAGTCTTAAAAATTGGAAGTCTGCTGGGACAAAGATTTAGGACACAAACAGTACAATTTGTGTCGATTTTTAAAAATTTATTTTAATGTAAACTTGTTGTATGATAATAAGTATGTTTACATGTGTACACACAATTATGCTCACATAATTATTTGTCAAAGATAAGTTTGTGGTCACATACATGAAAACTAGATTCATGTTTTCTGTATGCTAGTGTGTGTATATTATGCAGAAGTTTAATTGTGCTGTTTAAGTAAGCTGGGTATTTGGTCTGAATGCACATAAAGCTAAAAACAACAAACAAAGCACCTTCTGTGGTGTGTCAGTGGACAAGGTGTCTGTTAGCTAGGCCTGATCACTCAAAGATCGAGTGAGATGGGGAAGGGCAGGAAAGAGTGATCACAGTTTAGGGCTTTTGGAGAAAACTTTGAGAAGTAATAAAATTGAGCTTCACAGAACTGCTTGAGAAGAAACTGTCCTTGGAGATGAATATGAGGCTTCATCTTCACCAGTTACCAGTTAAACAAATTTGATTGTATTAACAGTTAAATTGGGCATTTTGCATAGCAGAGTGAAATTACATTTTTGTTGATTTAATACTGGTGCTTCCAGGCAAAGCTGTGAATAACGGCAGAGATGCCACAGCTGCCTGGAGAATTAAAAACCTAGTAATTCTTCTACTCACGGAAGTAGCTGAGATTTTTGTTTATTGCTCAGTGGCATGGCTGTTGGTTTGTGAGAAGAATGGCTTTTGACGATTGTTTAGAGAAGTAATTTAGAAGTGGAGCTTGTTGGGGGTTTGCGGTTTTTTTTGGTTGGGTGTTTCTTTGTTTTGTTGTTGGTTGGTTGGTTTTTTGGTTGATTTTTTTTTGGGGGGGGTGGTTTTTTTAGGTTTTTTGCATGTGAAGGATCTGCTCATAAGATGTGAAGAGTGAGCCTATCTTAGTGCTAGTACATCTGAATACTTTTATGTCTTTCTGGGTGCCACATATGCCAGTCAGCTAGAGAGGCCCCAGCTTTCAGCTGTTCATGGAGAGCTTGTCCATGTTGTTTTTGTGTAATTGCAGACTGTTGTGTGCCATGATTTGCTCCCCCACTCATCCTGTGGGGAGTTACAACAAGTAGGATGAAGCTCTCTGATCCTCAGCTTCTTAACTCCCTATAGTGATGGAATCTTCAGGGTTGGCACCATCTTAGCATTACTAATTAGTTGAACCAGGTAGAAATAAAATAATTAAAATTCTCATAACTTTCAGTTTGGAGCTTGTCTTATGTGGAGGTGAGCAGTACACAAAAATGGCATAGAAAAGGCACAGAATTTGGAAGGAAAAAAACATGTCATGTGTGCAAAAGACATTTAAACAAGTGTAATAATACTTGTGTTAAATTTATTGTTTTGATCACTTGAACTTCCAGGCTTGAAAGCAAGTTACTCTGCATTTCAACTGTCAATTTTGTAAGTTTTGATTAGTTGCTGAACCCTGGGAGTAAGAAAATAAGAGAAATCTCTGCCCTTGAAGAAGGTACAGCTGTTAGGATCAGAGCTGAACGTTTCAGAACGGTTTATTGAACTGATTGGACAGTCAGGTGATCTGAGTGTGTCTTTGAACTTTTACTTGCTAACACCTGTTTAATAAAGGTTTAATTTCTTAAAAGTGTTGCAGAGGCTGTCAGATTCTACAGAAGCAAATCTGAAGTGTGGTTTTTTTTTTTATATATTTCATTTAGAAAACCATGTTATCTTTATTTATTTAATCATAAAAGGTTAAGCACTCTTTTGGGGTAATTGCAGGCTGGCAGCTTGATTCATAGAAGCTTGTGTCATCTGTCCAAGATTTTACCCCTCTTCTCCCCTGTGAGACAGAGGACTGTTTATGCCTGGCCAGCTGAACAACTTTACTGCCTTGAAAGGTGGAAGAATGTAAAGAATGAGATGCATTAAGAGCAGCAGAGAGGATTCCATGCTGCTTTTCTCTCAGCTACTCATCATGTGGCAGTAGGTCTTCCTAGCCTGCCCTACATAGTTGATTGTTAATATCTTGAAGAAACTGCCAATATATGGCAGAGATAGTACATTTTATCTCTGAGGAAGACAATTTAATGCTTTCGTGTGTGTATTTTTAATACCTTTTTCCCAGGAGGGACCTTTAAGGCCTGTCCTTGAATGCATTGATCTTGTCAGCAGTGAGGATGAAGAACCTAACAGCAGTTCTTATTTTCATGTGAGTATGTTGTACTGTATTTTACGACATCTTGGTTGAATAATAATTGGTCTTCTGTATTTTTTCGTATCAGTTACTCTTCACAAAAGCCTTGTTAGATGTGTTTTTAACAAGTCCTAAATAATCAGTATTGAAGTATTTTGATTTTTCTACCTGCTGTTGAGTGAAAAGCAAGAATACCAACACTTCATTTTTTCCAGAGCCATTTTTTCCGCCTTGAAATGGACTTGGTACTTTTATTTGGTTTTCAGTTATCTTAAGTGTGTGAAAAAGAAATGTCACTTTACATGAAGCCTCAGAAGTCGGGGTGTCCAGTTTCTAGCCTGAAAACATATCTGGTCTGCTACCAGGCCTTTTCTTTCTAAAATAACTTTTTAGGAATAATTTATGTGTTGAATGACCTTATTCCACTGACAGTCTGGTCTTAGCTCAGTCTAATCCTTCGTAATCCATTCTAAGAATGTACGAGTCAGAAGCAGGCTCATCAGTTTATCTATCCCCCAAACTTACTCTGCCTGCTCTGCAAGGCCTTTGAAAGGGACATTGATAGACCCTACCAGAGTTGGTTTTGGCAGCAGTGACTATCTTTTTGTTTTCCTGTGTTGCAGTAGAGGATGTTTATAATAAACCTGATTCTTAAGGAAAGGTGGATCTTCTGTACATGCACAGGCTGACACTACAGGGATGATCTCTAGAGCTGACTGTAAGAGAAGGAAACTACAGTATATGGTCTATCCCTTAGGCTAGAAAAAGCTAATGACCTTGCTTTCTGAAGATAGTACGCGGTGTTAGAGCAAGAATGATAGCAGTTCTCAGTTTTTTAGATGGGCTGCAAGTTGGCTTTGAAGTCAGGAGGGATTCTGTTTGCTTAGAATAACTTACTTAACTTTTGTTTGTTGGAGGCTTCTAGGATACTCAGCATCCATGTTCCTCTACTGCTTGGTGAGGCTAATTTTTATGTTGAATTGCCTTGAATATGTTGAGGGGAGGGTTGTTTTTATTTGTTTTTTAACAGAAGTTACAAATGCTGGTAAAAAGGAAGAGAAGATTAGCAAGATAGCTCATGGAACTTAGGATAAGAGTATCTTTACTGAATTATGTCGTGATGCTTGGGCATCACTTTTCACTGTATTGGTGTCTGTTACTTAACAATCACCAAATAAGAGTTTAACTTTCCAATTGTAGAGAAATACTAAGCGTAAGGATCACATTGACTATCAGAAGGAAAGAGTTGCATCAACTCTGGATCGTCTGGCACGCCATGTTGAAGTAGAGAAACAGCAAAAAGAAGAGAAAAACAAAGCCTTTAAGGTATTGGATGTGTTTTATTTTGGAAGAATTGCATAATAAAGACCTTGTAGTCACAAGTGTCTTTGTTTTCACTACTGAGTTAATAAAAAAATTGGTGAGACATACCTGGAACTAGCAACTAGACTTCTGCTGCCTGGGGCATTGTGTGAAACACAACATGGACTTTGTCTCTTCTGTGGCTTTTAACTGATCAATTTTCTAGTCTTATTGCAGTTACTAAAGTAGGGGAAAAATTAAATGAATGAAAACCAATAGCAAAAACTTGTTCTCTTGTTTGTATATATGGCAAAGGAACTTTAGCATCCGTTATTCTGATATTTCAATTAATTGAAAAATAAGTTACCACAAACCACCATGCAGCAAGCCTTGCTATTTACCTGCTTTTGTCTGAGGTTTTTGGGAAGCTATTTGCCACATTAAATCTCTGTATCAGAGTATTTCATAATGAGATAAAATTTTCAATGTTTAAGGCATAATTTTAAAGTTGAGTCCTTTTATTTGCACTTAACAGCCATTTGAAAAGAGTATACTTTTTACTTTCATTACAAACTGGAAGATACAGTCAGTAGGCTTAATGGTAGGGCTGCTCTCAGTGGGAGCTGGACATCTCGAAGGAATGGGATTACAAAAAGTTCATGGAATTGAACAGGGACAAATTTAAATCCAGAGTTGGCAAAATGTGCTGGCTTCCCAGCCTAATTTTCTCAACACTGTTAATGGCTTTTAAAATCACATGATTATACTATAGTTACAGCTTGTTATAGGCTATGGTGGACTATGCGACTGTAGTACAACAGAGTAAAAGATTAGATATACTCCAGGGTAGCCTTGAAGTGTGGAGGCCTGCATCCCCCTTCTGTCTTCTCCACATTAAATTTGGCAGTCTCTTTATGTCTCCACGTACAGGTTTTCAGCTGTAAAGTGGAGTTAGAGGTAACTGTGTAACTTTTAAAGCAGTTTGAGAATGAAGGCCAAAAGATAATTTTGTTAAAGAGTATTTTCCTCCTGGCTAGCTCTTTGTTCGTCAGGTAATGCAAACTACAGACTTAAATTTAGTCTTCAAAGTGAACATGCCTTTTTCTTTTTTTTTTCCCTCTTATATTCCATTTTTATTGTATTGAATAGAAGTCAGTCAAGTTGTAAGATTTTTCTTCCCCTCACTTAGGTTTTTGTGGGTGTGTTTTTTAGGAACTCATGTGTTAGTTTTGGGATACATACTTAATCTTTTTTCTTTTCTTTTTTTCAAATTTGATCCCAACATTGTCTGGTGTGTTTTTTCGCTCAGGAGAAAGTTGATTCCCAATATGCTCATGGGTTGCAAGAATTAGAATTTATTCGGGAACACACTGATACAGAAGCTGCAAGGTTATGTGTGGACCAGTGGTTAAAAATGCCAGGTAAGAATAGAAAGCTAAGTTTGAGTGATGGTTTTTAAGTCCTGCATTACAGAGCAGAACATGTGAAAATTTTCTTGAGCTTGTGGGTGCCTTGTGCATAACCAGATCCTGCAATATTAATTTTGCTATAGCATATCATTTGGAAGTTCTTAAACACTTATTTCCAAGGAAGCTATTCTTGTAATGCTTTGTTGCTTAGAAAATGAAAGATATGGAGTCTAAAAACCACTAAGGCAATGTTAATCATTTTTATAAGCAAAGTTGCTTGGAAGAAAAAATATTACTGTTGAACTGCTGCTTAGGAAAATGTAAGTAAGTGTAACTTCACAATGTTTAATCAGTTTAAAATACTGCCTGGAGAACCTGGAGGAAGGATGTCAAAATGTTTGATAAGTTATACTGCTGGGAATTGAAGAGACAGTGAAAGAGCAGACTTACTGTAGTAGAATTGATGGACAGTGAATGCACTGTTAGTTTGCTTTTAAGAATCACTACAATTTGATTTTAGGGTGTTTTAGGGCTTGTGTGTTATTTTGTTTGTTTTCTTAAGCCTCTGTAATTCAGCTTCTTGTTAAGTGCTTTGTTTTGTAACACAGGTCTGAAACCAGGCTCTGTTAACGGTGGAAGAAGGGGTGGTTATAAGAGGGCAGGTCAGCCTCGAGTCAACAGCAGTCCCAAATATTGTCCTGTGATGCATTGCAACAGACAGTTTGATAATGTACATCTTCTTCTAGGTCACCTTCAAAGGTAAGGACATATATTGCATGAGTTCAGTGCAGGGAATAATGATAAAGAACATGCTCTAACTTAGGACATCAGCATCAAGTCTGCTTTAAACTGCCTGTGCTGACAAAGCTTCATTTTGAGAGCCAATTAATATGTTAAAATTTATATAGATGAGCTTCATGAGATTTTTTTTGTTGGTTTGGCCTTTTACTTGATGTGCGTGGGTTTTTTTTTTATTCAGAATTGATGTCTTCCTCTTGTTGAGCATTTTTAATATCTTGGGTTTTTTGAGAAGTAAGATTTCTGTACTCCAGTTTAGTTGTATCTTCATCCAAACTTGAAATAAAGCAAAAGGCTAAGTTACACAATTTGATGGTAAGATAAAAAGAAAAGCCCCTAATGTAGGGAAAGGGGAACAACAGTTACAGGCCATCTGTTCGTTGCTAGTCACTGCTCAGTGTGCCTGTGTTCAATTCCAGCAGATACTGCCTTTTAACTGCTGGATGTGTCCATGGGCAAGACGGTGAGAAATTGAGGGGAGTGTCATGGGTTAGCCCCCATAGGCAGCTCAGCCCCACACAGCTGCTCGCTCTCTCACCCTCGTGGGATGTGGAAGAGGGAAGGGTGAAAGTGAGAAAACTCTGGGCTGAGGTAAAAACAGTTTAATAAGCCAAAGCTGCGCACACATGCAAAACGAAATAAGGAATCGACAGGCAGAGCTCTATCATACATGATAGTTACTTGGAGTGATGGCATTTGTCTGCCCAGCTATCTCCCCTTCCTCTTCCACCCAGCTTTTATTGCTGAGCATGATGTCTTATGCTATGGGATGTCCCTTTGGCCAGTTGAGGTCAGCTGTCTCAGCTGTGTCTCCCAACATCGCCTTGCTGGGACAGTCTGAAAAACAGAGAAGACCTTGACACTGTGCAAGCACTGCTCAGCAGTAACTAAAACTTATCTGTGCTATAAACACTGTTGTTATAAATCCAAAGCACAACAACCATACAAGCTGCTACAAAAAATGAACTCCATCCCAACCAGAACTAGTACAGGGAGGTAAAAATAAATGAATTATAAAAATGTCTATGGTTCTTAAAAGCAGTATGATTTCTCTCCGGAGTGGCCATTTTAACAGATTAGCTGCAGGGGAAAACATCTCTTTACAGGATACTTCAACTGATACAGTTCATGATAGGGGAAGTAAGGAATTTTTACAGTTTAGGTTGGTTAGATAAGGTTTTCGTCTGGTAGCTTCAAAGGACAGAATTTTTCCCATTAAACGAAAGCTATTTGACTATTTAGAGGGGACTAGTTTGCTAATTATTTCTTCTTCTCCAGGTTTGATCATTCTCCTTGTGACCCAACAGTCACATTACATGGACCCCCACATAATGCTGTTGCCTGTGTGATATGCTGCGAAAGATTTTCAACCTCTCAGCAGTACAGTGATCATCTTTTATCTAAGGCAAGATCATAAGGATAAGTAACTCGCCTGATTGAATGTAGTAGAGATTTTAAGACTTAAAATTATGTATTGATTTTTGGTGGGGTTTTTTTGTTGGGTTTCTTTTTTAACCCTCTATGTCTTCCCTCTCTTTTACTCTTCAAGATAGTTTTTTCTTAATCTGCTGTGTTTCAAACACCTGGTGTAGCCTGACAGTATTCCCTTTAGATGTGACCATTAGGTTGTGCTTTTTGGTATGCTTTCAAGAGGACCATAGTTCTTTCTTGAGCCTCTTGTCCATCTACTGGTTTTGTTGATAGGTATTCCCTTTTTTTTGCATTTCCGAAACTATGAAAGGTAAAGGCAGGAAGTTAGGGTGAAATAAGTGACAGCAAAGAGAAGCAGCAGAAAGGAGAGGGGGGTTTTATTTAAGCAGTCTGGTGTTGAATTGGATAATGGATAGCTTTTTCAAAGTTGGGTGTTTTGATAACAAATATTCTTGCGTAGTCTCCAAGAGCTGCATTAAATTTGGGAAAGTTGCAGACATTCTGAAAATCAGACTAAATTTTGCTTGTAGTAATAACTCTTGATACATAGTTGTACCTGACAGGCTGAAAGATTGCATCGTAGTTTGTCCCTGCTCTTTTTCCATTGCTTCAAAGTTGTGTGCCTCTGATGTGTCCAGGGACATTAGCAGGAGTAGCAGCCAAGGTAGGCGAAAGGCAGTGAGTGTCTCTTGCAGACAGCGAGAAGGTGGGATTACTTTGATGTGTAAGGATGGGGAGATAATCCTAGTCAAAGCTCTAAGCGTATAATGAAGATTCTTGGAGTGATGTAGAAAGAAGCAAGCGAAAACATCAGAAGCCGAACTAAAGGATTTTTGCCATGAAGGCAGAGCTCTGAAGTTGATGTAGAAGGCAAAGCAGGTGGAAGGAGTTGACTTCTACAGAAGTCACAGACCTTTCAGACTACTCTGAGGAGCAGCATTTTGGGGAGTTAGAGGTTAGCAAGATTAGGGAAGAACTGACATGAGGTAAAGCAGCTGCTTTATTGACAGAGGGAGCTTTTTCTGAGAGCCTGGGTAAGGGGAATGACTAAGAACTGCTGGAGCCCATAGTCCCTGGGATGGTGCTTGCTTCCAGTGGTAGAAGAAGGGGATGGAGAAGTTGATGGTGTGGTAAGGGTGGATGAGTAGCTAAGTTTGACAGTGGTACTTTGGCCAGTTCCTTGTGGCTTGTGAGCTGAAGTGCAGAGGGGTACGCTGTAGATAAATATTGATGTGGTAGCTGACAACCTAAAAGTGAAAATACTACCACAGAAGTGAGAGAGAAATGGGAGGACATGAGAACTGGGACTGGTTTCTTGACTTAATTTTTTTCCTAAACAGATAATTTTCTCTTCCAGCTAAATGAAAATGATGGGCATAAAAAAGGTATTCCTCCACAGCATATTCAGTGTTTTGCATGCCCAAACTGCTTCCTCCTTTTCACCAAAAGAGAAGAGTGTTTGCAGCATATGTCACAAGAAAACCACTTCCTCCAGGTTTCTGAACTGAGTGGTACGTTGCTACTAAGTGGTACTAAATGTACTGCTTTTAATTTTTCTGATAATTCATCCTTAAGATATGAAGTGACTTACATTTTTCTGCTGCCTAAAATAGCTTAAGATTTTAAAGTTTGTTATTAATGAATTCTTATTTTTCTTTTAAGATCTTAAATGTGATGCTTTGAAATGCATATTTTTGTGTAGAAATGATTCCTCTATCACGCTTGCTGTAATGAGATGCTGTCAAGTCTCTCATATAAGCTTCTCATCCTCCAGTGACTCCATGTAACTACTTTCCTGAATAAGTTTACATTTAACATGTTGATAGAGACTCAGACCAAAACACATAAATTTCTTTTTCAGTTCCAGTCAGAGTGGCTGTTGTGTTCCTTCCTCTTACTCTACGGTCTGTAATGTGCTTGGAGGCTGTTTTTCTTGTTAGTGTCCTTGGCATTCCTGATGGCAAAGACCTGTGAAAATTTCTTTTCCATATAATTGCAAATTTAGAGCGCTTAGCTGGAACATTGCTGCCGGTCTGATGGCTTGCACTGACTACATGGCTGCTGAAGGCTGAAATACTGTTTATGTTGTGAGCTGGCAACATCCTGAACCATGAATAGAGTCCAGAGGAAAGATCTGATCATGGTCTTGCGAACAGGGTTAATGCCCAACATAGCTATACTGACCTTTTTTTTCCTGACATAAGCAGTAGGCATTAAAGCATTTACTTGAATGTCAGCTAAACTGCTAAGTGGACATATTTTAGACATTGTAGCTCTCTCGACAAGCCTACATGGCTGAAAGGATTCATACAGTTATTTCTCATCTTCATAAGTGTATCTTTGAGTTCTACCGTCCCCCAGAGTGGCTGCAGGAAATGTACAGAAAAGACAGGCTATGAAGGAATCCCCTGCAGGTCGAGTCAGTACTGCTGCCTTCATGTAGTGAAGCGACAATCAGCTGCATGGTTATACTTTCCCTTATGCATTTTCACTGTAATGTACTTTTGTTCTCAAATAGGTTATTAATTCTGAATGTGATGACTGCAGATGCTTTTAAATTCAGGTCATAGGTTTTAAAAAAGATTACTGGTAAGCTAGTGCTTTGAAAAGATTAAAAGCACAAGTTAGTGTTTTCTTCTTCAGAGATGGAGAGCGCTGAACTCAGAACAAAAAATTGAGTGCTCCATTTTTTACTTTGTGTTAGTAAGGTTTCATGATTAATAATTATCAGCATGGCCTGAGGTCTTCCGGTGAAGTTAGCTGAAAGGCATAACTTCAAATTGCTGCCTGCTGCTCATCACACGTTACTAAACAAAAAAATCAAAAAGAATTTGCCTGCTAAGGTGCAGAACATGAACAATATATAATCCATAAATGGTTTCCCATTCTCTTTTCAATAGAATTTTCTTATACTCCTGGTACCAGAAGTTACATGTGGAGTATATACTCAGAACAACAGAAAGTCCTGCATCTAAAAATTTAGGAATTAACATTAAGGATTGGAAAGAGAGAAAGAGACGGTCAGAGTACGTGGGATCTTGTTAAATAAATTGCGGGTTGTTTTTTTTTTTTAAATACTCTGTGGCTTAGAACAAAATTTTATGTGGTAAGAGTGGACAGCTGGTAATAGGTGGAGGCCGAGAAGGTAAGAACCTTCCTAAGAGAGATATTGACCTGGCATTGTAGAAAGAGGAAAAGGGAAGTAAAGTCAGTCACTTGAGTATGAAAAAGCAAGATGCAAACAGATTCAGGTATAAGATAGTTACAGAAGTTAAAAAAATTCAGAATTTAGTTACAGCTTCCATTGCACAGTTACTGAGGCTCAGCTGACACTTGTTAACTTGCTTTCTGAACCCTGTGACAAAGGAGTAACAATAGTAATTATGTCATCAGAGAGCTGAAATTCTATAGAAAAATTCTGATCTGTGGTTGCAATTTCTACCGTTCCATTTTATAGGTGCAGCGAAGTCTGGCCATCCGCTACCTTTTCCATCCTTTGCAAAGAACCTCTTGATATCTCTGTGCAAAGAGGTCTCCTTCCAAGTGAAGTGTATGGCCTGCTTCAAGATACTGCGCTCACATATGGAATTAACGGCTCATTTCAGGTTTGTGAAAGGCAGTTGTCTTTATAATGTGGACATCCATAGATCAATGACAAATACGCAGATGTGTGCTTTTTGTGGTACTAGTGGATTTCAGGGCAATTAGGACCATCTGAATGTTGACTGCCTGAGTAAACAATCAAAAATCTGCCCCCTTAGCTTTACCTCACACTGCAGAAAGCTGATCACTGTCAGGATCCTTTTTGATTTCCTGTAACAGAACAACGAAAGTTGGTCTCTGTTCCACTATTTCTAAGTTGCCAGCATTTGATTTTGAAAATGTGCAGTTAACAACATAAGCATCAATCTAAGTGCTAGCTTTGGAAATTAGCACCTAATTCTCTTTGAAGTTCAGAGACTAGATATACATTGCATGGTTTTGTTGGCAAGCTAGTAGGTGGGTTAAAGTACATAGAGGACACTGTCTCCCTGTATTGCTGTAGCTACTAGGTAATACTTCGAGTACATCTGAAAATTTAAAAATGTTTCAGGTTGTGATATAACCTCTTTATATGTTTAATCCATTCTAGAACACGTTGTCATAATTCTGGGCCTATGGCACTGTCAAAGAAAAGCATCTCCCAAGTTGCAGAGATATTTAGAACAAAAGGTCACTGTGAGAACTGTGATGAACTGTTTGCTGATAAGAATCAGATGACCCAACATAAACAAACCACTCAGCATAACATTAGAGTTTTTACTACACTGGAAGAGTCCATCTTGATGTTCTGCCATGTCAATGGAAAACATAAAAATCAGTCCCATTTGTGCCGCATTGTGGATCGGTCAAGACCACTGCTTAAAAGACATTTGAGTCCAAATGAGTCCACCAGTGAAATGGGGTCTACTCCTTCAAAACGGAAGAGTTATTTGAAAGATAAAATTGAAGATAAAGTAGCAAACCAAAGTCAAGGTAGTGCTTGCAAAGTTAAAGCTTGGTTTTGTGAATGCCTTCAAAAGTTTTTTACAGAAGAGTCAGTAGAAAAGCACATTTTATCAGCAAATAGGATCTGTCACAAGTGTGCTGTGTGTGGAAAGCTGGCTGAAAATTCGAGCATTATCCGCCTGCATATGAGTCGATTCCATGGAGGAGCACACTTGACTAATTTTCTTCTCTGGTGCAGAGCATGCTCTGTAGATCTTAGAGAAGAGGATATTATGGGACACATAACTGAATTTCACGGTGGACATAGTTACTACTATGAGCAGGAAGCTGTAGAAGATGAACCTATGCCATCTGCTTCTGATGCAGTGAGCGTTTCTGCAGGTGAAGATAAAGACTGCATTTCCAGCCCTGTGGAACTCTCACCTGAAAGTGGTCCTGTTGTGGGAAAATGGCAGTGCCGCATTTGTGAGGAGATGTTTGAGTCTGAAGAGAGCGTTAAACAACATTGCATGTCCTTAGAAAGCCATGCATTCCACAGGTACTCATGTGGCTTATGTAGAAGTCATTTTCGGAAAGTAGGAACGCTACAGCGACACTTCCAAGAGCATCATAATCAGGAGATACAGACTAAATACTTCTGTGGCCTTTGTGGTAATCTCTTCTTCGACACAGAGGAAGAATTTCTAATCCATTACAAGGACATTCATAGTGTGGACTATACATTTGTGCCTGAGCAGATGGAACTATCAATAAAAAAAGATGAGGACTTCCTCCCAGTCGAACAAGGAGACCTTTTAACCTGCGGTTGCCGGACAACTTATGTCTCCAAAACAAACAGGAGGAACGATTACGAGAATTGTCAGAAAGCCATGCTGCAAAAAGGAAACTTATGGTTTCGATGCTGCTTGTGTTCTGCAACGGCACAGAGTATTGCTGATTTGAACCATCATCTCAAGAGTCACACGTCAGTAAAACCTAAGGGAGAGATGTATGTTGTTAGATGTGCTGCATGCAACAAAAACTTTGATGATCTTCATAGCGCGCATCAGCACTATCATGGGAAACACTGCTTCTTGCAGAAACCTGATCTAGCAAGTCTTGCATCAGAATCAGAAGACAAAGTATTCAAGTTTGCAGCAAGTGGAGCTTGTGTGGTCAGAAAACCTCACAGGCAACGATTTCAAGCATCTCCATCCAAAACTCAGGACAGACCACAGTTGTCTCCTCTGCGGGGACCAATAGAGGGAAAGAAAATAAAAAATGAGGACTCAGAACAGTCTGAAGAACTTAGTGAAAGTATGTGGAAAATTTCTTTCAGCATTAGAAAAGTATTGCTGTCCTTAACACAGTCTGTTTCGTTGTTAGTACATGTCACATACCATTTGGTTACATCCAGTCTATAAATGAGCTCAGAATTTAGTACTTGTTATTTCTCAACTACTGAATTCTCAGTACTTGAATTTCCAAAACTCAGACTCCACAATTTATTGTTATATGCCATATGCATGAAGTCTTGGAAAAAAACAAACAGGCAAGACGTAAGAATCCTGAGACTAGTTTGGAGCATAATTTGGTGTTAAAAGGAAGAGGACCATCAAGGATACCCCAATTAGGTATCTAACGCGTAGAAGTGTAAAAGTAATCTATCATACACGTGAAAAAGAAACTTGCCTTCTTTACATTTATAAATATTTATGAGCCTGTTAGTGCTTTCTGTGTAGGCAGTCCTGATACATCACCATCATCTCAGCTTTCTTAGCTTGCCAGAAAGCAGTATCAGCTGAGAATTTATATTCCCAGTATGTATTGTTTTTTTTCCTCGAGCATGCAATTTTTTTTCAAGTTCATTATCACTTCTAAGATGACATCGAGAATGCTGAAGGTGTACCTTGTGTTCAGAAATTGGAAGTGTTTCTTAATTACTAGTGGTGTCATAATGCTTTTGATTAAGAGGTTGACATTTATGTTAGAAGTACAGCAAAAAGTGCATATCTAAACGTTTTACGTGCTTTTATGCATAGAAGCAATTGAATGGCACAGAGACTTGCCATAGTCGGGGGTGCACAGTTGAATATTAAACGAGTTATTAAAATGTCTTGGTGCAAGGCAACAGCTTTCTGTGCTTACCTGTGTATCCAGGTCTACACCATCATATAGCCAGATTTTGCTCTTCTCTCTAATTGGTGCGTTATTAAATGTTACTTCAGTTGATTTTAAAATTGATGCAGTCACCAAATAACACGATGTTTTGTAACTTTTTTGGTAACTTTTCACTTACGTGTATGAAGACAAGAATTTTCAAAAGCATGTTGGTTGACCAGAAAGTCACATGAATTTTAAGTTTGTCCTTTTTATCCCATTGAAGATGGTGAACTTCCTGATCTTGACTACCTGAGTACCATGACTCACATTGTGTTGGTGGATCTGGACAACTGGGGAAGCTTTTTCACACAGCTGCCAGCTAACCTGAACCAAGGGACATTTATCTGGGGTTTTCAAGGTAAAAAATGTTTGGAGGAAATTCTAAGATTAGCAAGTCTACACATGTAGTTGAGCAGAGATTCCTTCAATCTGAGAGAATGAAGAACAGGAGCAAGTAGCCACTAGAGCTTCTAAAGTTGCAGTGTCACAGGCACTGTGTAACAGAAATGTTCTTGAACTTTTCAAACTCAGTCTAAACCTGCGCTGCTCTTACTATTCCTTGTAGAATATTGTTCCAGAATTGTGGAACTGTTTAGGAGTCTTTCTGGCTTACCTCATGAACTTACTTAACCTGTACCGTATTTTCATAATTATCAGAACAGCCATACTACTCAGAGATTATTTTAACTCCTAAATCCTTCTCGTAAGGCTGGGATTTTTTGTTTTGATTTGGTTTTTTAGTTCCAGAAGGTATGATTTTGCATTCTTGCATTTTTAATTTTGTTCTGTCTCTGGCTTGTTCTTTAAAGAGTGGCCCTGGTCATCCTGTACAACAATAGGTGTACATCCCATCTTGAAGATACCAGTGACAGATGGAACTCACATTGTCATGAGTTTCATAGAATGATAGAGTGGTTTGGGTTGAAAGGGACCTTAAAGATCATACTGTTTTGCAAAGTCTGCCAGTAGCATCCTTTTAACTTGATACTTTTTCTTATGTGACTGTTTCTGAACCAACTTCTTGTCCACCTCATGTTTTTTCTACAGGTTTTCTCTGTATCTGCTTTTATAATTTTTTTTGTCTGTGATACATTGATTTCTTCAGTAAAGTGTAGATAAGGGATAGTTTCAAAATATTATGGCCTGAAACACAGGTGTCATCTTACCAGATTTGTAGGTCAGGTATGTTTTACACTTGGTACACACTATGGCACTGCACTTCCTTGCTAAGTGTTTTTTATTATCTCTTCCCATAGAAGATAATCAAGAATATTCTGAGAGCTGAGAGTTGTCGTGCTGCTCAGGTTGGACAGAAAGGCCTGTTGAGGCCTGAGTCGCGTTTTTTTTTCCTCTTAGAAACAGATTTTCCAATTAGCTGATGAAGCTGAAGACCAAGTATGGCTGTTAATGTAAAGTGTTACGGATTCAAACAGTCATCTGTGCTCCTGGACTTGTAATCTGATATCTGCTTGTTAGGAGTTTTGGGGACAAATCTTCTAATCTTCCCTGTTAAAGCAGGTTATTCTCCTGAGTTTTGTGTTCTACTCCAGCATTACTTCTGTATCAATTACCTGTGTTGTCATTACCTTTGGCCTTTCTATAACAGCATTCCTGTACACATGCAAGCCACAGAAAACACTGATTTGGGGATTTTAAATCACAGAATGTTAAGGGATTGGAATGGACCTTAGAGATCATCTCATCCCAACCCGCCTGCCATGGGCAGGGCCACCTCCCACTAGACCAGGTTGCTCAATGCCTTATCAACCTAGCTTGTAACACTGCCAGGGTTGAGGCATCCAAGACCTCCTTAAGCAACCTGTTCCAGTGTAACCACCCTCCAAGAATGAAAGTAAAAACTCTCATTCTAATATCTAACCTAAATTTCTTCTCTTTCAGTTTGTATCCATTACTTCTAGTCCAGTCCTCCTGAAGTTCCTGACAGAGTCCCTCTCTGGCTTCCCTGAGGCCCTTTGAGATACTGGAAGGTTGCTGTGAGTTTTCCAGACAACCTTCTCTTCAGGCTGAACAACCCCAACTTTCTCAGCCTGTCTTCCTAAGGCTGGTGCTCTTATCAAGTTCCTGACCCTCCCCTGGACTTGCTTGAACAGTTCCATGTCTTTCTTATACTGGGGACACCAGAACTGGACACAAGTAGTCCAGGTTGGGTCTCAAAAGATAAATAAGATAAAAGATATCTCACACTTTGCATGTTATACCTATTGGTCCTAGATTTCTATTTCATCCATGCTACTTGGTTGCTTCATATATGTACATTCTCTTTTCTATGTGGCTGAACAACCTGTTGTTTGTTCTTACTATCTTTTTTGAGGCTTTGCCCAGCTTGAACATCTGGGCAAATTTCACTTCACCTGTGCACTCCTTGAATTCTATTGTGTTACGGGGTTTGGTTGTAGATTTTAGTTGCTGAAGGCTTGTTTATTTCTACAGTTATTCAATCTACTTGGCCTTGGAAAAACTTTTTCAAGTGATAAAAATAAGAAACTATTAGGAATCTGACTGGAAGAAATGTCTGGCTACTCTGTCTGGGTTTTGTAAAGAGTTATTTAGTGAAGAAGAATTTCCCCACATGAATTCAGACCCTGGCTTTCAGTCATACTTTTTATTCTATCCAATTTACTCAAAACTAATTTGTCATTAGTTGCAAGCTTGTTTGCTATGACAAGGTCTGTGCTGTTACTGTTTTCCAAGGTTAAAACATGATTTTGATTCATTAAGAAAAAATTGGTTGAACCTAGGGATGTCTGAGCTGTATTGTCAGAAATTTCTATTCTCTGATTTAAGAAAAAGAACTAATCATGGTATAACCATAGTGTTACTATGTCTATCATTAACCATAGTGTTATTAGTCTATCGTTAGGAACCTCTAGTAATACAATACCCTTACCCAAAGGTACCTTTGTGCTAGGTAAGACTCTGTGCCCAGAGATGTTCCAAACACAGGTGCCTGATGGCACTGCACAGGCCATATCAGCACCACTCAATTCCTTACTTGCAAATGGGTTTGCTGCATGCAGGCTGCCTCATGGGAATGGCCCCTGAAGCACATGATCTAAAAAGACATGCTAAAGAGTTACTTGTGAATAAAATGGGCCATATTCATCTTAGAGAAAAATGTACCAGTTTATTGGTGTCAGGTATATTGGTTTTGAGCCTGAGAACACTAAGGCTCCCAGGCACATCTGGATCTAATGTTGTAGGTACCCTCCCATAATAATGGTTTGCATAGTTACTTGAGGTGTGCTATTCTTGTTTGTTTAACTTGTGAAAATATAGCAACATTTTTCCTGCATTTCCCCAGCAACATTTCTGTATTTTTAATTATTATTTTTATATGATATATCTGCATTATATCTATTATTCCTGTTTCTAGTATAGCCTTAGCTTTGCTTTTGAGTTCCTCCGTTGTATTGTCTGGACTCTGTATTGTTTCTGTCTTCAGATACTCAGTTGTCTTTCATCCATTTGTGAGCTAACAAACTGAATAAATGCAGGTCTGTCATTGTTTTCAGCTGCCCTGGTCAAATGCTTATGTTTTACATTTATGCAGCCAAAAAACAGGGCTGGCAATTACAAGACTTTCCCAAATAGCAGTGACTGAGGACTGTCACAGCAGATGAGAACAACTTGCAAATAGCATTTTTTTCTCCTGGACGGATACCACTAAATAATTTCTCTGTAGACTCTTAATAAATCTTTGAGATCATTTTTGATACCATCTTCTTGCCGTTAGGCTGAAAAGCAGAGCGGGGGGGAAACAGGAGAAATCTACTGAGGAATGCTTTTCTTTGTCAGACTGTGGGTGGACATGTTAGCATAAACCATCCTCTGCAGCCTGTTTTACTTCAGCATTGGTTTCTCATGTCCTGACATGAAGTGCCATCAATGACTGCTTTTATTTTCCATTCAAAATCTTTCCTTACATCCATCCTTACTCTATCATCTTAGCAGATAAAGCTACATTTTTTCCTCCATGTTGCAGACTCATTGTTTCTTAGCCATTGGAATATTACAAAATTCTTAGTCACTGATCAAGTTGTCCTTCCATTTGCTTGCCTTTTTATGGTGTCATATGTATTTTTATGGTGCAAGCTCCTCTGGTTTTCCCTCTCTTCTTGAGAGACTTCCTGCTTCTTTCCCTTGCAACTTGTTTCAGTCTGGTACGGGTTTTGTCTGTAGCAGGCACTTTACTGAGCTCATCTTTATTATCCAGCTATTTTCTCAGCCAGTAACTACATGCTTAGCATACTGTTTAGAAAATTCCTGCACTTTTTTCCCAGTTGTAGCCTCTATTTGCTTATCCTTGGCTGCATCCAAGGGTTTGTCAGGACTCTATCATTATTTCAGCTGTTGCTCCAGTTCTTGGATCCCCCTTTTAATGAGTTCTGATATGTAATGTGTATAGTGCATGTTGACTCTGTAATTCCTGTAGTACATGTTTCCTTAAGAGAAGCATTTCTGTTACTTGTACTACGTTTCCAGAGCTCTTCTGATTCTGCACATTAACCATAACTGTGCTTCAAACTGGAGAGAAACACATCCTTGTGTCTAAAAGCACATGATATCTAGAAGATAAGTTTTTCAGGATTTGAAGAAAAAAATTCTTACAAAATTGAATGAGTAGTATCAGGCTAGCTACTTTGTTTTGCCTTCTATCTAAAGAACAAGAGGGCTGGGGGAATTTTGGTTATGTATTTTTCTTAGCTTTCACATTGGTCAAAATAAATTCTGTCTTTAAATATAGTTTTATATTTGCTTTTGCCTTCTTGTGTTATTAATTCATAGAGGCATTTGTGCCCAAACCCATGGTTGGTTTGTTTTTCATGCTTGGTTTTTATTATTATTAATATTATTCCTCTTCACTGTATAGGAGGATACAGCAACTGGAAGCCTCCAGTGCATTGCAAAATTTACAATTATCTTAAGAGGATTGGATGTTTCTTTCTTCATCCACGTTGCAGTACCAGAAGAGAAGCAGCAGACTTTGCTCTCTGTGTTCATGTAAGTTAGAGCATGCTTGTTTTATGATTGTGTCCTGTACCCAGAGAAGGGTGGCAGACGGTATCTGCTAGTGATGTTGAGTACTAATTGCAGATGACATTTTTAGATTGTTTCCATGAGACTTCTGTGTCCACTACAAAGAATGATAAACCTGGATTGGGTGGAGACAGATGGTGGAGAAGTGGTATAATAATTAGCCCAAATAGGACAACAGTCTATTGTGGAAGGGAAGGGAGCTGGTTAGGGAATGAAGAGTAAAAAACCTGCACTTCTTACAGTTTCTGTTTAGGAGTGATACGTAACTCCTTCATCTCTCTTCAAGTAGCCCAAATCTTGAGCCATCTTTACAATGGAGTTGAGTGGGTCCCAGTTTCACAGATCCCGTTGAACTGCCACAGAGCAGTGCCTTTATTCAGTAGACCTTGGGCCTTGGCAGGATTGGGGATGTGCAGGTGAGGGACGGGAATCTGGGATGCCATGGGGACTCGTGTTCCTAATGTAGAATCATAGATTGTTAAGATTGGAAAAGACCTTTAAGATCATCAGGTCCAGCCATCAACCCAGCACTACCACCGTCATTAAGCCATGTCCTCAAGGGCCGTATCCACAGGATTTTTGAACACTTCCAGGGAGGGTGACTCCACTCCACTGCTTCTCTGGGCAGCCTGTTCCAATGCTTGGCAACCCTTTCAGTGAAAATTTAAACCTCCCCTGGTGGAGCTTGAGGCCATATAGTGCTTTATCAGTTAGACGAAATTGCTAACTATGTAACTGTACAAACAAATTTTTGCAACAGTAGTTTTATGTTTCGTTATGCTTTTTATGTTACTCTTAAAATGCTCTGCAATGATGACTTGTTTTATGTGGAGACAGTTCTAAAATGCTGCTTTTTAGGAATTTGTTCCATACTCCATCTGTACTGTTCTGGTAACCATTACCTGTATCTATTGTATGTAGAGAAGAAATGAGCATCCAGCTTTTGAAACAGTGCCTTTCACAGTGGTGTAATGTGACTTGGATCATAAAAGCAGGAATGAATTGCTGTAGAAAACTTTCCAATGAAGACCTGTCTTGCACACAGCCAGGGATAAAAACATGAGATAAAAACATGATCTCTGTTCAACACTTGTCATTTGTTTCTCTATAGGCTGGTCGTCTGGATGAGCACCTGCCCAAGCAAATTCCTTTCACTGTACTTTCTGGAGACAAAAGCTTCCTGGAACTGGAAAACCAGTTTAAAATGACTCAGCGACCAGCTCGCATCCTGAATCCTCACCACATTGAAGGAGACATGATGTGTGCCTTGCTAAACAGCATTTCAGATACCACAAAAGGTAGAAAGTAAACATAAAGCATAATTTTTCCAGTAAACTGATAGTTCTTTCCAATAAAGAAATGGAACGGTTACACTGGTAACATAAACTGTTGCTTGGTGCTTCTTGTATTGTAGTGGTATTTCAATGAATAAGAGATCAGAAAATCATTATGCTTGGGCCATATTTTGAAAACAGACTTAATTAAGCATTTTCATTCAGTATAATGAACTCTGTCATCCCTGTATTCCTTATTATAGCAGAAGATAAAACTGGTGTTTTGAGTCTGAAAACTCCTTTCTAGTTAAAGAGAAGCTGTTTAAAGCAATCGTATGCATATTTATCAATTTTTACTCAGATCGTTTGGCTTGATTTATGCTGTGTCTGAAACAAATGTGACCCTGCTAAAGCATCATTATTTCTCAAAATACTTCTGCCTATTTTAACTCTGACCTCCTGGCTGCTTCCTATCATTTGATAGTTGTCTTCACTGGTACGTGACTCACACATCTATTTGGAGAAAAAAATCTCAATGGAAGTTTTTAAATTCTCCAAAGTGCCAGATTCTAATGGCATGCTAAAATGATCACATTGGTTTTATACAGGATTATCAAAGAGGACTGAGCCAGCTCATTTTCATGCAAAGAGTACCAGAGCTGAAAAGGAGTGTTAATACTTGTCAATATTTTAAAGTATTTTGATGTTTTCCTAGAAGACGTGACATTTCTCTGTAGACATTTTTGCTTTTTCTGGCATCTTGTTGCGGTTTTGGGGGGGTTGTGAATTCAGGGCATATTATGGAAAGCTGTTTCTGAATTAGCCCTGAACTATTTTCTGAAAAATTACACTGCTAGTCTTGATACAAGTTTATGAGAGCTATAACATGGTGCTGCTGTTCCACGAAGAAGATTAAAGTGGAGTGCTGTCTCTGAATGATGAATTGGCATTGATTGATTAAAAGGGAAAAAATAGGATAATTAAATAGTTTTCTGAAAAAAAATTGTGGTGAGCTGGAATTGATTTAAGTGTTTTTGATACAGAAAAGGTGCTTAATAGAGTTTTCTGGCCACCCCAGGCATTTGCTGACCTAGATTTTTCAGGTGGATTATGGAGATACTCCTAGCCAGAAGCAATCATACCAGTAAAATTTCTTGGCATAGTTAATTACAGAATTGGCACTTTCATTAGGGGAGTTTATTTTCTAAGTGGGGAGGGGTTTTCCATAAAGCTACACCTCCCCTGGTATCAATAAAGGCTGTGGGATGATCCGATGCCCATCAGCCCTGCTGAAAAGGACTCGGGGGTGCTGGTGGATGAGAGTCTGGACATGACCCGACAATACCTCTCTGGGCTGCAAGTGCACAAACATGTCCTGGGCTGCATCCAAAGCAGTGTGGCCAGCAGGGCGAGGGAGGTGATTCTGCCCCTGTGCTCTGCTCTGGTGAGACCCCACCTGCAGTGCAGCATCCAGCTCTGGGGGCCCCAGCACAGGAAGGACACGGAGCTGTTGGAACAAGTCCAGAGAAGGCCATGAAGATGATCAGAGGGCTGGATCACGTCTCCTGGGAGGAAACGCTGGGAGGGTTGGAGTTCTTCAGCCTGAAAAAGAGAAGGCCTTGGAGTGACTGAATTGCAGCTTTCCAGTACTTGAAGGGAGCCTACAGGAACAGGAATTATGGAGAGGGGCTTTGTACACGGGCGTAGAGAGATAGGACAAGGGGGGATGGCTTTAAACTGAAAGAGAGTATGTTTAGATTAGATATTAGGAAGAAATTCTTTACTGTGAGGGTGATGAGGCATTAGAACAGGTTGCGCAGAGAGGTTATGGATGCCCCATCTGTGGAAGCATTCAAGGCCAGGTTGGATGGGGCTTTGAGCAACTTGGTCTTCTGGAAAGCGTCCCTGCCCATGGCAGGGGAGTTGGAATTAGATAATCTTTAAGGTTCCTTCCAATCCAAATCATTGTGATTCTATGCATTATTGCATTCCCAGTATAAAGTTTTCTTTTAGAGTGTATTAAAATTCTTAGATTGATAGATCTCTTGTAATGTAATTAGAGCGGTATAATTGTATATTAATGTGGGCGGCTGTTTTTGCTTCGTGAACTTTTTGTATATTTTTTGGAAGGAGGAGTTGGAAGAGAGCTGTAACTTGCAAGCAGGTAATTTAGCTGTATGGGCTTCACTTCTGGTATAGTTTGTTGTGCAACTTAATGGTATGAGACCGTGAGGAGAGGGGAATGACTGTTTTGCTGTATAGGGGTACTTTAGCTCCCTGCCTGGGTAGTTTTTCTCGTATAGCTTTATTCACTGGTGTATACTGGCTCAGAGGTGATGACTTTGATCTAACCCTTTTCTGTGTATAAACTATACTCCAGTATTTTTTTTATATTGGTCTTGCTTTCAGAAGTTTCCTAATTTAATCTTTCTTTCTATGTCCTTTACTGCATTAATATTTACTGTTATGGTGATTGGCCCTGCCCGAGGCTGCAAACCTTAACTTGCTGGCTGGCTGCTCATTGTGCATTCCACTTCAGTTACGCATGTGGTCACTGTAAAAAAAAAATCCTTGAGCAGGAAATTGATGGAATGACATGATTCCTTTGGCTGTTGGCATTCCCTAGCAAACTTGTAAGGAACAGAATTGTCCCCTTTTTTAGTTCGTTTCAGCAAGGGGGGACCCAGACAGCAAGAGCTGCCTTTGTCTCCCCCCCGGTATTAAAACAGAATATTAGAAAATTCACTGTTGGTAATAGGTCTGTATTTGCTGCATAGTGGGATGAAGTTGTTACGAAGAGTTTATAAAGTTTTTCTTTAAAAACCCAAAGCCATTTGCAAATCTTAATGTCGCAAAACCAGTATTGGAGGGTTGAGATGGAAAGTCGTGCAGTGTATCATAGGCTAGTATAACTTGTTGACCTGTTACAGAAAAGCAGCTGAGTATAAGGAAATGCAAACAAGAATTGCTTGCTTTGTGACTTTCTCAAGCCTATGGCTATTATACTGGAGAGAGAAGTAAGTGAGAAACACGACAGAGAATCATGTTGAAAAATATCAGACTGTTGTTGGTATTGGATGAGCTGCAAAATGAAAAAGCTCTTTCCCTAAATCACCTTCACTGAGCTATCATTAGCTTCTGAGCATCTGGATTGTGTTTGGATGTGGCAATCTGACAGGTGCATCTTGTGAACCATTTTACCAGCACAGCTGCTGTAGGAACTGTGGTACTGCATTCACTTTAAAATAAATAAATAAATAAAAATAAAAGTTCCTGCATATGTTGCAATACAATACCAACTGTATGTTACTATAGGAAACCCTTGGCTGGAGGAGATGCTTGAATTTCCTTTGAGGTATGAAAAGAGTAGGCACTCTTACTTGTTCTCTGCTGCTGCTAAGCCTGAGTTCCTAAATTAAGAAGGTTTTTGTTTTTATGCTGAAGCCACAACACATGATGGGAGCTTCATGCATGTTAATAGAGTGGTTTGGGAAGTGCAGAAGAGAAGAATTTTTGTTCCTTTGTAACAAAAATTTTGTAGTGTGCAGAAAAATATCATTATTCCATTGTCTATGTCTTGATGATATCCTGTGTGTTGAAAGTATGCTTTTAATGAGTGCTGGACAATGTTGAGGGCAAAGTTGATGGTAGGCTGGGGTCATCATATCCATCTGGACACTGACAGGAATGTCACAACTTTTTGGTTGACAAGTTATTTTTGTGTAAGTTGATGTCTTTAGCTTAACTGTATCTCTCCCAGTTATGTTCAAATGAGGTCCTTCAGTGACTGAGCTCTTACCTAAAACAGACTCTCTTAAACAATAAGAGCTAATTTTTTGAAGTATTTCTTGTCCTTTCTTTTGAAGAGCCGGTCTGTCTCATGAGCCTGTCAAAATCAGTGGTGTGCTGAATGTAGTGTTATCTGCCAAACAGTCACTGTACCTCTTTCACTGACCCATAAAGGACGTTTTACTGTGTTCAAATGGAGTTGTCAGCCTGCATCTTCAATCTGCTACTCCTGCCTGAAGGATTTAAATACTACCAAATGCAGCTTCTGCGAGAGCTTTTACGTTAAGAAGAGCAGGATTTCACTTCATTTTGATGAATGCTTCTAAGCTTCCTAGCTCCCACTATGCCCAAAAGCTTTTGTTTTACGTACAGCCAACAAAAGAATTTAAGGGGACCTAAGAACAAATTTATAGAAGGCATTGAGAATAGTTGCTTTCCTTCTCCATAGTCAAGATTTTCATGGGTGAAAATCCATGTGTGGTCCAGTTTGAGGTCTATTGTGAGTGCTACATCTGTTCTGTCTCTGCTTTTTCCAAACCTTTAGTTAACACAGATTGCAAATGACTAAAGTTAGGTCACAGC
Organism: Rhagologus leucostigma; assembly: GCA_013397725.1. Classification (NCBI taxonomy): domain Eukaryota; kingdom Metazoa; phylum Chordata; class Aves; order Passeriformes; genus Rhagologus; species Rhagologus leucostigma. The sequence goes on from VZTD01002534.1 coordinate 1,563,855, forward strand.
CTCCAGCCCCCACTTCCTTGAATGTGAAGGGCATGAGCATCTGCAGTGTGATGCACCATGAATGAATTATAGTTTCTGTAGTAAGAGTATATTCCTTTATTACAGCTGCCACAGCTTATTGCATAGAGAGTGATAAGAAAGTCACCCTTCAGTTGTAATCTTGTGTTTAGCTACAACAGGAAGTTACTGCTGGGTTTGGTATGTCAAGAACATGTCCTGTGTACATCTGTGAATGTACATATATGCCCTACGGAGAAAGCAATGTACTGACACCTAAGATAATGAGCCTTAACAATAATTGTAGGCCAGTGGATGAACTGAGATCATACAAAAAGAATCTTGAGGTTTAGCTTAAATCTGGTTTTGAATTTGAGAGAGGTGTCTAAGATAAAGGTTAGATGAAAGTCTGGGTGACCATCATTATACTGGCCACAGTTCCCAAGAAATGCAATTGGAGAAGAGTGATGGCTTGAGAGCTTTATTTTTATTTGTCCTACTCTTGAACGAGCAGATGAATGAGCAATTGTAGACAGAGATACATAGAGTGAAGCTTGCTTTGCATGGAGGAAGAGAGGTGTTGTATGATGGTAACCCTCAGAAGGGAGTAGCTGTACTTGCATTTACAGGTGATGCTTCCTTAATGAAGAGGGATTAGAGCAGTAAGTATGGGGGAAGAGTATGTGGGAAGGATCCTCCAGGGACATAGGAAAGAAGGAATAAAAATAAAAGATTCTAGAAGCCAAGGGAACAGTATTTTAAAGGCAGCATGGCCACACGTACAAATTGTGATTGCTAACAAAGGTGAGGGTGGCACTGATCTTAAGTTTTTGGCAAAGTAATTACTAGGATCCCGAAATGAGGTAACAAATGGTATCCATAAGGTAGTACTAAAAATCCAGACACCAGCTGTAAAAGTAAAAGGGTTGGTGGTTGGAGAGACAGTGTGATATGAATGTCGCTGTACACTGGAATGGGAAAGAGGCAGGTGAGATTGGGAGTTACTGAAAAGACTAAGAGAAGGAGTATTTTAGGAGAGAAGGGGAGGTATGGAGTGTGAGACTATATAGGAGACAGGAGGTGTGTTGTGTGGTAAGGGAGCAGGATGAAGGCTAGGGAAGGGAAATCGAGTCTCTGCTGGTAAACCTAATGGAAATTATGAAAGGGATGGTGGTAACTGGGGAGGTTGCAAAAGAAGATCAGACATAGTGTGGGGGAGTTACCCTGAGCTGTGTGGGCAACTAATCCAAATTCAAGCTGTAGTGCTTTGATGGCAGGACAGTGGGTGGCGCTTAGATTCTGTGGAAGTTACCAGTCTTTCTCCAGAACAGGTTTTGAGAGATGCATGAGATGTCAAAGAATCATTCTGAACTCTATGTTCATCCAGAGTTTGCTGTCCTGTTTTCTCATTTTTCCAGCAGGAGTATGTCAGTATGTGAGGATAATAGTGATCAGTGGGATTTCTCTTGAAAGAATAGGTACAGTCAGAACAGGTACAGTTCTTAGCTGATGTGCATTTGACAAAATGTACTAGAGAATAGTACAAAAGATCTTAAGATCTCTTACCTCTGAAACTGGGCAACTGCTTTTCCTCTGACACCAGAGGAGTTGGGAGCTATAGCGTGTGCAGAGCATTTCAGCAAGAGAGACAGGACATGCCTGATTTCTCAAAATAAAACATTCTTCATTAGAAGATGCCAGAAGTATCAGGAGTATATGCTGACAGAGTGTGATCTGGATGAGAAAACTGAGGTGGATTGAAAACTGGCTGAAGAGCCAGACCTTGAACATGGTGATCAGTGGCATGAAGTTCAGATGGGGGTCAGGAACCAGCTGTGTCCCAGTACTGGGGCTGGTCCTGTTTAATGTGTTTTAATGACCTAGGTGATGGGGCAGAGTATAACTACAGCAAGTGTGTTGATGACACAAAATTGGGAGTGGCAGTTTGTACACCAGAGGAGCTGTGCTGCCATCCAGAGGAACCTTGACAGGGCAGAAGTGGGCTGACAGTGAACTTCATGAAATTCAACAAGGGGAAGTGCAGAGTTCTGGATCTGGGGAGGAACAGCCCCAAGCATCAGTATATGCTGACCAGGAGTCAGCCAGCTGGGAAGTGACTTTGTAGGAGGCCCTGGTGGACTGCAAGTTGGCCATGAGCTAGTGTGTGCTCTGGTGGCTAAGAGGTCCGGCAGTACCCTGGGGTGCATGAGGAAGACTGTTGCCAGCAGGTTGAGGAAGGTGATCCTTTCACTTTACTCAGTAAAGTCGTATCTAGGAAGTTTGGAGCTCCCCACTACACTGTCTTTTCAGTAATACACAAAAGCTATCTGGACATAGTCCTGGGCAGTAGATGATTCTGCTTGAGCCACGAGGCTGGACAATATGACTTCCAGAGGTCCCTTCCAATCTCCACCATTCTATGACGTTGTCTGACCAGTCTGGTGACCTTTTATGATGGAGCGACTGCAATGGTTGGCAAGGGAAGGCTGTGATGTCATCTGCCTAGACTTCTGGAAGGCCTTGACACAGTCCCACATGACATCCTTATCTCCAAATTGGAGAGATGCGGATCTGATGGATGGACTTGGTGGTGGATAAGGAATTGGCTGGATGGACATAGCCAGAGAGCTGTGGTCATTGGCTCCATGTCAAAGTGGAGGCCGGTGACAAGTGGTGACTCCTAGGGTTCTGTTTTGGAACTGGTGCTCTTCAGTATCCTCATTAGTGACGCTGACAGTGTAATTGAGGACACCCTCAGCAGGTTTGCAGATGACATGAAGCTGAGCGGTCCAGTTGACACACCTGAAGGGTGGCATGTCATCCAGGAAGACCTTGACAAACTTGAGAAGTGGACCCATGAGAACCACATGAAGTTCAAAAAGGCCAAGTGCAAGGTGCCACACCTGGGTTGGGGTAATTCCAGACATGAGTACAGCCTGGGAGAAGAACTGCATGAGAACAGAGCAGTGGAGAAGGACTTGGGTGTTCGCACAGATGAAAAGCTGGGCATGATCCAGCAGTGTGCACTCACAGCCCAGAAGGCCAGCTGCATCCTGGGCTGCGTCAAAAGAGGAGGTCAAGGGAGGGGATTCTTCACCTCTATTCTGCCCTCATGAGACTCCACCTGGAGTGCTGTGTCCAGCTCTGGGGTCCTCAGCACAAGAAAGACACAGATCTGTTCAAGTGGGTCCAGAGGAGGCCACAAAGATGATCAGAGAGCCGGAAAGAAAGGCTGACAGGGTTGTGGTTGTTCAGCCTGGAGAAGAGAAAGCTCTGAGGAGACTTCCAGTATTTAAAGGGGGCTTATGAAAAAGAGGGACTTTGTATGTGGGCAGATAGTGACAGGACAAGGGGGAATGGTTTTGTACTAAAAGAAGGAAGATTTGGATTAGATGGTAGGAAGAAATTACTTACTCAGAGGGTAGTGAGACACTTAACCAGCTGCCCAGAAAAGCTGTGGATGCCCCATCCCTGGAAGTGTTTTTATGTCATGTGTACTTATGCCAAGAATTGAGTTAGGGAGTGATTGTTTCAACTGTTCCACTTTTAACAGGTATAAAACTTTTTAGAGCAGTCTGAGATGTCTTTCAAGCTAGAAGATTAAAAGGATGGTTAATAAGGGAGAAGCCACTTGTGTAAAGCCTTTCCTTTGCACTTTTTCCTCCCTTTCATTAGTAATTGTAGTGACTGCTTTTGGGGGAGGAGGGGATATGGATTTTCCTCTCCTTTCTTTTGTTTGCTTTGGAAAATTATGTAAAAATTAGTATCTCTTCTGCTCAGAAATAGTAGGCAGCTCCAAAAAAAGTTCACAGTCAGTTTGCCAAGTGCATGGAGAAACACTGCAGTTAAAATGGTCTATATCTGTCTATTTCTGGCATCTTTTTGGGTTGCTGATCACTGTTTTGACACCAGCTGTTGGAATTTTTTTTGTTCCTGGAATTGGGAAAGTTAGCAAGATTCAAACAGGTTAGGTGTGAGAGGTTTGAAAACAAATTTTGAAATTGTACCTGACACTTTGAATACCTAAGTTGGGTAATTGAAAATGCCAAAAGTTACACAGTCAGTAAATTAGATGGCCCTATCGGAATGTTCTTTGCTGGTTAATGTAATCAGAAGTACATTGATGTATTCATAAATGCGATGACTTTAAGGGGAGTGGTATGACTGTAGGAGACCTTGTTGATTGCTAATACTGTAAGACCTCATTACAGAGACCATCTCCCAAAATAGCAATAGCCTGTAGCAGGAGGAGAATGAATGCATAACATGACTCATTGGCTTGGTTTTTAACCTGTACTTTACTGAGGCTCTGTTTAATGGGGAAAAAACAACCAAGAAAAAGCTAAATGAACCAAACAAACCCCACACCACCTTAGGTACATAAATCCCTACTAGACACTTCGAAATAGAGCTGTTCTTTTGGAGCTGGAAACCAGCCTTGTGAAGAGCGTTATTAAGAAAGGGAAAGGTTGTGGAGTTTTGGCTGGGCTGGGTTGTGATGAATTAACAGATTAAACTAAATGTATCAACTTTCTGCTTATATGAGATTTGAACAGCTGCATCTGCTGAATTGCACTGCTCAGTTGAGATTTAGCCCTCTATTGTTCAAATGCAGTATCTGGGCAATAAAATACAGCTGCAGTCGTGTGTAGGCAGAGACATGCTACGGCACTTCTTCCCATAATTAAATCCTTGATACATTTTATAGAAAGTGAGTAATTTACAGAAAGTGAGTCATTTTTTAATAACTGAATGCTACAAAAAAACCTATGAATACAGTAGACACAGTAGCTTCTGCACCTATTATTTCTTGTTACTGCTTTAACATAATAAAAAATTGAAGCAATCTGCCTCTAGATTATGGGGAGAAAGGGAAGAAGGTAGCTGAAAAGTAACTGTCTCTTGAGTTGCTGTCTTAAACTACCACTGGAATGTATTTTTCTCTTGATTTTTTTAGATCATAACAAGTGTACTCTTCAAATCAATTGGTGTTACAATAAGTGAAATGCAAGAGAGGCTGTTAATATCTTTCTTAGAAGCAATGTGTAATTTGTTTCATTTGTGCATTTAAGGTTCAGATAGTGAAGAGGATGAAGATATGAAAGAAACAATGAAGAGGAGCTTAGAAGAAATAAACAAGCAGCAAGGTCTGTTAATTTTTACGTTTCTGTGTTCAAGAGCACTATTAATTACGGAAGATGCAGAAACTAAAGTTACAATCAGTTTTACAGCAAGTGACCTCTTAGGAATACTCTCTGAACTATGCTGAGCAGTCTTGAGTAGTGAAGAATGTTGTGATGAGTTACAAATAAAAAAAATTCCTAACCTGAAAAGTATGCCAGCAGACTAAAAATCTGTTTCATTGGGACACCACAGGGTACTGATCAATTAAAGACTTGATTGGGTTCACTTTGTACCGGTTTAATATGACTTGTGTCTCAGAGTAGAGCTATTGACTAAATAGTTGAACTTCTGAATAAATAGTTGAAGATTAGATATCATTTCACAATAAAGCACTCTGGTCTCCTGAAAGAGCTGTAGTCTTTTGCACAAGGTTGAATCAGCAGCCCATCTGTCTGTTCACATCCTATCTTATGTTATTTGAAATTGTTATCATCCTTTTGCTGTTAAGCTTACTGGTGGTATTCAATGTAGTCATGCATTTTTGGTGACAGACCACAGTGTACTTTGAAAATAATTTATTGTTGAAAGGCTTGATTCTGCCTCTCCACCTGATGGAAATAAAACAAACTAAAAAAACCTAAAAAGTTGTACAATCTCAGTGATAAAACTGATAACTGAATCTTATGTTCCCAGAATTTGCTCAGTTATAAGTTTACCAGCTGTTACTAAATACTGTTGTTAAATGTCCAGCATTCATCTCCAGCACTGAAAGTTGCCCTCAGGCCCCGCTAGTACTGGGAGAGTAGTGGCATTTGGTGCATACAGGTCCCACTTCTGATGTTGCCGTGCAGAGGCATCTGACCTTATGAAGCAGCCTGGCTTCAGAAGAGTCACAGTTTGGACCTTATTCTGGAATTTTGCACAGGCTTAGTGGCTAAATAACAACATATTTTAATGCTAGCAGTTGTCTGCAAATGGTTTTCTGTCTTTGTTTTTGTTTGTTTCTGTGACCATGTAATATTTTTCTTTAAGAAACTCTCTTTTATCAGTAGTTCTGGATATTACAGGAAAGTCCAGGTCCATGGGAGAGCAGTCATTGATATGATCTCTGTTCCAAATCTCAGCCTTGCATAAAACAGCCCAACAATTATTAAAGTTTTAAAATTCTATTTCCTTTTTCATAAGAACAGACAGCTCTTTCTTTTTAATAGGATGTGCTTGTGTCCTCCTAAAGCAGAAGATTAATAATTCATGAATGACAGTGTGTCTGAAAGCTGCTTTAATTTTTCCAGCTATACTATTGATATTAATATTTGCGGTACATACAAACCTTGTCTAATTTATGGTATTTGATCACTAACACCAAGAAATTAGTGCCCAAAACAACCTAAATGTAATGCAAAAACAGAGATTCTTTTTTGAATATTATGGAAGTTGTTTGAGATTGTTAAGAAGCCAGATGAGTGCAATGCAATTTTCCTCCCCACCATCAAAACTGTTACAGCCCTGATCTAGACTGTTCTTACTGTTGATAATGACTTTTTATCTGCTTGTCTGGCCTACGTAGTAAGAGTGACAACACTGGTGCCAAGTCAGAATGTAGGTATGGACACATCTCTGGCTAAGGAACTGGAACAAAAATACTGAAACCTCTCTGCTTGTTATGTGTATGTGGTTTTTGTTCCAATACTTCTTTTTCTTGGCACATACATATGGGTTCTAATCTTGCTATTACTTTGACCAGTAAATACATAGTTGCATTATGGTCTTAAACTAATCATTGGGCTGCTCTTTGTCAATACAGTTGAAGGTTGTAGAGGTGTTTTCCATATTTTGTAGTGTTGAAAAGATAGTATAAAAAAGGAGAGAAAATATTTTCATCTGTTTCTCAGGAGTTTTTTTGCAGTCTACTGACATTGCCCACAGAAGTAAGTTTGTGCTTTATGTAGTAATATTAAGGTAGTTGTGTTCATGGCTAGTTACCAACTGTAGTTTAAGATTATAATTTTTTTTATTTATGCAGAACTGCAAGATACAGAACTGCAAGATGCAGAACTGCAAGAAGCTATCAAAAGGAGCCTTGAGGAAATGTAAATGAAGATACTTCAGTACACTAACACCATGCCATCAGAACTGCTCACAAAAATGGAAGCTTGTTTATCTATTTACAAGGGTTCAGAAATGCCACTTTAAAAGCGTCTGTATCTGGAATTGTTAGATTAATAATCTAATGTCCTCTGTCATTCTCATGAACAGCTGGAGTTTATTCATATTCACAGCAATGTGTTATGTTTGATAAAAATAAATTTTTAAGCCTTTTCATATTCGTTTCTAATGGGTGATGAGTAAGTGTCTCCAATTTAGCTGTTTAAGGTGTTGTTTAATTAGTAGGCTGGTCTTACTAGGTATTTTGGGGTTCCTGGCTGTTCATGTTTTTTTTTCAATTGGTTCTTGTATTTAATTTTTTTTGTCACAGAATGTCATTGTCTTTATTTACTTTTTCATGTGGTCTTTCCAACAGATAAAAATAGTAAACTCCAGTTATCTCAGATTTGCCTGGCTAATCTTGTTATAAAGAGAAGCTTAGACCCCAGGTTTGTTGAACATATGGCCTAACTCTTGCCTGTGGCTGGTCTCACTTCGTAGGCCGTAATTTTGTCTCTGTCCTGTTTGTTATAAATGTCAGAATCAGGGCCACAGGCTGTACAGTTAGTTTACCAGCTTTATTTTTTTAATTGTGGGGTTTTTTTCAATAGTGGTAGGGTATTTGGATTTGATGGCTTGAAGTTTGATGAGTTCATCGCCTCTCCCTTACCTGAGGCAGAAACAACCTTTTAAGGGAACAGAATCTAAATAAACTTCCTAGTTTCTGTTTGGAATACATGTGAGAGGATTTAAACTGTAAAATTTCTATATACTATGGTCTTTGCTCTCTTCTGTTCATGAAGAGGTGGCGTTGGATAAATGAATGTAAATGTGCTAATTATTTTTGTACTGTCTTTATTTTAAGTGAAATTATTTCTGTGTTTAAAATTATCTGTCATCTTTTTCCGTTTTGTTTAAAAATACCTATGCAAACTGTCCAGCTTTACCAGCCTGTTACACTTCAGTTAATGATTGCTGTCAATCAGTAAGAAATCTCAATGTAATAAAATGCCAGCTTAATTCTTTTTTATGATTCACTCACCTTGTGAGTTTGCTTCTACCTGCTGTATCCCTAAATATGCATTATGCAAGCAGATACTTTTTGTGAAGAAAAAGATGCGATGAAAGCTGGATTTTTCTCACTATTCCAAAGAGTCAGCTTAACTACAGCTGTTTTTTATCATGCTTAGAAAAGCTGGAAGACTGACACTGGTTTATTTCTAATCACAACTCTGATATAATTACTATCTCTGAAGCAAGTAAAATTAACGAAGAATCTAGTGAGGTATCTCAGCAGTCATTAGCAATCATACAGCTTGAAGAAACTGTTCAAATGCTAGAAAATAGTTTGAACACTTGTGTTGCATCTGAGTGTGACTCCCAAGTGCTACAGGGTGAACAGGACCTCTTGGTGCTTTTCCCTTGTGCCTGCTGCTGGTTTTCCTACTGCCAGTCTTGGATTAATTGTACTCCTGCTCAAATCTAGGTGTGTAGTTCATACTGCTGCTGAGAAAGCCCTATTCTGGGAGATTTTGAGTTGCCTTTAGCTACTGACTCAAGCTAAATCAGTTCCAGAATTTTTCCCACCCAGTACTTCTGTTAAAGGGTGGAATTAAACAGAAAACAATTTTCATCCTCAAAAGCATCTCCATCCAGGTTATAGAAGCTTTTGGGCAAGTTTTTTTTCATGTAGATCCTAAAGTTTAAAATTCCTTTCACATGAAAAGATGTTTCAGCTTGAGAAAGTTCTTCTGCTCCACAGTGTTTAAAACATGGGTAGATAGCCTTCTCCAGAGTCTGCTATGTTAGAATTTAATTATGTGCTTTATTTCTCATAATATTTTATTCTGTCATAAATGTAAAGTTTGCTCGTTCCTGATGGGCCATGACTTAATGGGTTGCATTAAAAAAAAAAAAGTCCTGTGTGCACACACATTCTTTATACTTGAAGCTCCACTTATTAAACACATTGTATTGGCTTTGTCATCTGCTTGCCAAAACAAGTAGCAAATCCCAACCATTGCTGGTTTGGCTTTTATAAAACAACTAAATAGAGTTCTAGTTTGTCTATTACTTTTATGATAAAAGTAGTCTTCAGCACTAGCAACCTCTTAAAATTTGGCCTCATTTTGAAGAAAATTTTGGTCTCTTTGAGGTTCTCTCAACTCAAATTTTTCTGTCTGAAATTTTCTGCCATCACAGGCTTGTGATACTTCTGTTTCCAGAAGAGCAGAGAAAATTAGATTCTTAAAACACTGCATGTACAGACATGTGACTTGTTACTCACCAAAATCTTGTGGTTGAACACTTTCAGCTGGAAAAGTTGTCTTGTAAACGTGTCCCAGAATTTAATGGTTTTGTCTGGTGAGTCTTGTTTAACTGGCTGAAATTTTTGAGGTTTGTCCTGCATATGCTGAGAAATCTGCCTGCGTTTACAAGCACAACCTGTCTGTTAAAAGGGGCTTGCCCAGTATCCTCTACATTTGTACTAGAAATGATTTGTCGTGCCCTTTTTCAAGAGAATTTACTTTTGTGGTGATGTTTGAGTTCCTCCTTCGTTAGTCTAAAGTAATTCAGTAGTGCTTTTTTGTATTTATCTTAAATGAGGAAAAAGTCTAATCTCCACCTCACTATCACTACCCCCAGCTGTTCATTTTAATGCTCTTGATTTCTGTAAGGTGCATGTGTTTAGTTTTACAGAACTGAAACCGTGACAACTTGAGATTGGTATAAGGCTTGTAACTCTTTGGTGCTTTGTGTGCCACCTTCTTATCAAACAAAAGCCCTTTTTGGTCATATTCAGAGACAAGGTGAGATGCCAAGTAAGTCAGTGCAACTGTTGTTAAAGTCACTGGAGCACCGAAGTCTTCTATCTGCCTGATGGCTTCTGCTATTTAATAATATTTTCTAAAAAGAGAGAGATTATCTGACTGTGAGATACTTGCTTTGTATGTATTTTTTGGGTGGTGGGTTAATTTTCTTAGCTCTTCAAGGAATACAGAAATGACCACCACTGTTCCTGTAGTGATCATGGAATACAAACCTTTATGAAATCTTTACCAAATATAGTGAAGTTTATAGAGGTATGAAGTTACGCCATCGTCTTTCTTAAAAGGAAAGTGTTCCATCATCTGCTTGCAGTGTCCTGGTTATGTTTACAGTGACTGCTGTAAATTGGAAGGAGGTGAGGAGGATGAATGATGAATTATTTCAAAATTAATTCAGAAAAATTGGCTGACATTAGCATAAAGATACTTTCTGGCAATTCTTTCCAGCTAAGCAGCTTTATGAAAGTCTGCATCTGCATTTTTCTTTGGTACTTCTAAACCCCTTCAAGTTTCCTGTAGAAATTTTTAAGTCAAGTGGTTTGGTGCCCAGTAATAACAATCTGGGTCAAATAATATGGCCTGAGATATTCTAAAAGTGGATGTAAACAAGTGAGAAAACTTACGGCAGATGGCAAGTACACGCCAAATGTTTACTTCAACGGCAAAGCTCTGCGTGCATGGAAATTTAATGTAAAGTTCCATTTGTAAATCTGTGCAAATTGGCTTTTGCCGACTGCAGTATCCTAATTTCTGGTAGTCCTTCCCTTTGGTTCTTTGCTCAGAGCTCCACTGTCAAATGGACCAAGCATCTGCAGCTGTACAGAATGCACTCACTCATTTAATCATTGACTTTGCTCGCTCATTTAATCGTCGACTTTGCTCCAGTGAGAATGAACTGCTGCATGCCCCAAAATGGTCATAGCAGCTCTCAGATTGCTCCTGAGACAGAGGGCTTCCTTCAGACTTCTGACAGGCCTGGGACCTTGGGGCTTGCCTACACAGTAAAACGACTGCGGCGTGTAGAGGCAAACCCAGGGCTAGTTTTAATTAGCATTGGTAACAACAGCAGTAAAGACACAGCAGCACAGGTTCAGCAGGTGTGAAATGAGGGGGCAGCCTACTGTGATAGCAGACTTGTATTTTGATTGAAAACATACCCTGAAAATTCAGGTTGGCCCATCTTTATTGCTATTGTTATGGTACTGGGCAGAGTGTAGGCTGGTTTTGGTTGGCTGGCCTGAGCCATGGATGCATCCTTCAGCTATGTCTGGGAACTGCTGTGTTTCCAGAATACCTGCGCACAAAGAAGGTTCTTAACAGCTCTACACAATGGTTTGGGTTGGAAGAGACCTTAAAAATCATCTAGTTCCAACATGCCTGCTGTGGGGAGGGACACCCCACTAGACCAGGTTGGTCAGAGCCCCATCCAACCTGGCCTTGAACACTTCCAGGGATGGGGCATCCACGGCTTCTCTACACAACCTGTTCCAGTGCCTCACCACCCTCACAGAAAATAATTTCTTCCTAGTATCTGACCTAAATTTCCCCTCTTTCAGCTTGAAAATACTAAGTTCCTGTAGGTGAAGGCAGGAAAATAATCCTGCATGGCATTTCTTGGGTGTGGACTTTCTCTTTGATCCTGTTCACGACAGCTCATGTGTAAGTGTTAGGGTATGTGACAAGGTATATATCAGGGTTTGAAATAAGGCAAAGCTGGAACTAAGGTGCTATTTAGCAGCATTACAATTTGCAGTGCTTTTGGCGTAGGTCATCTCCCTGGCTCTGGGACTTCTACAGATACATCACATGTCTGAAACCTGGGAAAGTTGCTCTTTCTGCTGTCTCAAGGGACTTAGTGTGTGTGAATGAGACTTCTGTTCATTGCTCTGTTTTGCAATCAGGACCCATTTTTCACAACGCTGTAGTTAAACCAGAGACAGCCAGTGGTTTCACTGCTGTGATGGGAATTCGGGAACAATGGGATACACACCCTCTCCTCATGTTCTTGTTGGTGCCCATAGCCAGAGCACGGCCCTGCAGTCCTTCACGTGACCACAGATGTGGGGACATGGGAGAAGACAGAGACATTTGCACAGCATAACCAGCAGTCCTGATCATGCTTCACCACTGATAGCAAGGAGGAGGGTGAAATATGTGCTTTGTTTCAGGTGTGGGGGCCCTTCCTCCTCCCACTGTCTTGTGGCCCCAAAGGACCCAATTCCTGCCTTTTGTGTCCCCAAAATTCCCCCAATTCAGCTGTGAATCACTTTCCTTCCTGCAGGGATGGACTCCAATCTTTCTAGACCAACCAGTTATTATTTTGGAAAAATTATGCCAACTGTGCCTTTACATACCTTGGCAAAAATAGAGGGGGTGGGGACAATCTACTCCTCTAGAGAGCAGGAAAAGCAGTTTTCAAGGTCCTTCCAAGTCTCTGAAAGTGAAAATATCCCAGTTTTCACAGGCAGTAATTTCAAGAGTTGTCCTGGAAGACCATTTTTGCTTTTAAATTTGCATTCTGTTTCCACAGTTTTGCTATTCTCCTTCTGGTGTAAGTGTCCTTTTGCTGTTAAAGAGGCTAGGTCAAGTGTGATACATTTGGACACTTACAGCTGTTCTGTGCCAGTGATTCAGCTGTTGTAGCTTCTACCTGTGTGGAATTAAACCCCTGTTTACCTGTGCCAGGAAAAAATGTTCAGAGCTGTTCAGCTACTTTGATTTCTGCTTTTTAAACCAAATCTAATTGATGCTTAATAAACTGGCATGAGAAGAATAGAAGGATCCCAGGAAATAAATGGTTGCAAACTGTGTGTCATGGCTACAAATGGTTTCTGTTTGGGGTGGGAAATGGTTTTTAATTATCTTCTACAGAGAGATGGATGGAACAATTGTTTAAATGAAGTTATTTCCATGAGCTCACAGGCAACGAGCCTTGCTTATCCAACCACGTAAAACAAAGAAAACTCAGGCAATTAATTTAACGAGAGTACTTGGGACATGATATCATTCTGAATGGACGAGCCTGAGAAAACAGCTATTTTGAATCACAGCAGGATAAGCATACAAAACAGTATCCCTGTGCAACAAAATCCCTCTCAGCTGGGTGCCAAAAATTGGTCTGTTAGAGCCATGGGGTATTTGCCCAAACCTCGACTTTTGAGATAATCAAATTCCTTTTTAAATCCTCACAGCAGTGGCAAGTAAAGCTTATGTGTGACTTGAATTGCTGGTGCTTGTAAGAAGCAAAGTACCATTTCATAAGTCAAGTTAAATATGTTCTTGGGACAAGTCATTACTAGATATAGATCCACTGCCTTGGCTACAAAGAAATAGATATATCTTTTCTTTCTGGCATAGAGAACATAAAACATTTTTCTTTCCAGTAAGCCTTTTTGTATAATCTTGGACAATAACAGCTGGTGAAACAGCTTCTTTTCTGTAAGTAGTAGGGGGCTCTTGCAGTTGGCAGGAGAAAGATGCACAGATGCACTATGAGAAGCAGTATCTAAAGTTCCTTTTTTTTTTTTTTAGGAATGCTGTTCAGGTTCTGCTTGCAGTAGGGGCTGTCTCTGGTTTAACTTTTCTCTGTTCTCAAGCTTCTGGATTTTTGAAGCCCTTCTTTATTTTTTCTCCTCCTGTTTCTTGCACTTTGCACTGTTTTCAGTTTTGTAGTTCACTTTTTACTTAGCTTTAAATAAAAATAACTGTTGGGTAGTTGTGAGTTTCTTGTTTTCTTTAATGAAAGAGCAAACCAATGAACCAGCCATACAGACTAGTTCTGGAAACCAAATCCTCGTACCAGCAGCTCCCATCTCACACACAATTAATACAGATATTGAAAACATCATTATTCCTCCCATAGCTTCTGGTTTAACTACAGGCAGAGTTCATGCTGCTTTTGGCTGGTCCAGGTTTTGCTGCTTTTGTCACAAAGGGGAGCGGGGACAGCAGCAGGGCAGCCCGGGGTCTTTCTGTGCCCTAGAAGCTGGTAGAGAGGAGTAGAGGCACCATACGGCTGCTGCGTGTTGGGGTTTGTGGTGGCCAGGGCAGGCGCAGGTGCGGTGTCGGTCACAGCAGGGAACACTCGACTGCTGCGGTGTCACCCCCACGCGCGGCCCATCCGTCCCCAGATCAGTGGTGTGGGGTGTGAGCTCGGCCGCTCCATCGCTGTGTGCGGAGAGGGAGGCGTGCGGGGGCAGAGACAAGAGATACATGGAGCTCCTGGAGCAGGTCCAGCGGATAGTCACTAACTTAACCAAGGGTCTGGAGAATCTCTCTTACCAGGAATGTCTGAGGGAGCTGGGCCTCTTCAGCCTCGAGAAGGAGTGACTGAGAGGGGACCTCATCAATGTGATTACGTACCTAAAGGATGGGTGTCGAGAAAATGAACCAGCCTCTTGTCCGTGGTTCCAAGTAATAGAACAAGAGGCAATGGTCAGAAACTGATGGCACAGGAAGTTCCACCTGAATATGAAGAACTTCTTTACCGTGGAGGTGACCGAGCACTGGAACAGATTGCTCAGAGAGGTTGTGGAGTCTCCCTCACTCGAGAGAGGGCAGGGAGGTTGGACCAGACGACCCACTGTGGTCCCTCCCAACCTGGCCCGTCCTGTGATTGTGCTGCCCCCCGGCCGAGGCGAGGCGGCCTCGCCGCGCTGCGTGAGGCGGCGCCCGCGGGCCCGGCGCGGGGGCGGGGTGGC
>VZTD01002534.1:1578810-1632527 GCA_013397725.1 Rhagologus leucostigma
GGAGCCCTCCCTCGGCCGCGGCGGGGGGGTTGAGGGCGGTGTGAGGTTTCTTGAGGGAACGGAGGGAAAAAGAGTTCTCCGTCATGGGGGGCAAAGTTTAAAAATGGGAGCTGCTGCTCTAAGGTGAGCTAGCGTGGCCTGGAAATACACGAAAATAGGAATATGTATATGAATGTATGAAAGTAGACGCTTTTCAGAGAAAGCGCGAAGGGCGGCTTCAGATTTGTTACCCTTCGGGGTGTGAGGAGCCTTTAGCAGACGGGGAATGTACGAGCCCGCCGTGCATCGTGTCTGTCGTCCCATCCTGTCGCTCTCATCCCGCATCTGCGGGCAGGTGCTTTATAAGAAGATGCAGGAAATCCGAGGATAAAACGTGGTGTCATTCGGGCTCTCGGAGACTCTGGCAAGCCTTTAAGCTGCAGTGCTGAATGCTGGCGTGTGAGGCTTCTTGTCTTCCAACCTCCCTTTGCACTTACTGGTTCAGCCGTGGATGTTCTTGTTACTTGTGTTGATGTCCTCGTCCTCTCTGAGGTGTATTAAATCGTGTCACTATAATGTGAACAGCATTGAATTCTGCAGCAGAGGTGTGTTTTTCCAGAGTTGTTGTAAATGCTATGTGAATTTTATCGTTATGCCAAGACATGTCCTGACTTTTTCTGCTACTTGACGTTCCCTAAATAATACCATTTGACTTTTTTCCCAGTTTGGCCTCATGAGAGATGATACCTTTCCTTTAATCATCTTCCCTGTCCTCTCAGCTCTGCTAAATTACAGTGTCCTTACTGAGGTGGATGGATGTGCAGGATGCCACTGATTCACCTCCTCTGGTACTATTTCAACACACCCTTTCCTTCATTACAGCTGCATATTGATCAGCAGCTTTCACAGAACCACCCAGAATGTTTCTAGGACTTTCCTATAATTAAACGAGCTCTGTGGGATGCAGGAGTTTTATTTCCCCTTTCTGACTGCATTACTTTGCATTATTCAGGAGTGGACTCGATGTGCTGTTATATTAGCCTTTCAGTTAGCTTGATTAAATCTCCTTGAAGTCCTTTGCAGGCTTCTCAGAATTTGACTAAACAAAATCACTGTCTGCAAACAAGTCTCACTGCTTACATCCAGGTCTAGGCGCATGATGAATATATAATCCAAAAATTAGCATCAGAATATGCAAAAATGTGTTTTAAATTTGCTGAGTGACTCTGAAACAAAGCAGACAGTTTGGTTAGCCAGCAATTAAACCCTCAATTAAACTTCCCAGTTTGCTGTGGTTCTTTCAGACAGACATAACTCTAAATGTGGAATAATCATGAAAAAAAAAGTCCAACTAATTTGATAAAAGTCACTCAAGTCTTATGTTTTTTTCCATTCACAACTAATCAACATGCTTCATTTCAAATTTATTTGAATGACAGGAGGAAAAGCTTCCAAACTTTCTCCTTCTCCAGCTGGTTTGGTGTTGCTATAGACCCTCAATATGTTGCTTGTAAATATAATAAGTGAAAATTTGTCAAACTGAACTACAACCTTTAATTAAAACCCTCAACAATCATCAGTTCTCAAGTTGCTTAAGGTCAACTGAACTCTGAAGCAACCCTCATCTCTCTGGAAATCACAGAATCATAAATGGTTTGACTTAAGAGGGACCTTAAAGATCATCTAGTTCCAATCCCCTGACATGGGCAGGGGCACCTCTCAGTAGACCAGGTGGCTCAGAGCCCCATCCAACCTGGCCTTTAACACCTCAAAGGACAGAGAGTCCACAACTTCTCTGGGCAACCTGTTCCAGTGCCTCACTATCCTCATAGTGAAGAATTTCTTCCTAATATCTAATCTAAGTCTACCCTCTTTCAGTTTAAAGCCATTGTAAAATGCTCCAGTTTGAACAGCCTTCCTTTTTTTCCCTTTCTTTCTACTGTGAGAGCTTATTTTCCAACAGTAATGGGGTACCCCCCTGTACCTCCCTGACAGGTGTTTGCAGAGGGGCTTTCTTCTGTATGGAAAGTGAGCAGGGAAGGGGAATCAGTTTGGCTGCCAGGGAGCAAGTGCCCGAGGCAGAGGTGGCAAAGGGGGCAGGTGGCCCTTCTGCCCCTTGTAAGGGCTTGGACCTTCGTGCTGCTGTGACTGCCAAGATATCTCGGGAGCAGCTGGAAGCAAGACGAGAGGCTGTGTTCATGAGTCACTTGTGTTCTGTTGGTTGTGTTAAGTGAAAACACAGTTTTAGGTGTGATGACGCATGAGATAAGTCAGATTCTTGCTGGCTATTTTTTATCTTCATTTTTTGTAATTTTTATCTTGTTCTTTGGATAAACCATATTCCCTCACCATTCATTTCAGTGTCCACAGGACTGCTCACCTGGGAGTGGACACTCAGCTGAAGCAGCTGAGGATGCCAGGGTGAAACCCCCGGTTTTGTCTCCCTCCGGTGCGCTCAGCTCCATTTCAGGAAAAAGCTGCTCCATCTTCATCCTATTTCCTTTGAAAACTTATCTGAACCTCCAGCACGTGGGCTGTAATAGTGGGCTGTTTAAGCCAGTCAGTAGTTTAAAGGACAGAGTTATTGCAGCTGTCCTAAGAAAGCAGGTGTCATGTTTCTCATCTGGGAACAAAAGCACAGGCTGGTCCACCTGTTTCTCAGGGGAATGCTCTGTTCATGTAAATGGTATGTAGCAAAGGAAGGCATTGCACAGCTAATTGCTCACAAACAGGGAAAATCAGAAGTAAGGAATGTCTTTTTCAGTGTTAGGTAATAGATGGAATATTTAGTTGATGTTCAAAGCAACAAATACATTCCAAGTAAAAATATGATGAAAAAGAGTTTTCATCTCTTAGAAAAAAGACCATACTGCTGCATCAAAATAATTGATAACTGGGCATAAATATGAGTATTTAGTGTTCTTTTTCTTTGCCTTTTATTCTTTGGTTGGGGTTTTTTTGAGACTTGGATTGTGTTTCCACCCCTTCCCACATCAGTCACCTCTGTTAGACATTTAAATCTTCCAACTTTTTTTTGGGTCCCCCACACAAGGAAAGGAAAGATTTACAGAAACCTGTGAAGTTAAGAAACCATGCATTTTAGGAAAGAAGTTATGAGAACTGACTCCAAGGTGTGATCCTGACACATTATCTTGCTGAGATTGGTGTGACTGGTTTCCATTTATTTGTTTGGGGTTTTTTTTTCCCACTAGAGCACTGTTCTGAAATGACCCTGTCCCATTGCTGTGTGGCACTCTATATTGCAGTTTAAAAAATGGTAAAAATAATTCTGAAGTAGCAATTATTGCACGTAAAATAGTTCTTAAGATTTGGTTCTATTACCTTTAGTAAATTAATGTCAATCAAAACTCTAGTCAGTGACCTATCTTTTTCTTTTTTTGCAGTATGCAACATTAATTCTGACAATTTGGCTTTTAGGTCCTACCTCACATACCAAACTGGCCTTTGGAAGCAGTGGTATTTTAGGCACTCTCTTTAGAACTGTACCAGTTCAGGATACATCTCTGCAATGCAGCTTTTCCACATTCTTCTTAGGACTCAGCAAAGCCTGTGGAAATCATGGACTGATCTATCTACTGAAGGCAGAACTTAGGTTTTTAAGTCACTGCAATGATATACAGACTGTGATTTAAAAACACTATCAAAATTGAAATTCTGCACTTCAAAATTTTAATTTACAACTTTCCAGCGACCACAAGGCATTTTTTGTATTGTGAAAATACTAATTTTTTTAAAAAGGCATGGCAAGGCATTTTGAAAATATTGCCAGACTTCCTAAATTATAAAGTGCAGACATCTGAAGTATGAAATGACTCCACCTGCCTCATTGCTCTTACTAACCAGTCCAAAATAATAATTAAAAGTATTTGCTCTTGGCATGAATTTGCATTGCATTAACTTTTCCCACTCCTCCTCAGAACGAACATTAAAGGCAAGGCCTGAAGCCTGTGCTTTCACTGACTAAATTAGGCTAAATATTTTGTAAAACAGAACCATTTCATGAGCAGGCTGCATGTGAAGAGTGACTATATCCTCAAATGCTCCCGTTCTTCTGCTTTCTTTGACCATCTTTTCTCTTAGTGCTGTTTTCTTGAACTTACCTGCCTTCAGCCAGCCTGTAAGGAAGGAGCAGCAGCTCCGTTCCCATCTCAGGAGATGGACCCTCATCTGCAGAGACAGCAATGAGCCACTGCTGGCAGGGCAGCGCCCAGTAAAGTTGAAGAATGCAGAGCACCTAAGAGACTTAACAATGTTTTGGTTTGTTTCCCCTTTTCTGGCCAGGTTTCATAAACATTTCAGGATAGATGGAGCTAGACCTCCCGAGCTGTGCACTGCAAGCATCTCAAACCATCAGCCAGGTTCACATGATACTCTTGCTTTTCTGTGGGGCCTGTGAATGGAGAGTTGATGGTTTTGGTGCAACTCTTGCAGCCAGTTCCAGCTTGAAAAGTTCTCTGCAAGCCCCTACCCTCAAGTCTCAGAGAAAAGCAAGGGAGTGGGATGTTTCCCTCTTTGGTACCAGGTCTTCAAAGTGTTGCATTAGAGTTCTCCAATGTTCTTTTCCATAATACTCAGCTGAATGCAAAAGCCCCCTGTTTAAAACTGTGTTGAAGAATAAGACATGAATTAAGAAACTGGACTCGGATTTCTCGTGCGGCATTTCCACATTGCCCACGGCGAGCTGGGTCTCTACTTTATGCATGAGGAGGGCAGGCTATGAGCACAGAACCACACACCTTACCAAGAACCAATAGTTACATGGAAAGCGGTTTCTGATGGACTTTCCCCTTGTCCTCACTGCATTACATGTGAGTTTCAGCACAGTAACAGGACTGGTGTAGGGATCTGGTTTCAGGAGGGACGGAGTTTCGTGCTTCCTTGCAAGCCCAGAAATAGGAGTTGCTCCCACAGAAGCTTCCTCCCTGTGTGAATCACAGTGAGCATCACTTCATGGAAAGCACCAGTGACAGAGGAGGCAGGCAGTCCAGCATCTTCTCCCAGTGACCAAGGCATGCTACTTGTGTCAGGAAAACCCTTGTCATGGTAATAAAAATATGTGAGCTTTGTCCCACTCACAGGTTTTTCTCCTTTGTAAAACGGGGTGTTTGGCGTGTTTCAGTTTTCTGGAGTGTTTGTTGCTTTGCAGGTGGATTATATGGGTTCTGCTGGTCTGGGGGTGGCACAGGGAGCCAGGGCCCCTTGCTGCATCCATCTCTGCAGCTGCCACCTTCACTCCCAAGTTCTCTGATGGGGACTCAGTCTTTTTCTCTGCTAGTTAAGCAGCTGATAATAATTGCGAGTTGGCTACAGGACTTCTGCTATAGGGCTGTAGTACCGTCAGGCTCTGCATATCCAGATTAACCATGGAGTAGGACAGAACAGCACTGTCAGTAAAATAAAAGATTGAAGTCTGACTGAATTACTGTTGTTTTGGTTTGCCCCTCCATTTTTTTGTTTTTTAAAATTATATTGAGTCTTGAAAAGTGAAGTTAAGACAGAGGAGAAGGTTATGAAATCAGAGTATGTCTCATGGATAACTAAGAACTGACTGTACTTACTCTAAGCCGAAGTTTAAAACAACAGTTCTTGGCAACTATATAGGTGAACAGCTATTTTATTATTTAAACATTTTGTTTGGTTCAACCATGTACAGGGTAGAGGCTTTCCGTGATGCAGCATCTGCTATGGAACAAGAGAAAGAAATTCTGCTTGAAATGATCCACAATATACAGAACAGCCAGGATATGAGGCACATCAGCGAAGGTGAGAAGCTGCTTTGCCGTACCCTCCAACTGACCCAAAGTCAAATCAGCCCATGTCTTAGGGAGCAGATCTGTGTGAGCAGCTCTCTTTGCTGCTGGTAAAGGTGCAGCATTGGAGCCAGCTGAGGTTGTTGAAGTGTCACCCATTATCCTGAGATCTCCTCTTCTTGACTGTAAATTCATGCTGTTCAGGTGGATGGACTACCATGAATGTCACTACTGTGTACATGAAAGCCTATACTCAATTCACTGATACATTTTCAAAATCAAGATTAACATAGGTCTGCTGAGGGAGAGACACTGATGATGATGATGATGATGATGTTTTAATATAGTTGAAAATTATTTTGACTACTGGATAGGCATGAGTGTTACAAAGTGTACAGCCTGCAAGAACCTGATGATTAAGATCATTGTCGTAGTTGTGTGATTCATGGCTTTAAATACATTCCCTAAACCTGATTATTAGGTGCTTTAAATTGCTGGTTTATTGGCTCTTAAAGAGTCTACATATCAAGTATGTTGTGTCCATATTTTTGAAAAGCAGCTGTACTTTCAGAAAATAGAAAACCAGTTTTTCATGGTCTCTTATTATCTCTAGTTTTCTCTTTATGGCCTTCTAGGGTATTGTCTAAATCTCTCCTTCAGAATGGCACAGAAGTCCTTAATGAGCCAATTCTATTACTGAATGTTTCCTGATAATATTGTACGTTTTGCTTTAAAGTGACACAGCAAGTATTGCATCAGCAGTGGAAAAACACTGCTTATAATTTCAGTAGAGTTTAATGCCTCATTTCAAATCAGACACTGGCTTCTATGAAATTACTTGGGCAAATGCAAAAAGCTCATTTCTGGCTTCTGGAATCTTGTTGATTGTCTCTTACTTTAAAAAAGTTGTTTATTGCTAAGTTATAGCAGTTTGAGTGTTTTGATGATGCTATTTGCATAGGAAGTATTTGCCTGTAACCAAGGATATTTTCTCGTTTTTGATTGAGGTGAGAGAGAAGAACTTAATTTGACTGCTAATCGCCTGATGGGCCGAACCCTCACTGTGGAGGTTTCCGTAGAAACCATCCGCAATGCGCAGCAGCAGGAATCCCTACTGCACGCCACCAAAATGATTGATGAGATCGTCAATAAACTCCTCGATGATTTGGAAGACGCCAAAATGCGCTTAATGTCCCTTTACGGTGCGTGCACGTCCGACGTGCCAGCAGGACCCATCGATCAGAAATTTCAGTCTGTGGTCATCGGATGTGCCATTGAGGATCAGAAGAAAATCAAAAGGCGCCTAGAGACTCTGCTCAGAAACTTGGAAAATTCCGAAAAGTCCATCACATTGTTGGAGCATCAGAAATCATCTGTTCGGCAGTCTTGCAACAGCAAACAGGATTAATGTATCCTCGTGGCTACTTCTGGCAAACCACAGGATGAGCAAGTGCCCATAAAAAGCACACAGAAGCCAAGAAAAAAATTCTCTGTATGAGCACACACGTATATACACATCCACACGCACCAAGGTATCTTTGCTTGTGAGGTGCAAGCATTTAATGGGTTTCGGTAGCATTGGCATTTTCTTCTGGCAATAAGGAATGCTATCAGTTCTTTTGTAGAGTCGATACTGCTCTATTGCAAATTGTAATTGTGCTTCTGCTGAACTGACAGAAACTGAAAATCTAGCCTCTCCTCCATTCTCCTGGGTTTTTTTAAACTAAAGTTGTTTTGTCCTATCATGAGATTTCAGCTTTTCTCTGCTGTATACGTAGTGTGTGAACCAGACTTTTGGGGACAACAGACAAATCATGGCAATAAATCAAAACAATTAATAAACTGTTTATGGTATTTTCATAAACAACACAGTGTCCTACTCATTACTATTTATAATTTTGCACGTTTTGAATATTTTGAATAAACTGATCACAATACTTTTCTAGAGACAGCCAGTTACCTCCAGTTTGTAAGTAAGGAAATGAAAAGCAACACATGCACCCAGGGATTACAAGCCGTGCTAGAAATGAGCCGACTCTTGCAGTGCCCCTTTCATGCCTGGTGAACAATCCTGCTCCGACAAGTTTTTTGTGGCTTTGAGGTTGCTGTGTGTTTCTTTTAAAAGATAATAGAAATGGGAATTGTATCTTATCAGCTACTACTCCACTTTTCCATCATCTGTGAAGCCACAGAGCAAAACGTCTGACTTCTCACCTGGCAAACACTGTATTTTGTGTCTTTTGTAGGATGGTACTTTGTACATCCAGCATTACTCACCTCTGTGTGTGAGTGGTTTTTGGTTTGTTTTTTATCTTCCACCCTCTCACTCACAGTAACTGCTGCTCATCATCACCAAGCTCTGTGGCTGTGGGTCAAAAGTTGCAGATTTTAGGGTGTGCCTGGAATTTTGTAACCCCCTGCAGCCAGTCTTGCAGTACTTCACCCAAAGGTGGCGGTGCCCCGAGGGGAGCAGGGGGCTCTGTGGCTCAGCCACCAGCCTGCTAAATTTGGCTCAGGTTAAAGCTCAGCTGAAGGGAGCCAGAAGGGTCTGAGTGATGCCACCAACCGCAGCTGCCTTCGCGGCAGTGCCTGGGGTGTTACAGCTGGAGTGTCACACCTGGATGCTCTGAGGGCACCAGCCCACGGTGAGAGCGCTGCACATCAGGCTCCTGCACAAACAATACTCGGGAGCCCCATGGTTTTAAACGCCGTGGATGGGCTCAGGTGCTCCACGGGGAAACTCAGAGCTGCGCTTCTTGGAAACCTCAGCTGCTGTGAGGTCACTGTCACTGCATTTAATTTGCAGAAATGGCAGTGCAGGTGGGTGCTTTGAAAGCAGTCCAAGGTTCAGCTTTGAGATTGTGAAAAGTTTCTAAGAGCTGGTGTCATTAATTCTATAATTCCACTTTAAAAAATCTTCCAGCTATTCAACAGTATTAAAACCCTTTACAGTAATACATGGCCTGGGTTGTTTTCAGAACTCATGCTGTGCAACACTTAAGTTGAACACAGCTTGTTGTTGCTTAGAATATTCCTTCAATATTTGGGTTTTTAAGGCCATTATAAGGTTATTCAGGCAAAAAGTTTAAGGTTTTTTGTTTTCTTTCTTAGATCCTCTTCATTGTACTGATATCTAAAGTAAATTTTATTTTTTATAGCACTTGTAGTATTACAGAATTGCAGAATAGGTGGGTTAGAAGGGACCTATGAAGGTTATCTAGTCAAATGCCTCTGTAATGAGCCTAAAACATTGCCAATTAATCCTTATCAGGGTGTTAAGCAAGCATATTGATTTTCTGTGTTCAAAACTGCAAGCAGGAGGAAGCAGGAGTATGTTACTTCCAATATTCTTGAGATACCTGGGTAAAGAGGCAGACACAGATGCCGACTTGTATTTTACTAAAAAAAGAAAAAATACCAAAACAATGCAAACCCCCCAACCAACAATCACCAGTGACTATTTACCTGTTTCTTTTCAGAAAATGCACCAGGCATCTTTGATATATTAATAATACTTTAATGCCACTTCCAATGTCTACAACCTTTGACTTAAACCTTGTCACTGTATTGGCCAGACCAATCATGAAAAGCAAAATTACCAGAAAGAGCAGAAAAGAATCCCTATTTTGTATTTCAACCATGTGGTAAAGAAATCGGAAGCAAGAGCTTAGAAACACCATTGCTCACAGACTGGGGTGCCCACACTTGTTCCTTTAAGGATCTCTTGTGCTGCCTTGGATCCCAGCTGCTGGCAACATACACACAAGAATCAAGCACACGTTTCTCAATCAGACTGAGGTTGCACAGCTTGTAGTTATAGCAATTTTTGAAATTTAATATACTGACAATTTAATATAACCACAAAAGTAGTGACTTGTATCAGACCCAACAGTAAGCAAACAAACATGTTTTAAGTTGCATGACGCAACTAGTGTCACTTACAAGAAAACAGTATTAACTTGTAGGGATTTTACAGAACAGCATACACAAGGTAGTCAGTTTTAAACACTAATTCTTCTGCTTGAGGATTTATGGTATGTTGACTTTTTTTCCTAAAAATCTGTTACATTTACTCGAGATCATGATGGTGATAAAACCAGTTATGTACATTTCCTTTTACCCAATTACATTTAAGCCATTAGCAACAATGCGTCTTAGTCCTTGCAGCGAGAGTAGTGTTCTCCTGGTCCAGAGTACTTTTTAATTTTTTTTATCAAGTTTAGTGGGTTTGGCAGAACTGACAAACTATCAGTATTACCCTCCTACTAGAAACCTGGGAATGAGCCTGGTTCAGTACTAGGACTCATCTGGCTTTGAGATGACTCATATAGAACACTTTGACATGGAACGTTAGCAAGTTTCTCTTATTCCATCACAGCACCTTTCATCTTAAATCTAAGCATTGCTGTGTTTTTCATTCTATAATTCTGACTACCTGCTTGGATGCTATATTTAACAGAGAATTATTTTCTTCTCTCAAAACTGCTTGTGCACTAGAAAGAAGATCTGCCCAACTTCTGCTTCCTACAAAAAGATGGCAAGGTCGTTTTGATGAATTCAAGCCTGGTGGACTAGCCTTGCTCTCTAATTTTGGTACAATTAGTGTTCAGGTACTGCAACGTCAACCAAAGGTTTACGACTACACTTAGAAAAGCCGCAGGGGCTCAGGTACTGTCACTGGAATGAGAGCAGCATGTGTGTTGGCTTGCTGCATGATGGACTCCCACCGAGGAGAGGGGCAGATCATTCACCCTGTTAACACCTGGTAGCTCTCAGCCTCAAGGGTGCGTGAACAGGTTCAAGTGCAGGCTTGCTGAGTCTTGTGCATGTACCCTGCATAACCCCCCCAGAGTGCTGCGTGTTCAGCTGCTCAATGCTCTTTAGATTAACCCACCTCTACAGAAGTGATGCGGAGGAAAACTTCATGTCAGATGTGCTGCAGCCCAATAATGAAAAAAATAAAATATTTTACTAAAGCATAAAAAAATTAAACAGGAAATCAGACTGGCAGTGTGGTAATTCAGGCATTTTCACTACAAAAGTGTTGCCTTAAGAAACAAGTAAGAAATCTTAAAAATTGTTTTAAGTGGAATATTTAATTTTTTTTTAAATTAACCACACACACAAGCACAAAAATTAGTGTGATCAGTCATACAACTTTGAGATTTGCTATTTCCAGTTGGAAATACATCCCTAGCATTACTGCTTTGCATCTAACGATGCCCCACCTACTGGGAGAATACCCATTCACTGAATGGATACAACACAGAAGTGACAAAGCTGTAGTGTCATACTCTTTAGTGAATCCCTATTTCACTAAGGCATTAACAATTACTGAAGTTTCCTGCTAGTGGAAGCTTTATCAGCCAAGGGCAAAGAATTGTGACAAGGTTCAGATAATACAGCCAATGAGCTATTAAAGAGATATAAAAAGAATATACAGGAGGGCAATGAATTTTGTGTCTTGTGGCATGAGCATCTTTTGCTCTTAATCCAGGGTACCACGAGCATAACAGAGCTACATCCTCACCCACCATGCAGTCACAGGGATGCAAAGAGAAGAGCATTTTTATTACCAGCTCTGCACCTGTAGGTTTTGCTAACTAAAACATATGATGTTTTAATGAGAACACTTTGGAGAATGAAGTAATGTTTGTAATAAAAATTATTCATGAGGGACAACACAAGTGCTGAAACATTTAGGCATGTCTCTTCTTACAAAAGGCAAAAGTTAGTGCCACTGAAGAGTGATGTGAATACCTAAGGGTTCCTGCAATATGCAAGTCATCTGGTTTACATCTACATACTAACCCCAGTAAAATAAAGAATCGAAATTTTCAAGCAGCGTACATGCAGGGCACTTCCCAGAAAAATGCTAATTTGGGCAGTTTCCATCTCAGTCATACTGGAGAACAAGCACTGCAAAGTCACAACAAAGAAAGAGCCACTTTAGATTTAGGACGGGAGTAAAATGAAAACTCACTGTTACCCAATGCTGCAAATAACTATTCCTACACTAAAGTATATGCACTACATTTCAACAAATCTTAAATTTATCAAGTCTGTCAAGTCTCCACCTATGAAAATTTCTGCTGAGTCCTTAAAAACAATGGTTTATAGTGACATACCGTAAATACAAACGACCTATGTTAATTGTACAGCGTGTTACAGTATAACACGTAATACTACAAATTGTCGTTATACGTAATGAAGACTTATTTTTCAGTACGCTGTACAGAGTCAAAGAAGGCAAAAAAAGATTTTTCAGACACTTTGTGGTTTTGTTTCTTTTTCAAGAAAAATGAATAAAAACCTATGAAACTTGCAGACAGACAATGAAATGTAAAAGTTTCCATATTAAAAACAGTTGTCAAAATTCTTCACACATACACTCTACCCTAAGTTGTGAGGTGGCCCCATGATGTTCAATCATCTTATCCCAAGTACCTTACGTCTTAAACTGCTAAGACAGATAGGACGTGACTCCATTTATACATACAGTGATTAAACACACTTGTTAAAAATAGAGGCCTTTACCCAAGAGAAAATACAGGAAACATTACGGTGAAGAACACGGTTTTGCTGCAATAGCAAAAGGGATGGAGTGCCGTGAAGGCCGCCTTCTTGCCAGCAACAGGAGATCTCTTAACAGCTCATCAAAGAAACAACGGTACTTGGTAGAAAGTCTAATACAGTAATCATAAAATACAGAGTTTAGAGATCTTTAGTGTTTGTGCATAACTTGCCACCCACTTCTCTCCCTGCAGACAGTGGGAATAAGAATACATTTCAGTTTTCATACTCATTGACTTAGAAACAAAGTCAGTCAAGCTTCCTACATGAATTCACATAGTGAAAAGTCCTTCCTTCAAAAATATACAGGATCACTCAACCAATTTTCACTCTCATACACCATTTAAAAAACTATTAAAACTCTGAATATTTTTTTAAGCAGCATATTTTGCATTTGTCACTGGCAGACTTGTAGAAATCTTAGAAAGTTAAAATTATATCATACCATACAAAAACATGTAAACAAAATGGATAGTTTTTAAAAGGCATGCATGCTCTTGAAGAGGATTAGAAAGTGTTTATTTTTGCTAAATAGAAGGTATCTTGCTTAGCATTTTTAAAAGCACCTTAGTGATTTAGGAGCCTTAGCCCAAATAACTTTGAGGTTAGATTTGGGCTCCTAAACATCTAAATCAATTCTGTAAAATTACTGAAGTACTTTGAAAATTTTTTGCCATGTCTCTGATCTTGTAGAATTAATTTCCTTAACCAGCAGCTAACTTTGAATCTGAGACAACATTCAAGAATGTCTCCCTAATATAATCTGCAATTTTTTGGACCCCCGTATAACATAAGCTGCAATTTTTTGGACTCCCATAACTTAGTTTATGGTATCTATGAAAATCTTCAAATGAGATGAATACTTTGTAACACCACTTTGAAAGTTCCTTTTTCATAGACAACACAGGATACAACAATCAAATTTGAACAGGAATATGATTATATGTTCCTTCTGAATAGCTATTCGTGTTATTTGTTCAACATGTTAAGACTGAGAAAAACAAACTAACAAAACATCTGTAGCATAGCATTATGTAAAAAGAGCATTTTTGGCACCATACATTTTTAAATCTAAGCTTTTAGGCCCAAAGTATAGCAAGTTAAACATACACGCTGGCAGCTTGGAAAGCCTCATCTGAAATGCAACATTTTTAAAGGACAATTCGAAGATGCTATTTGATGATCATTAGCTGATCTCCAAGTAACATACACACTGGAACCAAGTCTAGATATTCATCCCAAATGTTTACATATATACCTTAGCACACATATATAAAATGCAAGGATCTTGCACCCACAGGACTGCCACAATCCATATTAATATGGTCAGGCATAAAATGTAGTAGTGTCTTTTTGTTCTTCATTTATCTTGGTAGTGTCCTGACTAACCAATTCTATTATTTTCTTTGAAATTTAGTTGCAAGGTTGCTACATTACCTTGGGCCATAGAGTTACAGTCCGTACCTATACGTGTAAGTATTATCCTTACATTAAATGTGCTTTGCAATTCAGCAATACCTAGTTCATAGCTCTGTAAGAAATTCCTTGAAAAAGGAAAAGCTCGCCCAATTTGTACAAAGTGCACAAGGCAGCCACGGTTCTGTGTGTCGCCACCAGGTGTCTCACGCCACACAACAAACCCACGGCATCAGCAAGTTCATGTAAATCCGCCCTCTGTCAAGGAGGCACAAGAGTTGCTAAAGCACCGGTAAAAATACCTCTACAGCTGGTTTTATTCTGTATTCAACTGCACAACTTCATCCAATTCGCTGAGTTGCTTAATCCCCTCCAAAAGTGGTCTAAGGTATACTGCAGTTGCTAAAAGGACTTCTGTTTTTCTTGGTCCTCTGTTTGTTGGGTTTAAGGTTGATGACATCTCCACCATTAAGAGTGCTAGAATTTTGGTTGGAGTGACTTCCACCAGCTGTATTAAAAACACCTACAGAATTTAGACAAGAGAAGTATTTGTATTTGTTTACTGCTTGCAGCATCATACATTAACACTTCAAACGCAACACTTGCTAAGGCATAGTAGAGCACCTCAAATGCATACACTCGTTTTTAAAAGCTTTATCTATTCTTGGGTCAATTTTGCAGCTAAATTGGAAGCGGAAGCAGTTGCAATTACTAGCCAGGCAGTATTTAAAGCTGCTATGCATCTGTGTAATCGAAGGGCAGCATATGCACTCATCTGTGTATGTGTATGTTACTAACTGCACAAAGTTGTGGTTGGTTGAGTAACATAACAGAAGAAAAATATGATTTTAAATTCAGAAACTTTGCTGATATAAAGGTAAGTAAAAGGCCTGAGTAAAAAGGGAATGCTTCAAGGAAAATAAATTAACTGACTCAGAAATGCTTTAAAGAAGGACTACAGAAGTTCAGTGCTTTCTTACAGAAGGCAACTTATAAATACCTTCTGATTATACGCCAGATTCTTTCCCCATGAGTCTTGTAAGTCCACACCAAGATGAGCAATGCTAATGCAAATTACATTTAAAAAACCCAACACGCATCCTTCTAAAATCCTTGCACAATCTTGTTTAAATTAATTTAGTAAAAGGCCACTTGCCAAACATTAGCTAGAAACTTTTGTACATCAGTTTGACCATCTTGTAACTTTAAAGAGTCACAGAATTATTTTACAGAGGGAGATGATACCCTAAGATAGGAAGGTAATAATTAGACCCTGATTCACCTTGTATTAATTCCATAAGAAAACAGATGAGACCATAAGCTTTGATGGCACAAAATACTGTTTCTGGGGTTTTTTTTGTTATAGTATACATACCAATCTTGTTACTGCTTGTATGTACTAGTTCTGAGTCTTCAGCTGTTTGCTGCTTGAGCTTTTGAAGATATTTATCAGCCAAATACTTAAAAACTGGAGAGTTAAAAAGAAAAAAGGTACATCACAGAATGCTTAAAAATCATCATCATCATCGTAATGCCATTGTATCAAAATTCTGCATGGTGACAAAAGTGCATTTCACACCCCAGGTTTAGCATGATCTGGTGAGTGATTCTGGGCAGGCCTGTGTGCCTGTGCAGAATCCAGGCCACTCCACTGTCTGCCCAGCTCTTACAGTTGGTAGTACTGAAGTCTTGCACAGAAACATCTCACTATTCTTACAAAAAAACTGGCACACACATATTGCCAAATGTTTCAATTCATGCAACTTGGAACTTTTTGCAGTTATGCAGGAATTTAATATATATAGTTTGCAAGAAGCCTTAGAATAATAGT
Source organism: Rhagologus leucostigma (assembly GCA_013397725.1). NCBI lineage: Eukaryota > Metazoa > Chordata > Aves > Passeriformes > Rhagologus > Rhagologus leucostigma. Next base: position 1,594,381 of record VZTD01002534.1, read on the forward strand.
AGTCATGTAAAGTCATGATATAGCCATGCTATAAAAAGTCAACCTAGGAATCTGAAAAAAATATACAACTAAAGCAGAATTTTCAGAACCTAGATGTGTTATGATTATTTACATCTGTAATCTGAGTCATTTAAAGATGATACAGAAGAGTTTTACATTTTCTCTTGCAGATTTTTCCCATGGTGGAGGATGTTAATAGAGAAGAAACAATGAGTTTACTGTTAATCTTGGCTAATTAAACAAGAGTATATAATTAAGGAGTACATATTATTCAAACCCAGCCCACAAAAGACAGAGACTCAAAATTTTAACACTACTCTTAAGAAATTAAGTATGTACATTAAAAAGTGGTACTTAGGAACTAATCAAATATGACCAGCAGGCAAAACACTGCAAGAGATGCAATCTTTTAATGTACTTCATTTAAATATGACTAAAATATAAAATAATTGCTTCTATCAATTATTTATTAACTATTAACAATTACAAAATAATCTCTTCAAAAACTTGTATGTTGTAATAATTTTTTTAAAAGCTCATGCTTACTGACAGTCATTAGGAGTAAAGCCTTAACACACTGGTGCTTGTAAACATTGCAGCTGTGTGCGTTTGTGGAGAGAAGAGATGTGCACAAAGAAATGGGCCTAACCCACTGATATCAAGTAATTTTAGGTATGTTTAAGGCGTGCTGCTAAGGAACATAAAAGAGATCGCCACCAGCGTGCAACAATGTGTAAGTAGCAGCTGGCTCCAGCCTGGGGGGATGCTCGGTGCTATGGAGCAGCGGCAGGACACGCACCCCCGCGGCACCTCCTACCTTCGCTCACGTTCAGGTCCTCCTTCACAGACGCCCGGTAGAACCTCACTTTCAGCTTTTTGGCCAGTGCTTCCGCCTCCTCACTGCACAACACACGATGACATCATAAGTCCATATTTGGTTCATTTGTCAGCATTTATTCTTATGGACAAAATGCTTCGTGGTTAAGTTAAACATGGCAAAGTGGGTTGAGAAATTCAAGACAGTCAAAAAATACCTAATCCTTAATTTCTTTACATTATCTCCACTATAAAAAGAAGGTATTTTACATGCAGTTTCTTTATAACTCAAAGGAATTCATTTCAGTATTTACTGACTTCATTAAATAAAGCTTTCCAAGGGTTTGAAGAAGGGTGTTGGTGAAACCAAAGGGAAGGAGGCTGTAATCAACAGCATGACCACTGCGAAGTCTAAACAACAACAACAAAGTAATCCTTAAGTGTATCTTAATGAAGCTGTATGCTATGCAATCAGATGAGTGCACAGATGAAATCAAGAATTACTTTTTTTCTGTCAAGTGAAAAAAAAACTTATGTTAAAGTTTAAGAAACTTATGAATACTTCCCTAAGGAAAATCACATCATCAGAAAGATTATGTTACTGAAGCAGACACCATATTCTGAGAACCAAACCTAAGTGACATACCACGAATAAAGGAGGAGTTCAAATGCAATTTTGCTTTTCCTTTGCAAAATCCTCAGAATTCTTTGCAGAAGAAGTAGAAGCTGATTTATGCCATCAATGATAGCAAACAGACAACAAAGAAAGCCAGTGCAGGAAACAACAAAAAAGAAGAAATAATTTAAATCTCTCAGGAAGATGATAGAAATTAAAGAAGTGGAGAATGATCAATTGATCATGCACTATTTTCAATATGATATGCTGTGGTAAATAAAAGTTAGCATTTGCTAAGCTGATTTTATGACAAGAATGAAATGGGTCACAAACACAAGGGCAGAATGAACCGACAATAAAATCTGTAAAGAAAAATACGGCAAGGAAGATTCAGCACCATGCGGTTTGAGAATGTTACCACATACATGTTTCTGTAGAGTTATAATGTTTTGATAAAAATGAATAATAAAAAACAAAGAAAGCAAAGAATATTAGCAAGCATTCACTAGCCAAACAGACAATGTGCCTTCAGTGGTGCACAGCACAGTTTAAAAGTAATTGAATATTAACAGGAGAGATAATTTATAGTTTTAGGTTTTCTGATTTAAAAAAAACAAAAACGCATGAATCATATTATGCCAGAACCAAACTTTTCATGTCATTTCTCTATTACTTTTGGCTTCAGGATGCGGCATGAAACAAACAGAAAGCTTCTAGCTTTGCAAGCACCTCTGCCCAAGTATCTACACTCATGCAGCAACACCCACCCTGTGTGCTTCTAGGCATGTTTGGATGCAGGGCACAGGTGGGACAACCCAGACACTCTTAAGTCTTCACCAGAAACTCCCACAGATTTCTTTTTTTAAAACTTGTGTATACAGGGAGCACATATTGATCTTTAAAAATAGTACAATAAAACTCCTACTTCTTTATGCACGAGTCATCAAGAAGATCAATCTTATTCTGCACAAGAACTGTGGGAATGTCTCCAACTTCGGTCACAACTTTTTCCTTCCATGTAGGGATTGCTTTGAAGGACTCTCTGTCCGTTGTAGAAAACACAAGAACACAAGCCTGGGCTCCTGGAAATATACAAATAAATTACAAATACCTGTAAATCAGCCAATAAACAATAGAAAAAATAAATTGTAATGTATGTAAAATATGAGGGATTTTTCAAGATTTTCCTAGAAACATGCACTTTTACCACAAGCTTGTGTCAAACCGCTGGTCATAGATTCCCCAGATGAAAATACATTGCCATATTATTTTGATCATTACAGCCATCTTCATGATGACTATGGGTCTGTTACCTTTAAAGCTAATTCCAGCATATTGAGTGTATGCAGGGGAAAGAAACAGGAGGAGATCTGGAAAGGCGGGAAAAAGAGAAGGGGAGGTTCGTTTATTGCTGTTTTCCAGACAGACTAATGGAGGCCAGAAGGCAAATATTTTCCTGTATGCAGCATCTGTAAGGCACATTTCACATTATTCTTTGTGGTACAGTAATCAGGATTTTGAAAACCAGAAAACTTCAAGAAGTTTTCAGATGAAATTGTGATTATTTCAAGTAAATTGTTAGTAGCTTTTTGGGGAAAATAAGTGTATTTCTAATTAATACTCATTCTCTCAGAGCACTATGACAAACTATACAAAACCTTTTGTTATGGTTTTCTAAATAAACAATAATTAAACTCCATGGATACTGAGAAGGTACTTCCACAGCTGAAATATTAATGTGTGGTCTTTTGTTATTCTCCAGAAACTACTTTTCTTTGCACATAAACACATGCAGAAATGCTTCATTATTTATAGGTCTTCAACATACTCGTTATTTAGTAACAGAGTGTAAAACAAGTAGATAGATAGTGTTTTTGAGACTCCAGTATAATCTAGTGGTGAACATCTCAAATTAATATCATATAGCATGAAAAATTTTTGATCAGTATGAATTTTATCTCTGAGTTTCACCAAGTATCCCTGATTCCTGTATTCTCTTTATCTTTGTATTTCTTTGACACAAAGCACCCAAGTTCTCTTACTAGGTTTGCTTTTATTTAGCTTTTTAAAAGCCAAGTTGACAGTCTATCTTGAGAAAGATTTCCTATGCTCTTTAACATTCTTCCACATGCATATTAAGACTCTTCTGCTACAGTTTTATACAGAACAGTAAGAACTGCCCTAAGAATTTCAACTGAAGCTCTACCAGTAAAAAAGTAGCAATGCAGCCTTCCATCATTTTCCCTATTATTTGTGTTGTAAAACTCTGTTTGTTTTCCGTACTGTCCACACCATACTCTGAAGCATGGAATAGGTGTAACATTCATTATTCTTTCCAAAGCAGGTTAGTTTGCATGCTCCTATTGTCTCAGAAAGTAGCTTAATGAAATGAGAGCATTTATTAAGATACTCCCACAATCTGTAAACATCACTTTGGCCAGTTCTAAGACCAAGAAATCCTTTGTGAAGTTTCCAAACAAAGACGCTTTCACTTCATCTTCCTCCTTCCATCCATTCCTTCTGAATGCTACCACAGGTAATAGTAAGTTTAGAGGTAAAAGCCCTAGCATGTGGTAGGTAAAGAGAAGGTAGCATACTACATCAGACCTTATTCAATTTACATATAGTACAGGTAGAATGCAGTGGCCAAGGACAGTAAAAATACCTCAGCTTGACCATATTTGCTTTGGAAGGGAATTATATGACAGGCTTTAATAAAGAATCAAACTGAAATATTTTTGAACACCTTCAAGATTCTTATAACAAACAACAGTAAAACAAAGTGTCATCATCAATGACGAATTCTATACACGTATGCCATTGTGTATTTCCAAACATCTGCCAAAGTTTTTGATCACTGGATTGTAAGTATCAGACCTAACTAAGCCAGTAACTCTCTAAGATGCTTATTTAAGAAGAGAAGAACAGAAGTCGTTGTCTTATCATGTTCAATGCAAAACAGTATCAAATGTGGTCTTTCCGGAGTGTGCTTCAGTATGGTGTAGAAGTTAGCATGGCAACAGAGTTCAACAGAAGATACTGCAGGGCAGAGATTTCAATAGGCAAATTCTCTTCATCTTCAAGAAATCTGCTAAATACTCAGTATTTTTATTGAAAACATAAACAATTTAAGAAATTATAATGTCCATATAAGAGCTCTAACAAGGAAGAAAAAAGACAAACCTTAGAATTTAGCCATGTAAACACCTATTTTTATGCAGGCATTGACAGTATTCAAGAGTCAGGAACATTATTATCTCAGTCACCCACTGCTAATGGAGACATACACCACCTCTCTCATACAACGGATTATGTACAACAACAGGCACCAGCAGCAAAGGCTCAGGGTAGTGTCAAACAGGAGCATAACAGCTCAGGATGTTCTCAATGAATATTTTAAAGTTCTTTTGTAAGAAGCTGTTCCATAAAGCTACTTTAAAGTACTGAAGAAAATGACATTGTGTGCAATTACTGTGTTGAAAATCTCTCTGTATTTTAAAATGTTCCAAGTGCCTGCAGAATCACTGACATAATATTTATACCTAGAGCAATTCAGAAAAAAAATTAGAGACTAGTGCTACTTAATTCAAGAAAAGCATTAGCTTGTCAGCTGAATTGGTCTCAAAGATCCTCAGCAGACTATCCTATCCCCATAGACTCCATAATCACATTTTTTTCCTTTCATAATGGTACAAAGCCTCTGTAATAGAAAAAGTGTAAGGAAATTCCTTGCCATGAGGGGACTCTCACAGGGCTTTATACCCGACCCTACTCATTTCACTCAGTTCTTCGCCTCAGCTTTTCCAGGCTATGATAGAAAACACATATTCCCTATAAAACTGATGGTGACTTGTTCAATCTCACCCTGAGATCAAAAACCAGTATCATCATCCAGAAATTCTTGTTTACTGCTGACGTTCTAACTTCTGTGGATCCTGGCTGTCTTTAACAGGCTCAGCAGGATTTAATGCCTCCTTGACAGTATCTAAAAGAACTGGACCAGGACAGTATTGCAAGCCTTCCATTATCATAGTTGCTACAGACAAAAGAGATTAATAAATGCAAACTAAAGCAACGCTATGAAGGCTTGATTATGAAGAACGAACTATTGTGCAACAAAATGAGGATCCTGAGGATTTGACTAAACAGCAACTGCGTAACACACTAATGAGCAAGATGCCGGTTTTCCATCAAAAACCTAAAAAGGATCTTCAAGATACTAGTGGTAGCAGGAAGAGGATACATGCATGAAGTGATCAAATACTGCCTTGACATTTGACTTCAATCACATAGAATAGGTGAGAAGATGCATGGTACAATACAAAAAAGACATTATTAAGTACATACAGTGCTTCCTTCAACTCTGAATTCAGGCTGCTGGACTCCTGGCACTGTGTGATCATGGGCATGCAACTACACTGGCTGCACATGTTTGCCTGCACATAGAAAACCACACGACAAATCCACTGACAGCTCCAATTCTGTTTCTCTGCAAGGCTGAATGAATTTGGTCCCTGGACAAGAAAAGCTCAGAGACAGGCTCTGAAGCATTCATGTCTGAGCATGGATGAGCAGCTGATCACTGAAGAACTGACAATACACAATGTTCCAGGGGAGTACATAAGCCCTGGTGCAATGAGAGTGGGACAGAGACCTGTGAGAGAAGCAAACCTTAAATTAACAGCCAGCATCTATCTTACCTATCTTACAGGTGTCCTCCCCTTATCAGCAATAATTAGCAATAAAATCCTTGCATTTCCAAAGTAAGCTAGACTTTTTGCCTCTATAATACTGTGATTGCTAAAGCTAGACCAAAATTGCATTCCAGGCTCTTCTGATTTCCCTTGTCCTTCAGGAGTCAAAGTCTAGTGTAGAGCAGCCACTGCAACCGACACCTTGAACTATTTATTGTATGTCTATCATGCTACAATATGTACAGGCTTACTGTGCTTGACTTCACAGCAAAGAACTTCTGTACAAAGAACTCCGAGGCAGAGATCTAACAGCACTATGCTGGGCACCAGTCATGACCAAGATTTCACGATACTCATGCAAATTTTTAATTTTGTTTTTTAACCACCAGGTTGCTTGTGGTAAGTGAGGCCAGTATGTGTACTCTGAGTTCTTCTCAACACTCCATATTCTAGGATATCAGTCCCAGTAATTAGGAGAAGTCTTTGGCTTGAAACGACTGGGGAGAGCAAAGCACACAAGAGGACCAAAGGCCAGGACAGTAAAAAGGAAGCTCCAAGAGAATCAAGTACTCCCATCTAAAATCCATATGCTCAACTTTTCAGCTGTAAAATAAAAGAATTATCTATATCCACATGACAAAAGAACAAAGATCTTTTTCTGAGGAAATAGCAATCATCAATTACAGGCAACAACAAGAAATATTACCAAAAACCCCACCTATTAGCTGACAAATTGAGTATGAAACATAAAAAAGATTGCAAGATTATAACGCCCTGGAACAGCTTGGCATAATTATTATTTTATCTCTAAACGAAGTAATTCTATACCATAGCAGTATATTTTTGCCCCACCATCAGGTAACTAGTTTGCAAGAACTGATCAGTAGAATCTTTGCCAAGTAATTTACATCTCTCCCATTAAAAAAAACCAAAAAGAAATATTTACAGAACTATTGTTAAATTACAAGCAAAGAAAGCTTAAGTATGCAATTTGTAACTTAAATAGATAAGCTGCCTTTACACAAATAATACAGTTTATTTTATGAAGTAAATACACTTTTCTTACTGCTCTTGTTTTAACATATTCAAGGCAGATTATACTAGCAGAAGAACTGCTGTGCCCTGTAAACTGTCTTTCTAGGATGACTGGTGGATTTTTTCCCCCCTTGGATTAATTACTATGTGCCTCATCCACAGTTTTTGGAATATTTACAAATATGTGTCTCACAGAAGTAATGAAACACTTTTGGAGGGAAAATATACATTTGCATCTGATTGTTTGAATGCCTACATTCTGTCCAGTTTCTGTGCAGATATTTGTCTCATTCCATTCAATGTTTTCTAAAGGGCACTACTGCATAAAGTAGACATAATTAAGATGAGGAACTTGCACAAAGAGAAAAAATATTTAAGAATTGAAAAAGCTGAACTAAACATGCTTTTAACACACATGAAATAACTAAAATTCTTAATACAAAGATAGGAAAATATTTTAGAGATGTGCAGACCAAAAAAACCCAACAACTACCAAACAACAAACATGGTATTTTCACCTCTGTAGTAGGCCTTAGTTATTGCATCAAATTCCTCTTGACCTGCAGTGTCCCATAACATTAGCCTGACATCTTCACCATTAACTCTGAAATAAACAAGACAGTTTTGTGATCAATACAGTAACAGGAACAAATCAAAACAATTGACATGGAAATACTTCTGTTTCTACACTACAAGAGTAATCCAAATCAAATTTAACTGGATTTAAACATAATGTAACTTACGATTAATGATCATTCACCTTCATAACATACTATGGCAATAGTCCCTCAATTACATTATATGCTCTTTACTGACACTCTGTATTACATTTTCCTCTTCCTTTCCTCTTCTTCCTCTACATTTCCCTCTACAATGAAAAATAGGATGGACATTAAAACAAAACTTAGGTGCCTGAAGAATGGTGCTTTTGTCTTTTAAATCAGCTTGCAGAATTTACAGAATTTTCTTACTTCTCATTACCATAAGATTTTCCACTTTATCAGACACAGTTGGGTATTACCTGCTTATACTGAATAAAAACTCTAACTTTCACAGTAATTTTTTTCTGTATTGGCTAATAAATTTGTGTAATTGTTTTATCATAAGCAGTTTCACTTCTTCACAAGAAATCACAAAAAAAATTAAAAAATAATCAACAGGTGGTAGAATACAAAGCAAACTTGTCAAAGAGCTTGGTATGGCAGAGATTCCAGATTTTATTTATCATTTTAAATTTTGGATGGAGAATAAAGGATATCATTTCAGCCCACAGTGCAAAAGAGAAAACAACTCCTTTTAGTGTGCTTCGGAAACAGCAGGCCTTGTTTTCCAAGCCTCCGTAAATTTCAAGATTACAGTAGAAAAAACAAACAGAGAGAGAGGTAAAAATCAATAGTATGTCATCTGTTTAATACATACTGGATCTGTCTTTCCAGGAAATCTACACCAATAGTTTTCTTGTAGTCTTTTGTAAAAATCCCCTTGCAATATCGCTGAATCATACTGGACTTCCCAACAGCTCCATTTCCTACTACTACCACCTTGATGGCCACCTCCATATCTTCTTCCAACATCTTTGCGTCTCAGGTGACTCTCTGGTTTATTCAGGAAACTACTGATTCTGTCAACAAAGTAAATAGCTATTATATTCATAAAAATGCTGCGAATAGAAAGCAAGAGGCAAGATGATCACAAAGATTAGGGCGCAAATAGATAGTACAAATTATTTCTGTTTCTGTCACAGATTGCTTAAAGTGACCTCAGGCAAGTTATTTAACTAGCTTTGGCTTGACGCTTATTAATTGAAAAGTAATAAAAATTGGAAGTAGAGAATAATTTATTTGGCTTATTGCAAAGGTACTTCACTGATGTTTTGGTGGGGGGTTTTTTGGGGTTTTTTTAATGAGGAAGAAATGGAGGCACCGAACTACAAAGTCACAGAATCATTAATGTTGGAAAAGACCTCAAAGATCAGCAAGTCCAATCATTAACCCAACACTGCCAAGTGCTAAACCATGTCCCTGCATGCCACATGTACACATCTTTTAAATACCTCCAGGGATGGTGATACGACCACTGCTCTGGGCAGCCTGTTCCAATGCTTGATATTGGAACATATATAAATATATTTCAATGAAGACTTTCTTTTAATATCCAACCTCAAACTCCCCTAGCACAACTTGAGGCCATTTCCTCTTGTTCTATCGCTTGTTACTTGGGAGACGAGACCAACTCTCACCTTGCTAAAACCTCCTTTTAGGCAGTTGTGGAGAGCAATAGTTTCCCCTGAGCCTCCTTTTCTCCAGGCTAAATGACCCCAGCTCCCTCAGCCATTTCTCATAGGACTTGTGTTCTAGACCCTTCACTTCATTGCCCTTCACTGCCCTTCTCTGGACACTCTCCAGCCCCTCAGTGCCTTTCTTGCAGTGAGGGGCCCAGACCTGGACACAGGATTTGAGGTGTGGCCTCACAAGTGCTGAGTACAGAGAGACAATCACTGCCCTGGTCCTGCTGGCCACACTATTGCTGATACAGGCCAGGATGCCATTGGGCTTCTTGGCCACCTGGGCACACCCCAGGTCCTTTCCCATTCGGCAGCTTTCCAGCCACTCTGCCCCCAGCCTGTAGCTCGGCATGGGGTTGTTGTGACCCAACTGCAGGAGCCGGCACACCTGTTGAACCTCACACAACTGGCCTCGGACCATCAATCCAACCTGTTTAGATGCCTCTGCGGAGCCTTTCTACCCTTCAGCAGACCAGTGCCCCCACCCAACTTGGTGTCACCTGCAAACTGACTGAGGGTGCACTCAATCCCTTCATTGAGATCATTGGTAAAGATATTAAACAGGACTGGCACAAACACTAAGCCCTGGGGAACACCACTAGCAAACAGCTGCCAGATGGATTTAAATCTATTCACCACCACTCTCTGGACCTCCATCCCTCAAATATGTGCCTCCCCCAAAGTTTTCTCTAGGGAGCCTGGTTTCATCCCATTTCCCTTTCACATCTAGTCTAAAACTCATTCCGTGAGTCCTACTAACTCTGGCAAAAGGAGTTTCCCCCTTCAAAACAGGTGTGTCCCATCTACTGCCAGCAGGCATGGTTGTTGTGTAGGCTGACCCACCACCAAAAGACCAAGATTCTGCCTGTAACACCAAGCTCTTCCTCTTTCTTCCTATTTCGTTCCCTGTGATTGGAAGGCCAGAAGAGAACACTACTTGTGCTCCTGGTCCCTTAAGCCGTTGTCCCAAGGCTCTGAAATCTCCCTTGACTTCCCTCCGACTTGCTTATCACTGCCCACCTGATAAAAGCTAAGTTTCCCCCACCTTTTGCTGTGCCGGGATATCATCACAGTAACATTTTGCAGCTGCAGAGTGGCAAATTCCCTCCCAAGAATCAGATCACCCTCCTTTCGAAGGAGGGGAAAATACTCCCCTTTTCAAGGCTGCGCCCATCACCACGCTCACACCCATGCCGGTAGAGCGGGGCTACCCGATGCCTTCGTTCGGTTTGCCCGGATAGACGATGCTTCTTGACTGCATTAACCATTAGCCTACACCCGGCTACTCGGAGTTCGGCAAGCCCCGTTAGCACTGGGAAGCCGGATGGCCATTTTGGGCGAGAACAGCGGCAGCCGCCCGGGGGTCTCCGCGCAGGGATCCATCCCGCCGACACCTCCCGGCCCTGCCCGAGGGGCCACGCCGAGGGCGGAGGCTCGGCCGCCCCGGCCCCACCCACGGCCCCAGTCCCGCTCCCGCCAGCCCGGGGCGCCCTGGCCCCGATCCCCGCCCGCCCGTCCACGGCCCCTCTCACCAACCCCTTACGGAGCGGGCGAGCGGCGCTCCCTCCGAGGGCACGGCGGTGCAGGGACGCAGGGAAGAGGAGACGGAGGGAAGGCGAGAGGAAACCGCTCGCTGGGGCCGACCCAACCCGGACGCACATCCCGGCTCCCCCGCCCGGAAGCGCCGTCAGGACCGGGGGCGCCGCTCGGGGAGGCGCCTGCCCGCTGCCCCCGCCCCCGCGGCGGACCCCGCTCTGTGGGGGCTGGGCACGGGTCGTTGTTCGGCCGAGTCGGGCTTGAGGTGAGGGAGAAGTTGCTTTTCAGGAGTTTTCGCCTGGGTTCCTGAGGAAAGATCCGGACAAGGCTGGTCTTTCCTGGCCCACGGGTGCCTTCATCCCTGGTCCACTCCCTATCCGTCGGCATTCCTCACCTCATCCTCCACGGAAAACAAAAGCGTGTGATTAGCCACGGGCTTTCCTTAGGCTATCACGGAAGGGAGCTAGCTTCCTGTGGGTAGCACCTCTTTTTTTTTTTAACCAAGATGTGTCCATCACCGTGGTATGTGGTCTGCCAGCAACCCAGACTATATATTAAACAGGATAAGTTTTGGCATAACTGTAGACGTGGTAGTCTTAAAATCTGAAGATTTAACCTTTATAAACCCCTTTTTTGGGAGTGGGGGTTTCTAGTTTTTTTGGTTGGTTGGCATTTTAAGTTAAACTGCCAAAAGATTTCCGCTGCCTTAAATCCCCTTTCCATACTGCAGAGCATGTCCGTGGTTAGAGTGGCTGCTCTTAGTGCCCCCAGCCCTCCTGCTGCTCAAGGATGGCCAAGTAACACTCAGATGTTGCCAAATGTGGGTTGATGAAATCTGCCTTCTATAACACAGAGCTATGCCTGCCCTGTGCTTCCTAAGGTGATAGTTTTGTTCTAGAGTCAATTAGTGTTGCCTGTGCCTAAATAAATACTTTTTGGATTAGAACATTTTGCAGTTACGTCCCAAAAGAGTAGTAAGATTTTATGCACGGTTTTCGTTTTGAAATTTATATGTTCATTTTGTTAATGCTGACACTGGCTCATAGTCTCAGAGCCTGTCTGATGCCAGGGCTTCTCTGTTCCAAAAGGCCTTAAACTGGAGAGCCCTCACATTAAGAGAAATTTGTTACCTGCCTAATATCAAAGTAATATATTGGAAGTGTGCCTTATCATACTTCCCTGTTTTCATCATGGGAGACGGGGGTGTGGCTGGGATTCATCTCACCTAATACCTACATTGTAAACAGTCGTATGGTATGAGTGAGTGTCAAGTATCCCAGGTGGACTGCTCCCTCGATTCTCTTTGTTGACTGGAAAAGGGAGCCTGTGGCCACAGCTGTATAAGGTTAGAGAAAACACAGCCCGTCTTAAGTTCCCTCATTAAATTAGTCAGTAACTTAGTGATGGCTCTAAGTAATTTTAGTTTTTAATTTTTTGTTCTTTCAATTCTATATTTTGTGAAGTGTAAGGCTAGAACATGTACTATGACCTGCCTGTCATGTTGGCAATGCTCAGGGACTTCTTTGTAAAACCCCAGCAATTCACTGAGGCTGAGGCATTCCAGCATGTCTTACTGGGTATATTGAGGGCAGTCCAGGAAACTATTCTTACCATGTCCCACAAAGGAAAGAGAAGAATGAAGGAACTGATACATTCATGAATTTCAAGGCTTTAGCTTATACGCTGTTTGATGACTTGTGATGAGATCAGCTAGCAGTGTGACTTATTTTGCAACTTTTTAATGTCTTTTAAATTTGTCTAAATTAACATTCCAGTCACTGGATCTTACTACATCTTTTCACAGACACTGACTGGCACCTATTCTTGGATATCTTTTCCTTTTGCAGGTACCAGTATGCACATCATCTGTGAAATTTCTCTTCAGTAAACTAGATATGCCAACCCCCCTAAAACACCTACCATAATGCTTACTTTTCAGCATCTAGATCACTTCCTGTGACACACCTTTGAACACTGAAGTATTTTGATGTTGTAAGCAGCAACAAAAAATTAGCAAGCAAATCTTAGTGTTATAGTATTAGATATATAGAGATGAGACAACTTTCTCCTTTCTAGTTTGTCTTCCCTTTACAGACCCCCAAAAGGTCACGTTAATTCCTCTTGCCATAGCATTTTATCAAGGTTTCCTATTCAGACAATTTTCTATATGTTCTCCTGTGATTACTTCCAAAGCATTTTTTAACACAAGGATGTAGCCTGTATTATTTTTTCCCAGATGCAGCACGGTGCAGTTAGCTACAGTGAAATTATTTTGTTTGACTGCAAGGCAAATCAATGGATCTGTAACAGGAAAGTACTGCCAACCTTTAATAAAGTCATCTGTTAACAGCAAGCTTTACATGAATATCATATATGTCTGATTAATCAATAGAAATGTTCAATAATCTCTCACAGAGAGTCCTTGGGAGTCCCATTGCTGCTGAAGGTAGTTGATGAGAATTGTCTTAATGGTGATAAGAAGGCTTAGACAGTAATTTTTTTTTTATTAATAACTTTCTTTATTAAATTTTTGTGGGATATATAGGCCCTTCTGAAGTATTTTGGAGAACACAGTGCTTGCCATGGTCAAGCAAACTATTGGCTTATTTTTACTTTATTTTCAGGGAATGTTGTTGATTGGAACATTACATCTGAATTTCCAGAGCCTGGAGTGATAGAAGTAAGTTTCAAGTTCATGGTGTTACATATAGGTAGCAGAGTTCAACTAAAACCATGTAAGAAAGGCTATATGAGTTTTAGATATACTGAGGACTTACAGCTTGCCTGGAAATCAGTGGAGCTGAAGAATCCAAGTAACCTAGAAAACTTTACCTGTATATGTACTTACATGTGCACAGACACCCCCCCACACCTTACAGTATGTGTGTTGGGGACGAGATCAAATGGAAAGAAAAATCTAAATGTGAAAAAATAAATATATCAGCGATGGGAAACCCACTGATGCAGTGTTGAGCTCTGCAGTGCTACGAACGAGTGTTTGAGATCCCTTAAAAATCTTTGGCAGGGGTATGAGCAAAAGTCAGATTTAATATTAAGCGACAAAGCACGACAAATTCCTTGGCAAGATTCACTCTACTACTTACAGGACATTTAAGGCACAACAAGGGAAAAAAAGCAACAGCAAAACCAAACAAAACCCAGGCATTCAAAACAGAAATGAACCAAGAACTATCTAGGGGTGTGTGTGGGTGGGTTTAGGTGCATGTGACAAAAGACAGTGAGGCCAAGGATAAAAAGGAATACAGCCTAAAACCTTACCAGCACTCAACAGTACTTTAACTTAACTTATACCTTAAGGCTAACAATTTAACATAGGAAAAACAATTGTACCTAACTTAATTTATAACTTAATTTATAACTTAATTTATAACTTAACCTTAGCAATTTAACAGAGGACTAACACTTAACAGCCTTTAACCTAACTTATAACTTTGAAGTTATACGTAGCAACTCAGCAGAAGGACAACACTTAGCAACACTTAGCTTGTAACTTATGTTTAACAACTTAGCAAAAGAACAACACTTAGCAGCATTTAAGTAAGTTTCTAACTATAACTTAACCTTACTTACAGGCCTAGCTTACTTTGATACCCAAGATACTTAAACATCTAAGAAAGCAGTATTTGTCTCAGATTTGCTATAGCATATGCACAGGGGCATTCACACAGACAGAATGAGTCAGTGCAAGCAAGGTACCTGTGAAAAATTCCCCTCGGAGGTCAGTGAAATACTCACTTTGGATGCCTTTGCATCTCCTGACAGGTGAAGGATCAGGCCTTGAGGAGTGAGGATATCGGCCCAGGACACATCGTTTTTCAGTGGTCCTCCAAGTCTAGCAAACCAGAGGATTTGCTGACTCAGAGGGAGATTGCTGGTTGCAGGCCAGCTGCGGCCCAGGAGAGCTCAAAGGGCCCCGTTCTGGACTGCTGTTTATAGGGTCACAAGAGAGTGGGCCTTAGTCATAACAGTGTTTCATTCTGGCCGCAGTTTGGGTCGGCACTTTCTTTGAAAGTGTGAGAATTGCAATGTTATGCCATTCAGGCAAAAAAATATTTTCCAAGGCTGGTCAAAAAGAAAACAGGAGCTCATTAGATAACAGCAGTGCCTGGGAGCAAGACAGTGTTTCTGATAAGCTCGGGAAGAGCTGAGCCCAGGTGCTGTTTCAAGGCCAAGGCCTAACAAGCATTTCTCACAACACACTGCAGCCTGGAAAGGAGGAGGGGGGAATGCACCACCACATGCAGGGGTTGTTTTTTTCTCTCCTTCTTGTGTGTCCCTTTGCCACGCGAGCTCCCTTTTATTTGATTTCGTTACAGATAAACAGTCACCTTCTGATTGGTCCCCAGGGCCTCTGCTAATTTTGTAACACACAAAATCTGTCTCAAGCATTCCATGCATGTGATTGTTTTCAATCACAGTAAGACACATGCTCAAACGGTGGATTTTCTACCAAGATAGTTTTTTCACAGCATCCTCAGTAAACACACAAATTAGAAAGGCCTTTAGGGCTAATATTCTCTTGTTCTAATCTTGGTTAGGATGCCAGGTGTTTGGCACCATTCCTACAGTGTTCACATGTTGACTTAAACATTTTATAAAAGTGTGGCTTTTTACTTCTGTGTATTTTGTGAATAAAAATTTTGACAGCATTTCTGGAAAGACTTAAGTAGATAAAATAGAAATAAGAAAGGTGACAATAATCCTGTGAAATCAAAAATTGCAATTGTTTCCTTAAAACTGTGAAATGTCTAATAAAGAAAAAAAAAGGGAAATAACAGCAGCAATCATTAGTGTGGTGAAATTAGCCTGCTGTTCAACAGGAGGTCTAACAATGTCAGAGGAAAGAAGACAAACGCTTTCAGTGCTTTAGTCTTGAGAACTTCTTATGAAAATACATACAATTAATTAAAACAAAGCTACTCAGAGACCTAGGCTGTGAAGAGTTTTTCTTGCTGTCCGGTGTCATCTGTAAGTGCTGGTCAGACTTTGTGCAGAACTGTATTTTAATCCTCATGTGGAATTAGAGGACAATATTCTCATGAAGTGTAAAACCTTCCTAATGTTAAACCAGTGCCATTCAGGAAGTGGAATCACCAGAATGCAGAAAGCTATAGTTGAGATTGTTCTCAGAGGCAATTATGGGTTTTGCAAAGATAGTAATTTGCTTCTTTTGTTCATAGATACACTGTCATTCATCAACATTTAGTTTCCCCCACATTTTTCAAGTTCTCTTTTGAGTCACTGAAGGCTTTATAGGAAAGAAATTATTTGAGAAATACATTGTGTGATCTTATCTATTTTGTGGTCCAATCTTGACAGTCAGCGAGATGCACTTACCAGTGTAATACCAGTTGAAACTTGCAGAGGCAGGAATCAGAGAAAGAAAACATATGCATGTGGATCCCTGTAGCTAGGCATGTAATATATTTGCCTGGTTGCCATGTTTGTATTACTTGAGAAATTCTTCAGGGACTAGAATAATTCATAATTGTCACATCAGTAAAAGTCGGAAAATCAGTTTTGTGCACAATGAGTCATGTGTCCAAACTATTGTTGAAGTAAGTTAATGTCTTATGTAAGACTGATATAACCTTATTTTAAATATACTCTATTAGATAGAACGTGTAAATTTACTGTATTGAGTGGTCAACATCTCTGTATCCTTACTTTTGGAAGCATTAGTTCTCCACATTGTAAATCTTGCGTTCTTATGGGTGTCTTTGCAGGCACTTGCTGCTGGAAAGCAGTTTAAATGTGGAACACCACATAATGGGCATTTATCCCAGACACCTTTGTAAGTATATTTACAAAAACTAACAGAAGCTGTTCTATGAAAATGGAACCTTGCTTATTGCCCTCTTTACACAAACATCAATAAAACTGTATAAGTATAAATGAAGATGGCATTAAAAGATGCTCTCCAAGAGTGAAGCTGGATATTTTGCATTAGAGCAATCAGAAACCTCTCAGGCATAATTGTCAAGAAAACCATCACAAGGATAACAGGTGAATTTGCTTTGAAATATATAGAATTTTCCTTTAATTCACATGGAATTAAACTAAATAAATCTGCTGCAAACAAAACCTTGTATTTGATTTAAATACTGACAAGTAAGTGCCAATTTTGTGACCTTACTGAGTAAAAAACAGTGTTAAAATAAACTGTTGATATTTTTATATAAGGCTACAATTCCTTCACTCCTTCCTTCCTCCTTTCTTTCCTTCTTCCTTCCCTCTCTCCTTCCCTCCCTCCGTCTTTCACTTGTGGCTGACAGTATAAAAGTCCTTTCTGGGCTCTGCCTCAACACTTTCTAGTGAAGATCTAATTTTCTCTGAAATTCCTTTAACCACTATTCATTAGAACACTGGAATCTGGAGCTAGAGTGTGTTAATTCATGTGAGGACAACAACATTAAATCATAATTAAACAGGTCTTCCCCCACGCCGTATGGCCTGACCAAAGCACATCCCATACAGTCTTACTTCTGAGCCTCTCATGTGGGGTGAGGATGAAGTGGCCTCACTGGGTTACGTTCTCTTGTTGGAGCTACTGGAGCAGGGACTCAAAAGCCACAGAGGGAACTTGTTGATACTTTGCTTGGAAAACTGAAGCATGGATTTGTTCGGGAAGCAGAGTAGAGGGAGGAGAGCTAGAGAACATACCTTGGCTTCATGTAGTTTAGTCAAATGCTTTGCCAGATAGTTGGGGTATGTATTCAGTAAGCCTCCAATTAATTAAGACAAACTTATTTGGGTCTAAAAGTGCAGATTGTAACAACTGACAAAATGCAAAAGTATACAAAGTTGTTAATTGTATTATAAAAATAGCATAACAACTTGTTTTCTGAGATTTTACTTAGCATTTTGGTGAGGTGTGTAAGTTCCCTGCGGTGCTATGGCATGCCACAGCCTTCTCAGAGAGCGCAGTGAGGCTTGTTTGGGGAGAGCGGCTGTCCTGCTTCCCATGCCTCTTCCAGGCTGCCCCTCGCTTGCTCCGGCTAGCTGTAGGCCCCACAACATGGTGATGATAAAGGAGGTGAGAATGCTCTCCACATGAGGACTGCAGAAGATCTTTTATTCCACAGTGGCTCCCAGAAGCCTAGAGCCAGCACATGGCATAGCTCCCCCAGGCAGAGGCTGATGCCCCCTGAGGCAGAGAACAACAGTCACAGGGCATGCAGTGTTGTTTATCTGGGGGTGAGGGGGGCGGAGAGAGCACATGGACCAATGGTCACAGGGCACAGGGGCGGTACATGGGCGGAGTTGGGGTAACAGAACCAATGGGACAAACCTGAGGGAGTGGTTAGGGCTAGGGGCGGGGAAGGGGGAAACCACCTGGAGCAGGCAGGTAATTTAGTAAGAACAAGAGTGTGGAAATACACCACCACAGCATTTTAATCAAGAATGGCTAAAATTTTCATATCCCCTGTGAAAGAGCCAGATGTTAATAAAAAAGTAGTAATTTAGTAATAGATTAATACATGTACTGAGAGTCCTAAGAGTAGTGATGAGTCTTTCCATGACTACACAGTTATTTCTCTTGTTCTCAACATATTATGTACTATACCTTAAAATTCTATAGGCTTGTTTTAAATAACTGCTGAAAGGAGTAGCAATTATGAGTTATTTGATTAAAGAAGTTGATTTGTACATCCCAGTAGCTGCCTACTCCATAATGCTGTGGTTTTTTACATTTGCCTTCTAGTAACTGTAGACTTTTTTGGAATTTTTTGTTTGTGTTTATACAACATGATGAGCTTGGAGGGAAATTTGTGTATTGAAGTTGGTCTATATGTTTAATAAAAAATGAATTTTCATAAGGAAATAATTTGCTGGGGGAATGCATTAATTAGGAAATCATTTGGTCAAACCTTCTCTCTCTGCCCAAGAAATCTGAATTGTGTTTTTACCAATATACTGGGAGGACATACAGGAGGGATAAAAGATATAAGTTGAATCAGTCAGAAGAGGAATGTGAACTAGATTTGAGTTTTCCAGGTTATAACTCTAAGCACTGGGCAAGTAAGCATAGAGAACTGCCAAGATGCTGCCTCATGCTTTGTGTGAGGTTGGAAGGTCACCAGATGATGACTGCTGGGGCACATGGTGCTCACTCTTCTTGTCTTACTGTCCTTGGGGGCAGACAGCTCATATAACATGATGACAAGAGTGAGCTGTGGTGTGAGAACTTAACTCTTCACCCTTTTCACCCTTGCACTATATAAGTTTTTAGCACATTTTCTGTTTCTTTATCACCTGATTGGCTTTTGCCTTCTGACTGTATCACCATATTTTGTACAAGGAGCTGTGTCCATCACTGCCCCTTGGCTTCTAATTTGCCCTTGCTGTGCTGCCCATGAAGCTGTCAGAGCCCCTACGCAGGGCTGGTTGAGGACCATCAACATCCTATAGAGTAGGGCGGATGGCTAGAGTTCGGCATCACAGACTTCATTTTGAAATAATTTTAGGGTCCTCCAAAGACACATATCACCTCAGAAATGAAAGAAAATATATACGTAAATAGGTAATCAGAATACAAGGTCTATGCTATTACTTGCCATTATCTTTTTTTGTCTACTCCCTTCTTGGTAGTGCATATTCAAAAAAACCCTCATGAACACATTAAGAGAGTTAGATATTGTGAGTTCAGACCCTATCCAGCTGCCATATGACTGGAATCCAAGGTTTCCCTGGTCCTGGGTTGAGTGCTCAAAAAATTTGACCTTTATATGGAAGACCTCTGAAGGCAGTTGACTTTTTAAATCCTGCATAATCATGACACTTTAAAATAGGAATTAGTTTTGGTGCCTAAAGCCATTAAAACAGACCCATACAAGAGAAAATGTTTTAGGTACACCTCTTTCCTTGACATTTGTGCTTGCCTCACTCAACCATCTCACTGTGATAGCTGCTGCCCATCTGGACTCCGGAGTGTTGTTCTCAGTGTAGCTCTGGATCATTTAATATATAAAATTAGGCAAACACTAAAGTTTGTCTGTGAGCTTGATCTTAGAAAAGTTTGGACACAAAAAGATGAAAGATGGTGTCGCTGTTGTCCCGGGGACGAAGAGAAACGACACAGGCTCGAGTTCAGGAAAAGTGGAAAAGTGGAATTATTTTTTAATATACAAAGTGGCTTATATCCCCTAGCTTGCTTGAATGGCTTAAGGTCATTGATTCTTTGACCATCCACCTCTCAGAATAATTGGCTAAATTCTACAACACCCATTTCAAAGCAACTCTTCAGTTAATAATAACAATACTGCAAAACATCTTGCACCTGCAAGATAAAGAAGTTAGTTTACAAAAAACCTCTAACTGTTTTTCGGCCAGCATCCATGTGAAAGTCCTCGCTTTCTCATGGACGCTGGCAGGATGCTGGAAAGTCTCCCTGCGACCAAGCTTTCAGCATCCACAAGATGGAGACCCAAGAGAAATTTTGCAGCAGGGCCCTGTGTGCACACTCAGCCCCATGCAGCTGCTTACTCACTCCCTACCAGTGAGATGGGGGAGCGAATCAGAGGAGTAAAAGTGAAAAAACTCATAAGTTGAGTTAAAGACAGTTTAACAGGGAAGGCAAAAGCCACACACATAAGCAAAGCAAAACAAGGAGTTCATTGATCACTTCCCATGTTCAGGCAGGTGTTCAGCTATCTCCAGGAAAGCAAGTGTGACTTGAGAAGACAGATGCCACGACCCTGAATGTCCCCCCATCCTCCTTCTTCCCCCAGCTTTATATGCTGAGCATGACACCCTATGGTATGGAATATCCCTTTGGTCAGCTGGGGCCAGCCGTGCTGGCTGTGTTCCATCCCAGCTCCTCGTACACCCGCAGCCTCTTGCTGGCAGGGCAGTACGAGAAGCAGAAAAGGCCTCACTGTGCAAGCGCTGCTCAGCAATAGCAAAACATCCCTGCGTTATCAACTCTGTGTTCAGCAGAAATCCAAAACACAAACCCACAGGAACTACTGTGAAAAAACTAAACTCTATCCCAGCCAAAACCAGGACAGCACATTACTACAAATCCCAGGAGAGCTCACCAGGTATTTTCCAAAATGCCTGGTGGAGTCAGCTATATAACTTACACTTTTGAAGGAAAATAGACGTTGATAAAATTGATGTCAACTAAAATGCCCCTCAAAATAGGAGGAAATTACTGCATAGCTGTTCCCTGCCAGGCACAGTAACCAGGCAGAGCACTGCAGCTTGCCTTGCACAAGGAGGTTGGTCTATAGCTCCTGTCAGCAGAGGGATTGACTTTCCCTGCCAGTGGCTCTGTTGAAATTGATACAGCTCACACTTCACCTCCGAACTGCGCTGTGAATCTCTGAACTCCTGCTAAATAAGCAGACTGTGGCTTCAGAGGTAGCAGTAACTAATATGGGGAAACCCACCACTGACTGACTTGTAAAAATGATTTGGGCTGAAAAAAGTAATCCTGCTCTGATATCATTTGGGTTATAAATTGCAGTTAGCCAAGCATATGGTTATTTTGGTAGATTAGAGATAAGATTTCTTTATTTTAAAAATGTGAAAGTTTGTATGTGAGGCTATTACCAGATCCAAATTCCAAGTCTATTCCTCTTAACAGTACTGTTCATTTGGGGATACACTGTGTTTCCTAACTGTTTCTAAGTCCACAGGAACACAAATTCTGCTGTCAGAAAGTGAAAAAAACCTGTTCTTTGAGCCCAAGTTGTATTCTGAGACCCCCCCTATCATACCAAACCCTTTCTTCTGACACAGCATCCATTACAAAAGGTGTCTGTCCTGTAGGGGCCCAGCAATAAAATAAAAGCCTTGTATTTGTTCCCCCCTCCATTCTATACACTCTCACTCCCAGAATGTCCTGAGACTTGATTTCCTTAAGGATTACTTTTCAAGCTTTCCTCCTCGTAGAAAGGTTAATGAAACTCCTTAATTCCTAGAGAGGTTAGTGGAAGGTAAGCAGGGACCCAGAACTCACATATATTCCTCCAAGTGTGGCTTCACCAGTGCTGAGTAGAGGGGAAAGATTACTGCCCCTACCTACTGGCAGCATTCCTCTATCCTAGCTCAGGATTACGTAGTCACCTTTGTGGCATGGACACATTGCTGGCTCGTGATGAACCTCATGTCCACCAGGACACTGAGGTCCTTTTATCCAAAAGTGCTTCCCAGCTGGGCAGCCCCAGCAGGTACAGACGCTTCGTTATAGAATCACAGAATGTTCTGAGTTGGAAGGGCCCCGCAAGGATCATCGAGGCCAACTCGTAAGTGAATGGTCCATATAGGTAGTGAACCCACAGCCTTGGTGTTATTAGCACCATGCTCTCACCAACTGAGCTAATCTCAAGGGTCTGGTGCCTGGGGTTGTTCTTCCCTCGGTACAGGACTTTGAAATTCTCTTTTTTGAACTTCATGAGGTTCCTGTCGTAAGAAACATTGAAATAAAATAAATTTCTTATAAATAAGAAACAATTAAAAAAATGAAATATTACAGATGAAGGATGTATTTGTTGTATTTCTCTTTTCCTAGAACAGAGCACCTATGCCTAAGTCATTCCTGACAGACATTTGTCTTGGTTTTAATAAGCTCCAGTAATGAAAACACGGCAATTTCTCCTAGTCACTTCTTTACCCTGAGAAGGTTTTTCCTGATGTCTACCCTGAAATTTTCCTTGCTGTTATCATTGCTTTTCCTTCATGATGGTTTTTGAAAATCATCAGGTTCCACTCTCCCCTACCAGTCTTCCCTTTACTAAGGTAAACAACTCCACTTTATTATATATTTTTGATTTTGGATCTTTGATTATACTTGTTGTTACACTCTCCAATTTTTTTGTATCCCTCTTAAATGTGATGACCAGTTGCAAAAACATATTCATGGCCTCACTTGTGGTCTGGGCTTTTGGTGATGATGGCTCCTACTGAAATTCCACACCCCAACCCCTCCCCTCAAAAAAAAACCGCACAAAAGAAACTGAAATACCTTGGTCTGAACAGCCATGCAAAAGACTCATTCTGCTTACCAACTTCCTTTAACTTTAAACCTAGCACTGCAAAAGACAGAGACCTGGGTTTTGGTTTGGAGTAGAAAATTTCAAGTTTTATTCCTACATCTCTAAAATAATGTCTCAGCTGTCGTGGTGCATCCCTCCTCCTTCCCAGGCCGCTCTGCGACCTGAGGAATTCTCCTTAGGCCTCAGTCTTGCTTAATGACTCTTGGGCAGTTAAGCTCCCCTTGAGCCCATCAGAAACAGTGTCTGTTCCCAGGAACTTCTGTTGCCTTAGTAACTTCTGTTTTCTAACAGATAGCCTTGGAACGTTATTTTGTCTGAATAATAGCCCAAGTGGAACAATATTATTGTTACTGAGGAAAGTTCAGCAATTACCATCTTGGATAGTAATTGCAGCCAGGGTGGAGATCGACAGATGATTACAGCCAAACCTTTTGTCACCCTATAAACTGCAGTCCTGAGTGAGGCCCTTTGAATTTCCCTGGGCTGCAGCATCTCCCTCTGAGTGGGATGGTTCTCAGAGCTTGCCAGCTCTCAAGTTCAAGATAATTGGAGGATCATTGCTGAAAGCTGATGATGGAGCCTGGGCTAGAAATATCCATCCCCAACTCTTTTATTATTTGAGGTATTTCACCAAACTTGAGGAGAATTTTTAACAGGTACCTTTGTACATGATTGTTGTGTGTGTGAATTGATGTAAATACCTTGTAGCACGTGTAGTGTGAACGTTGCCATCTCCGATTTGTAGTTAAGCTACTGTTGTGATTATTGTAAATCCTATTGTAGCATTGTTAAGTTAGTCAATTATTAAGAGTTGTCAAATCCTTTAGATATAAGCTGTTGACCAAGTCGGAGGTGAAGTTTGTACTCAACCCCACCTAAGCTCCATCAGAAGTTTAGAAAGTAAGGGGTCAACTCTGAGCCTTGTGTCTCAGTGGGAGGATCTCCCTTACCCCCTTGCCCTTTTGTGACCCTGGTCTCCATGTAAATGGATCCTAATACAATTTTCCTTTGTGTACTTCATTTATATAGTAAGTAATAGAGTGAAACTTGCCACCAAGTTTTAAGTCATGCTTTTCCAAATTTATATTACATGTGATTTTGCTAATACCTTTGATAGTGATTCTTTAGGTGACCTAAACCACTCATTCACATCAGGTAACTGTGATTTCAAGCTATGTCTATATAATGCCATTTCTTCACAGTCCATCTGCAGGGAACTTCATATCTACACTGCATAAAAGCAGGGGTGGGCATCCATTTAAAATTTGTTCATTTTGACTACCTCCTAGCAGAAAGAGGGAGGACTCCTGGAGGGTAATTCATCTTGGGATAGTGTTAGTATCAAAAATACACTGGAAATCTTTTGCTCTCTGAGACCATTCTCTTTCTGCGGTAAACAATGAGGCAGCCAAGTAAATTAGCTTAAATTAGACTTAGCCTTTAAGTGGTTAAATTGCTGAGTGAACGTAATTAGCAACAATATTCTGTTGTGGAAGTTCTCATTACTAATGCAAAACAAAATTAATGCAAAAGATGACCTCATGAAATATTATCCTGCTGACTGCTTTGTCAGTGTAACTGAACAAAAATGCTTGTTAAAACAAAATAGACGTGGCTGTGGGCTATCTACTCAATAAACTGTACACACATGTTGCAACTGGTGACCTATGGTGAATCTGCTGAAAATGCCAAGGGTCAAATTGCTTCAGTATAAGCAAATTGAGTGGTAGGAATTGGCTGGGTTTACACAGATTAAAACAGCACGTTGAAAAAGATTTGCTTCAGTCAGGTATCTGCAACACAGACTCATAAAGGTGCAATTTCTCCCAGTTTACATAGTCATCACCAGTGTTTTATACAACACATAATCCATGGATTTGATTGTTCAATAAGGACTGAAGGTAAGAGTCCAGTAGGTTTCAGAAATAAGTGCACAGCAGTTGTTATGGTCCCTATTTGGAGTTGGATTGTTTGGCCATGTTGTCCATACCCCACGATCTACACAAGCATGACAAGCCCAACTTACAGGTATTAAGCAAATGCTTATTCACTCACAAAATCAGCTTGGATTTAATGACCTCTGAGGTTAGGGATATACTCACTGCTCCAGATATGGTACCCAGGGTTGTTGCTGCCCAGCCAGGCATCAGTCTCAATGGGGAGGGCAGGCTGTCCCATGGCTCCCTGCAGTGGATGCCCAGGGCTGCTGAGCTGCCACCTACCTCCAGCTCCACTGACATTCATGGCACTGGTGACGTGACCAAGAAGCTCCTGAATAGTCCCTGGGCAAAGGACTATATTCCTCTCTGTTTTAATTCAGGACTATATGCCTTCCTGTGCCAATGTTGTCCCTCTTGAATCCTTGAGCTGCTAGTAATCCTGGCACCATACCCAGAATATTTATTTTCCTTTTTTCTCTAAGGACCCACAGCTCATTTTTTGCAGTCTGAGCAGAGGCTGTGCAGCTGTGGTGTCAGAGGATCCTTGGTGCACGGACTGCTAAAGCCCTGGGGATGAGGGAAGTATGCAGCAGAGTACAGAAAGAGATTGGGATCACTAAACAGGATATACATTATTGAGGTGATGGGAGTGAATTTGGAAAGGGCGTCAGATGCCATTTTTTCAGGATATGAGCCAGCTAAACAGTAAATTTGGGAAGAAACTGTCCTTATACATCAGTTCTTCCATGACTGCTTACCTTGTGGTTTCTGTGGAAATTTCCTTTGCATCATCTGGAACCAATCACTGTCAAAACCAGATCACATTAAGTAGGTGCATGGGCTGCTCTTGTATTTTCAGCTCCTGCACTTTGTGCAGATGCAGATATTTGTGTGAAAAGACAACCCACCTGTGCTCTGCATTGCCCTGATGTTGGTGAGCAGACGGGTAGAAAGTGATTGTAAAAGATGGATCAATGGCTCCTAATCTTTTTTGTCAAGTTGTTCAATGTTTCATTTTTCAACACTACAGATGGAAAACAACCCACTTTTTCTTCATTTGTAGAAGAATATCTATCTGTTCCCATATTTATGTCACATTCTTATATAACTAATGTCCTTGGTGATGATGGCAATGTAAGAATATTGGCACTTTAGTCCAATGTCCTAGTTATGGGGTAGTGCGTGGTGGTCCTCTTGCTCGCTTTAGATTTATTTCAGTATCAAGGCTCTTTGTCTGGTGACTGGTTATCAGTCTCCTTAGCATTGGTAGGAGTTATTTTTTATTTTTTATATTCATTATGTTGACTTTGCCTTTAGAGCTTGTCTCTCTTGCATTTGAAAAATAGACAAAACTGATTTCTCTCCTAAAATCACATAGCTTGAACTATTATTTGAAAGAAAAATGTCAAGAGAACAGGTTTTTGTTAGTTAGAAAAAAGACTCAGTAATTAAATGCTTTCCTTCATGTGTGAATTTGTAGTACTTAAAGCTGCCTTCAAGGTAGAATAATTACAGTGATGCAAATATGTTGCCTATGAAAGCCAACTGACTGGATCGAGTTAACCTTGGCTCACATCCAGGGAAACCCCTTATTTCTCATTTAGAGAGTTTCAGAACCATTTGATCCTCTTTATTTTTATTTGACTTCTCACTTTCCTCTTTGTCTCCCTACAATCAGAAGATACTATTTATTATTTTCATATTCATATAACAGTAATGAAGGAAATACCTTCATGAAAATCAGGAAAGACTTTTGCTATGAAACCTGGAAAATTCTAGGCTAACATATACAGATTAAGGACTAAAATTTCTGTGTACTTTTCTACTTTCTTGAGCACCGCCTTCAAATCAGCAGCATCTGCACTATTATGAGATAGCTGGGATATCTGGATATCTTGGATGAAACTGTGGATAGGCAAATTAAGGAAATAAAGAGGATAAACTGTTCAGAAGTTCTGTAGAACTGAATTCTGATAGTCATGATTCTTAAGGACCTTACAATAAACTACCTTCTTCTCTAAGACATAAAAGAGAACTGAGAAAGAAATATCATGACAAAAAGTTTTATTTTTTATCAGAAACGATGTGCTATGATTTGCAAGATAGGCACCATATTAGCTTACCAGCATTGTCCCCGTTCTATGTGACATTTTGTGGTGAAGACGGACTCACTACTTGAGTAGCAAATGCTGTCCATGTGGCTGATCTCTGCTGGCTGCCTTTGCAGGCTGTTGCAAATACAACAGCAGCAGCAGAATTTTCTGTTTGAGTTGGCAGCTGGTAATGGTAAATTTCAATTAATATAGATAGATAAACACCTTGGAGATGGTAAACATTCAGCATGCCTTAAAATTGACAGCTGAAGTAGAAGAAAGAGACCTAGATGTATGTTCACCCAGGGGCAAGACAGCTGAAATTACCTGTCACTTTTGATAGCCACCACTTGACTAAGCAGTGTCCAGGCCATGCTCACGTGTACTGTGATCTTCAGGCAGCGAGAAAGAAAAGGAGGACCTAGGAAACACAAATGGGGAAGAGGGTGAGGCTGCGTGTGAAATGGAGCAGAGGACTGTAGGCAAGCTAGGGGAAAGAAAAAATGGTGATCCATAAAAAGCCTAAATATAGAATAAATGCTGTACTTCTAATGGTGTAGAGAGTTTAGGAATTATTCCAGGTCCCAGGTACTTCAGGGAGATCTTCTTTATCCAGTGACCTGTTCCTGCAGACTGAGTTGGTCACTCTGTATTCCCATCTGGAACAAAGCTACTCAGAAATCCAGCTATCTACACCCCAGCAGACACTGCTAGCTTTATAGCTACACAGAGCTGGAATGAATAGTTTTGAAACATCTGTGTGGAGTAATGGGGACAGAGAGGAAAGGGTAACATGGCTCGTTATTTTTTCTCTTCTGTTTTTAGTTTATTTAAATTCCCAAGTCAATTTAAAACCCCAGAAATAGTGTTGTAAATACCTGTAACAAACACAAGACACAGTATCTTGTCAGATTTTCTCTCCTGAAATTTTGGGCTACTTATCTACAATTATAATTGCAAGGAATAAGCCAAAAACTGAGATAAGAAACTGGTCAACCACATCAGATTTTAATATGAGCTGAAACTGTTTTAGATATCATACTGCTGGCAAAATTATGGCCTGAATGTGAGTGTTGCCTGAAAATATTCTTCCAGCTGACTGTCAAAGTCTTCTGCTGTTTTAAGTGAGACTCTCAGTGTTTGATAGATTTTTTTTCAGAAATTTCAATCCTGACTCTCTTTGTGGCTCCTGTAGTACTGTTGTTTTCATCCTGGCCTCTGTGTCTGTAGTCCAAAATTGTAATAGCTTGTCTGTGCTATTTCTTTTGTTTTAATTATTCATTTTCATGAATCTTATGTAAAAAATGAAAAATCCTTAATTATGTTTCAAAACTTTCAGGAATTATTAAAGTGTAAAGAAATTAAAATATGTAAATGATTCATAATTGGGTCTTTTCTTTCAGTTTTGGCAACAAAATTAGGTGACAAATATCCCCTGTTACACTGAGGTTCTTACTTTAATTTGTGAAGAACTTATAAGTAACTCTATTAGTATGACAAAAAAGAGATAAAAGTTATGAATTTTTAAGACCTTAATTTTAGAGAATCTGCTTTAAATTCAGTATTTAGTTTGACAATATTCTCTAAGGACATTTAAATGCCATTTTCCTCAAAATTATGTATTGTTCAAAGGTTAGAACTTCAGTGTTTGGGATGTTGGTGCAGCAAGTCTCATAATACAGCCTGGTAATTAAAGTAACACCAACCAGGAACTGATTTGTGCTTCTTAAGCTTCAACCACTGTAAATGTGTGCAATAAGAAATAACAAAGCTTTGCCTCCCAGGGTCAGGATGCAGGTTTTTTTGCAATATTAGTCTGACGGCACAGAACTGATGGCATATCAAACTATTTTTGGTGCATTTTGAGCTGTTGATGCCACACCATCTTTCAGACATGCCGATTTGTGCGGGTACAATGAATTGCTTCTCCAAGAGCATGGCTCTTGCACGCCACTGCAATACTAACAACAACAAGAAGGAAGAAAGATAATTTGCTGCCTTTATACAAATGTTCTCAGCCAAAAATGTATCCAGCATATATAAAGTATATTTCTTTATTTTTTTTGAAAAGCTAACTTCAGATAGTTGAAGAAATCTGAGTAAGTCAGCTCTAGTCAGGCTTGAGTAGTAAGCACAGCTGGACTCCAGACACTGACTCACTCTCCAATTACCACTACCCAGATTTTTTTCCAACAGGCTCTTTACTGCCAATAAATCTTCCAGCTTCCCATAATATACTGTTAGGCTGAGATCATGTCAATGTAGACAGAAAAACCAAATCTCTGTTCACATTCATAAGGAGAAAAATAAGGCAAGAAATTTGGAACTAACTAGCACCAAAAAAAGCAAAAGAACAACTGGAAAACATACAGACAACTTTGGAACGTCTTTGTACAGATCACAGTGGAAATATTCTGCCTCTGTGTTTAAGAGCCTGCCCACTGTAAGCGTTCTGTTGCAAGCAGGAGAGGAAAGCAATTTATACTTAAGAAAGACTACTTAAAAGCAACAAGACAATAAAATTTTACTTTGTAACATGTTACAGCCAGACTATAGGAAAGAAAACCCTTACATTTTGGTAAATATAAGGAAAAGAAATAGTAGTCTCTACCAACCCCAGTCTTGCTATTGTATGTGAATAAATAGTTATTGATCTGAAGGACTGTTTGCAATGTCTTGCTGCAAATTTCAGATATATGTTCCATGTTCTTGTGACCACAGCACAAGAACTTTACTACGTTTTGGCACAACCGGATCTCCCTTTTACTTCAAGTTTACTCCAGAAAATTTGGATTTGAGTTTAACTGAAAGATCCCAAGATCCACTCTTTCCTGACCCAGATATCTTAGACCAATTTTAATTGTATGGGTCCATACAGTGGATTAATTCAATGACCTGTTGTATATAGGAAATTTAAATATATTTCCTTCTGGCTATAAAGCCTAATTTAAGAAAACAAAGCAGAAAAATTAAATCATAGAGAATATTCTACTTTTTCTAATTGTGTGGTCAGTCTCTTTCTGTAGACCACGAGTAAGCACCTTACAGTCAATCTGTCATCATTAGAGCACAACTTAAAAAAGACAGTTGTCACTGATGGAAAACGATCTATCAGTCACAAAAACAACATAGAAATTGTACTGTTGAATTTCCAGAGCTATCTCATTTTGAAGTAGTTTTTACAGATATCCAAAGATACTAGCCAACTGTCTTCTCAGTCCTATGCAGCACGGAAAAGAAAATCTCAGAGTAAAACTGTGGCTGACAAACAGGCTAGTAGAGAGCCCCAACAACCAAACCAAGCTGATATAAAAATTTGGTTGGTCTACCAAAATCTCAGCCTGGCACTTTTTTTCAGTTTGTTTGAAGATCAAAAATGTCAGGAAGAATGAGTTCCTGATATTTTCTTTGGCTGCTAGTGAAAACTCATCAATATTCAGGCTACTGCCCTTGAACTTTGAAGAGTCTGTCATAGCAACCTTAAAAAAAGAAGTTAGCGAATCCAACTTTAGTTTACTGAGGGAAACAGAAACTTCATGAGGGAAGGCAGACATTTTTAAACCAAACTCAGGAAAATGCTCAATAAAAATCACTGAAGTAAAACATTATGAAGAAGGATAAATGCAATGAGAAATTAAGTTAGTCTTTTGTCTTCAACACCAATAATTTGTAAGAGAAAATGTATTTTTAATGATCTAAAATGTCGTTACCCTCTCTCTCTGCTTTTTACACATAACATAACTGAATGTTCAGAAAAGCTCTTTGTCTCATGTGTTCCTTTGAATTTCAGTACTGTCAGGACACAGCATCGGGAAGGTGTCACTGTTGCCTACTTGGCATATGCCTACATTTGGAGGGGCAGAAGGTTGGGAGATGGGAGGTCTGCTTCTCTTCCCCGGACACTGTAAACTCCTTGGATGGCAAGGCTGAGATAGAGCCATAATTAAGAACAGGATCTAGATCACTTCATCTTCAACTGCTGAAAGCGAGTGCCTGGAGATGCAGAACCAGCAGGTTAGTAAGTGTGATGCTGGTGAAAGGAAGTGTGGGAAGAAATAGGACTGGCTGTGGGGCCGTGAGGGAGGGCAAAAAGTGAACTGTGGTGGTGTGATCCAGGACACCAAGCTGCTGGGGTTACTACTCTCACTCTGACTACTGTATTACTGCTGCCTGCAAGTGAGAGATGCCTGCACGTATTTGGAACCGGGCAGTCTGGGCAGGCAGTAACCCAAGTGCTGCCTAGGCAGAACCCTGAGTAGGGGAAGGAAATATGGGGAGACACACACACACAGGTGGGACCAGACTGGAAATGAGCATCATGAGTTCCTGGGGCCCAGAAATTGTCAGAGTGGACTGAGTTGTGCTCAGTGAACTGGAATGGCAGATGAGGTGACTTAGGAGCTAAGGATGGCAGTGTAACCAGCACACTTCTGAGGACACCTGCGTCTGTCTCTCTTTTTGAGACTGCCTGCTCTGTACTCCCCTCCTACAGACTGGACTTTCTCAGTGCACCATGTAGAGTTTGTAGGCTGCCATGGGTATACAAAGCAAAAACCAAGATATCCACAGGCCTGTTGATAAATTAACACTCTTGGCTGTTCCCTGAGAATATCATCTGTTCACTTCTGCAAGGTGATGAGATTAGTTGGCGTTGGATGAGAAGGTGCAACACCACACATACTCAACACTCAGTATACAATTACATAGCTGCCATAATTTTTACCCATATTTAACTGTATACAGTTCATTGAGAAGGCAAACTGCAGGCATTTAAGTATGTAATACCATCCAGGTACTCATGTAAGTTATGAGTCCATAGAAATTAAATATGTATAAAGAGAATGTAGCCACTATTGAAAGCATTTGTAACACTATATGCTATCTGCTACTACATACTATCTGCTACCACATGCATCAATACCACCTAAAATATAAAATATACCAGCTGGATTCATTTAGATACATTGTGATCCACCCTTGCTGTTTAACTGTTACCAGATTTGTTATAAAAATATTAGGTCTTCAATATATCTAATAGCATTGTGGTTTTTTAAGCAGTATGTTGTTAATAGCTGTGAAACTGGTAAACTTGGTTTTCTAACTGGAAATATAAACATATTAAACCCTTGTAATTAGTGTGGCTATATTGTAGGCAATTTTAATGGTTATTCAAAAGTTATTAGGATGACTCTCAGCTTCTGAAATTTTTTATGCAAATGTGCCATGTAGATTTCAAAATAACAATGTGTGTACCAGATTTCTGCATATTTATGTAGGTGAGCTGAAGAAAGATTGCCGAGATACTGGTGCCAATAGTTATTCTAGCTCTGCAGTCTGAAAATAAATCAACAATTTTATCAGCAAGCCTTGAATTTTAAGGAGCATTACAGTAGGAACTGATTTCCACAGTGCTGGTGGATGGGGTTGGGGTTTTATATTCTGAGACTACATTCTGCTTCTGGTGAAACCAGTGCAGTTTTAGACAATACTTAATGGGGAGAGGAGCCTTAATTGGAACTTTTCCTAGTCAGTTTTACTTCTTTAGCTCAAGTTCCACAAAGTTTCAGCCAAAGGAAATTACAGACCATAACAAAAGTAACACAAAGGCAAAATACTATGAACTAAGACAAAGCAATATATTTAGTTTACAGTAGGAAGGTGGCTCAAGAATTGGCTGGTATGTTTGTTATTCATCTTCCTGTCATATGTCTTGCTTAGGCAATTTCCAACTTATTGGAATTTTGCTTGCATAGGGAATGTAAGTTATCTCTAACTCCTTAAGCTTGTATCTATTCCTAATGGGGAAGAGGACCTTGTATTACATGCACGGGAGACTTCTTTCCCATAATTTGCAAAAATACCTAAGTTTCCACTCCTGAACATTACTTCTATTTGAAAAAAAGACCACAAACTCCAAACCCGAAAAACAAGCAAGTAAAACAGCCAAAAAACCTTGAAGTGAACAAAGGGAAAACAATCAGCTATGTAGGCACCTAAATTAAGGCAGTCTAGGTGTCCTTTTGGAGGCCTGCAGGATACCTACCTCTTTCCAAGTATTTTCTGGAAAACTATTCCCTTTAAAAGAAGAGCTTAAAAGGTAGGCGCAGGTTTAGTGGCTAGATTAGGCAGACTAAATCCCACCCTGATGTTTATTCTGGGGGGTTTCACTTGTAATGGTGGAAGTGCTCTGAGTAAGTAACGTGAAGATTTCTTAGCAACTGGAATGCAGCTGTCTACTTAAGAGTTAGATTGGAATTTTGCAGACTGTTTTAAAAAGTGGCTGAGTATTTGAACACTCAGTATGTGTCAGGACTGAACAGGACATTTTTTCATCATCAAGTCATGGGCTTAAAACAGGAAGTCTTCCTGGCCAAGTCTCTATTATACAATACCCCTAATCGAACACCAAAAAGGCTGAACAAAATCCTTCAACTACAGTGGGTTTCTTTTAATGGAGACAGAATAGTATTTTAAAAATTTCAGACAAATAAAAGATTTTCCTTGTAAAAATACTTTAAACATTTTTTTTCTGTATTATTCTGAATCCTGACAAATAATTCTTTATCTGATTAAAAAAAGTTTAAAATCCTAGGTACATAACTATGTCTAGTTCTTATGTTGGATAGCAATACTTTTGGGGTTAATGAAATCTTTCAATTACCTACAGATTACTTGATAAGAAAGCATCCTATTCCTCACTGCTATACAGATAGAAATTTGATTATTCTCAGGAAAGTACTAGAAATGCAGTAAATCTTAAATGTTATATGTAACAAAAGCATTTTCTTCTTGTAAATTAGTTTAGTGGTAATAAAAATCCAAGAAAAGAAAATATCAGTATCCCTTCAAATAGACAGACTTTGAAAAACTTCTTTGTGTGTTTCAGAAGCTCACAATTTAAATACGATAAAGATAGACATACTAGGAAGAAGAAGAAGGAGATCCTTATGCAGCAGATTAAATCAAGTCTAGAAATGAATTCTACTTTCTTGGTCCTGATTCTGGACAGTTCAAACCTTCCTCTGTCTGTTTGGAGATGATGGAGTGGTGGCTGAGCTCAAGCTGTATTTATGCTGACCAGCCAGGATGTCTGTGTTAATTGTCTCGTTGCTGCTGCTCCACACACAAAAAAGATCGATTTCTGTTTTTCTTTTCCACGGCAGAAATTTGCATCTTCCTCTCTTTTCTTTACTCAGACTCTAATTTCTCAAATATGTGAGTGCATCTTATCTTGGATACTTCAGCCCCTCTTTTTAACATTGATTCAATGCTCAAAAGTTACCAGAGGAAGATTAACAGGAGAAAAAAACCAAGTCAACTCCCCCTCTCCCCCAAGCTGCAGCATGGCAAGCAAAATTATTTGAAGTACATGGAGCATCTTGTAAGGAAATACAAGGATAACATCCTTTTGGAAAAGGCCTAGTGCAGGGACAGGACAGACTTTGCCTCTATATGTACCCTGAAAATTATGCTAAGGAATCAAAAATACAATATATAACAGAAGAAAGTTACAATGAATGTATTTGCTACAGCAGCCTAAACATATTGAAGAAGATGCATGCAGTGAGAGGCAGAGGTAGATGACAGACCTACCTGTCAGGATCAATTTAAGGAGATTGCGAAGATCTATCTAGATTCTCTCTGCCTCTGCACTAGTGTCTTGGACAGGGGATTTGGGGAATAAATCTAGGATTCATAAGCCCTGTGTAAGTGGAGCCAGAGAGATTTAGAGTGTCACAAGGGATGTGACCACAGTTACTCTCCACTTAAATAAATTAAAACTGAGAGCATATTCCAACTAAAGCAGCCCTCTGAACCTCTCTTCACTGTATGATTCATGCTTTCCTCGCTTCAGAGCCTGCAGGAATTTAAAGGCCAGCTCAGAACATTTACCCTGCTATTTATGTAAGTACAGAGGTATCTGTGCATCATGGTCAGAACTTAAATCCAGGTATAACCTGGATGTCAAACATTTAAAGAAGTAATAGAGCATGGAGAACAGCAAAACAGAAAAAAGAAATAGGAACTGAGCTAGGAATTACACAAATAGACTACAAGAAAAGACTTCTGGAAAAGTCAGATCAGTAAGGGAATAGTTAGACAAGGGGAAAATATGTAAATAAATATTTCAAACAAAAAAAAGTTAAAAAATTATTCAAGAAGAACATTTTAAGAGGTGAAAACACCAAAACCCCAAGATATTAATACAATATATTTGAAGACAGAATTACATAAGAATTCAATCAGGCTGATAATACATGCAGTAAGTTAGATTGTCAATTAACAATAAGAGCTGAAAGGGAGCCAGAAGCAGAGAAGGGACGTTTTGTGCTAATCACTGCCATCCATAGAGATCCAAACATCCCAGACTTGAGGGATGAATGGAGTTTGAAAGAGAGACTACATATCAGCATCACTATATTTACCCTTTTATTAGCAGATGTAGTTAAGCAAATAGAGAACAGCTGGGCTCTGGCAGATTAGCATTAAACACTCTGCTAGTTAATATAACAAAAGTGGGCGTAGCAACTGTGGGACTATATATATTTAATGCAAATAAGGATTTTGTGTGTGTGTGTTGTGCCTCTGTGTTGATACAAGCAGGCAGCTGGAACAAGCACAAAAACACAGTTAAAATGCGAAGAGTAAATTTATTGCATAACCTCGCTAACTGGAAGATTCCAAGGCAACACCCTGGCATAAACACACAAGCAGGAAGGCAAGCACTGTTAGGCTCAGTCAATCCCAGTGAAAGGCAGGCCTGCTGTTTGCACCTATTTATCAAGGGTCTGTGCATTTGTAGTTTACCAACGTGCTGTGATCTCCTCTGGGCTTTTTTAATGATCTCTGAGCTTTGACCCTCTCTCTCCCAAAAACCAGGGAGCTTAAGTACGTCTGTTAGAGTGCCTCCAAGTCTCTCAAAACACCTATGTTATCTCTACACAGAAATGCTTCTCAAAACAGAGTATAAACAGCAGCAGGCATAATATACAGGGCTCCCCTCACTGTTATTCTCCAGGCCTTGACATTCTCAGCTGCAAGGTCACTTCAGTGTATCTACCATCCTCCTCCTCCTTGCCATTCTTCCGCTTTTAACCCTTTCAACAGTATGTTAATTAAGTAGCAGAACAGTTTGGGGTATGCTGAATTGGACTGTGTTTTCATGGGATGATGGGGACAGTTTGACAGCTGAGCATATGGATGTTGTTGTAAAACATTTATGAGGTGGGTTGTTACGACATCAATAACTCTCTTAAAAAATACTTTAAAAATCAGCCACCAGTGGTAATATTACTGTGAGAGTAGTGAAAATATATTTAGAAAAAAGTAATCAAAATATAGTAGAAATATTACCATCTGTAGGTTTCAATAGATGCATCAGAAAGAAAATTTGAGTTTTGAAATTTGGGGGGCTTTCACTTGTCTATTTTCTTTCCCCAAGAAAATTTTTTTGTGTGAAAGAGTAAGGTCTTACATTGTAAATTTTACTTAAGTCTAGTAATATAGATCTTAATTTTGATTCTTAATTTCTGCTGAAGTAATCTTACGTATGACTTTTTGCAATGCTGTTAGTGTCACCAGTTAACTGAAATAAAAAACCCCCAAACAAACAGGGTAGATCTTCACCTAATTACAGACAATTTGGGGATTAATATTCAGCAAGAAAGGAAAAAAACCCTAGAAGCAAAACAAATGAGAGAAAACAACAGATGTAGACATAGCTGCTGACCTGTCAAAAATCAGCAGGATGTGGCTCAGTGGAATTAGTGATGGACAGCAAACTGCATACCATGGTTTCCAAAGGTGTGGTGCTGCTTATGTGACAAAACCTAAAACATGAGTAGAAATTAAATTAAATTAAAATGAAAAGCATCTCTCATTTCTGCTGTGCTCCTCAGCATTGTCACACTTCTCCCCCTCTGGTCCAGGCTGGGTACAGCACTCCGAGCAAATGTGGGACCTCTGATGGAACTCCTTGACCTGCCCTGGACAGTGCACTGCCAGTCTCTGTAAGATCTCTTGGGTATTAACACACTAGACAAAGGCAAAAGCTCCGCCTTCTTGCAAATATTAGGAGGATTTTGGCAGATGCGCTCCTTACTCCTAAGCAGCTCATGCTGCAGCCAGGTGGTGAAGGGAAGAAACTGTGTGGGATGAGCAGTGGCTATTTGAAAAAAACTTTGCTTCGGGTTAAAGATTTTTTACATATATAAAAAGATAGGAACTTGCTTTCGGTTAAATATTAAATATTACAAATATATAAATACATAAAAATATATCAATAGTGTATTTTCCCCTGGAAAATTACAGAGGAGTCCTGGAGAATGAAACTTGACTTTCTATCCTGCTAAAACGTTCAGATATTGCTGGGGCAGAGGTTTGGCCCAGGCCAAAGAGGAGACGCCACAGTTTGAGAACTAGGACGAGCATAGGAGTATGCATTACAGGCAATTTGGATGTGGCCACCTTGTTTTGAAGGTGGAGTGGATTATCCCGCCTCAGCTGAGCTCGGCACCACGTTTAATCTGCTAGTACAGAGGCAGGCTGCAGTTCCAGGCCGGCTTCCAGGGCAGTGTTTGTTAAAGCTGCAGTCAGACCTCTCGGGAATGTCCCAGGTGTTGCCCACGAACACGGGACTAGTGCGTGTCCTGATCAATGATCCTTTCGTTGCTCTTAAGAACTTGCCAGCCTAAACTACTGATATCCCTCACTTTGTTGGCACAAACCGTATGCCAGTTCTGATTTCCCGCCGCTTTACGCTCTGAACTTCTTGCAAGACCATTAACTAACTTTTCGGATAGGGGAAAATTAGCAAGTAAGTGGCATTTTGTGGCAGGGGCATAAAACAACATAGCCTCAGATGCAGCAAAATGGCCAACACAGCGGCAAAAATAGCAAATCCTTCAGTTCTCTTGGAAAAATGACGAAATTATAAAACTGTAGAACAGTGTAGAATATGCCGGTGCCGGAAGCGCCCGTACCAGTTGTGGGCACTGCCAGCACCGCCCCGCCCGCGCCGGGACCGCCATGGCGGGTGTGGGTACTGTCAATATGGCCCCGCCCGTGCCCGGAGCCGCCATGGCGGCTGTGGGCACTGTCAATA
This sequence comes from Rhagologus leucostigma, assembly GCA_013397725.1. NCBI lineage: Eukaryota > Metazoa > Chordata > Aves > Passeriformes > Rhagologus > Rhagologus leucostigma. The sequence continues at coordinate 1,632,522 of VZTD01002534.1, forward strand.
TGGCCC
>VZTD01002535.1:7354-29963 GCA_013397725.1 Rhagologus leucostigma
ATCTCTCACAGAAGAGAAACTGAGGCGCTTTTAACAAATGTGAACGGTTCCAGGAACCACGCAGGAAGCGGTGCGAGGGCAGCAGGGTGCCGCTGGCGCCCGCCCCAGCCCCATGTACATAGTGTACATAATACAGTACGTGTATTTTTAAAGTGATCATATTTATGTTAATAGAACGAGATGAAGTCTATATATAGAGATCTATATCTATTCTGAGAGATGCAGGGCTCTGCTAGCACCAGGCCACAGGGACGGGCAGCTGAGCCAGGCTGCTCCTGCACAAACCAGGAGCCCATCCGTCGCACCGAGTGCTCCGGAGTGGTGGTGGAGGCTGCAGCCTTCCCCGGCCACCAGCAGCCCCTGGGAAAGGGCCAGGTCGCAGGTTCATTCTCTTCTCAATTTAGCTTATTAAGAGTTTTCAGGGAAAAGAAGTCACAGACTTTTCTGAACTTGTTTCACAGCAGATTTGAGCTTCCACTCGAAGTGCAGCCTGCTAAGAGTTGCCCTCTCCCGGCAGCGCTGGCGGCTTTGTGCCAGCCTGGGCCCTGGGGCAGCGCTTTGTCCTCGGCCGGAGCTGAGCCCCTGTGCTGAAGCACTCGCCCTCTCCGCCCCTCCAGACGCTCCCCAGTGCTGCTCTGCACTGCAGCAGGCACAGAGGGAGCGGGTGCTGCTACAGCATTCCCTCGGGTGTCCATCCAGGCAACAGCTGCCTCCTGCCTGGCATGGGCAGCCCTGACTGGTCCCAGCTCCCTGCCCATCCGACTCCCTGCCGACCTTGACTCCTGCCTCCCTGAGAACAGGAAACCTCCCGGCCACTCCAGCCCCTGCTCCTTTTCAGAGCTCCTCTACTCCAGGTCCAGGCCAAAGCTATTTGGGGATGCTTGGATAAAAAGCAGTGGGTTTTTTGATGTTGGATATTTTTTGCGATAAGATACTACTTGGACACAGTCCTAGACCAAAACCAAGCCCCAGCTGCACATCTGTGCCTGCTCATACCTTGCTCCTACATTTCCATCACTCCCGAAAGTGCCTCCCTTCTCTCCAGGAGCAGTCCCAGTCACAGCCAGACTTTCTGCTAGGGTAGCTCGGCTGCCTGTGTGGCTGCAGGTCTGTGTCACAGATGCTGCTGTGGAAGCCGGTCCCACAGGCATGGGGAGCTCAGCATTTACAGGGGGACTGTCAGGCTGAGCTGAGACATGGCTTCAGCACAGGAGCTCAGGGCTGGTGAATTGTGCAGACGCACAGGGCAGCACTCTCTGGTCCTGCCGCTGCCTCAGCAGCCCAGGAGCTGTGGGAAGAGCAGGTAGGGGTCTGCAAGTGAAAAGTTCCTTCAGTTTTGGGAAGGGCAGCCCATGGGAACCAGGATTTGCCAGTGTCTAGCTGCTCTGCCCCTTGGAGCTGGCCCTATACCACCACACACAAGCTCACGGGCTGTTTCCAGCCTCCCAAAATTATTTGAGGCGCTTCAGCAGCAGCGGGGGAGGCACAGCAGCCTGCCCACACAGCTCATGTGTTAGCACCGTGTTGTTGGGCCTCGAGCGCTTGCCAGCTGCTCTGCCTCTTCACAAGATGCCACTCGCTCCCTGCAGTCGCCCTCTAATTGCAGCTTGGCTGCTGCCCCCCCGTGCTGCTGGGCCTGAGGCAGCGAGCATGGTCCCCTCCTGCCCTGGAACATGGCGCAGGGCAGAGGGCAGAGGGCAGAGGGCAGAGGGCAGAGGCAGGTTATACACAGCCTCTGCCGAGGCTGCAGACAGCACCCACCCTCGCAGCATCAGGGAGAGGCTCCTCTGTTGGCCGCAGTACAGGGCAGCCAGGAATGACGTCTGCAGAGCAGTGGTGAGAGCAGGCAGGGCATGCTTCTGACAGGTTTGCTTCATCCCTCCAGCATCACCAGTGGATTCCATTCCCCTCAGCACCACTTCCACCCTGACGGCAAAGCCATGGTCCCGGCTCCCCAAGGGAGCAGGAAGGCCATTTCTTTCCATTACTACTGCTGAAAAAAGGCATTCCCCTTCCCCATCCTTCAGCAAGAGCAGGGGCACAGCTCTGGGCAGAGTCAGGGCTGCTCCCACACCCCTGCCAAGCAGTTTGGCTGTGGCAAGACAGGAGCTGGTTTCCACAGCGTGTCTCCTCGCTGTCGGCTGGAGAGGGCCAGTTTTAGCAGACAGCACTGCATGTTAGTTTACAAACCCAGCCCTGCACGTTTGGCCTCTGTGAGTGTTCAGTTTCCCCATGGAGCACCCTTCTGCCGCTCCACCGTGGTGAAGACAGTGTCCTCCTCTGGTAGACATGCAAGTTCCTCCTTGGCACATGCGCAGACACGGTCCGGTTTTTGTTCCAGACAGGAAGGTCTTGACCCCCCAGTTTGTTTTACAGGCAGGCTGCTGCTGGAGCAGCACTGAGCAGCACAACCCATGGGAGGGTGGGCTGGAGTGTGGCCACAGCAGGCAGGGAGTGTTCGGCCAGCACACAGCGCTGGTGGCATGTGCTCCAGTCCCTGCTGCGGGAGGGCCAAGCAGCCCTGGCCCATGTGAGTGGCAGTGGGCAGCTCAGGTCGCTGTGGCCACCACACAGCACAGGCAGCAAGCCACAGGGCAGCAGGGACAGGAGGCACAGGCAGCATCCAGCCTGGGCAGGTGCTGGTACGAGGCTGGACGAGAGGAAGGACAAGAGACTGCACAAGGGCAAGAGTTGCACTAGAAGAGTCAAGACCCTCCTCTGTGTAGCAGGACTAAAAACTAGCAGAAAGACCGAAAGGTCTGAGATTTGCTGGTTACAACACTTTCTGTGCTACATGTGCAATATATTTGTTATGAATGTTATCACAAAGTCAGTTCATTCAATACTCTTTTAATCACTGTAGCTAGATGTTCTCTGTCCATTCAAGTGACTTTTATTCGAGTGCAATATTTCAATAGACATGTAGTGACCTAGAATGCTTTGTGTTTTAGAGAATCTGTGTGCAGAGCAATGCAATTAAGTTTAAAACCTTGTAAATAAAACAGGTTGCAAACCAAAAAAAAAACCCTATTAGGCTTGCATTTAATTTCTGTGCGTGTTTCAGTGTTGTGCATTAGGCTGCCTCGGTGCAGACCCCGTGTTCTCTGTGCAGGTGTTCATGGAGGAGTGGCTCCTCGGCTGTTGAATGCTCCCTGTTACTGCTTTACTGCTTTACCTGTATTCATTTTTCTAGACTCCTGTCTGCACAAAATGCAATAAATGATTTTATTACACCCTTCACTACTTGCACGGGGACTTTTCACTTGCTTCCAGGTATCCACAGCTATTTTACACCATTTCCATAACACATCATAACCCCGACAGCGTGCAGATGGCAGAGGAAGCAAAGCACAAGGAGAGGAACAGCCTCTCCGAAGGGATGCAGTTCCCACATTTCACCTCACAAAGATTTCTGGTCACCCCAGCAAAAGTGTTCTACCTAGCTGCAGGATCGTAGAGGTGGAGAAGGGGATCTCTATGGAGGAGAGATAACAGACAGACACACTGCTGTCCAGACTCAGGCTGTGGGGTGATGGCAGCATGAAGCCATGGGATGCCAGTGCTGAAGGCACAGGGACTTGCAGCCCTGACCTCACGCTGGCTGTGGCTCTGACCTGGACCTGTCCCTCCCACCATGTGTCACCAGAGAGGTTTTGGACCCCTCACATCAGCCATGCCACACCACAACTCCCAGCCTGAGACCACCCCAGTGCTGTGCAAGAGTCAGGACCTGTGAGGTCCGCACACATTCTGCTCAGCATCCAGTGTGGAGCTTCCAGCACAGCTTATCCAGGAGAGGAGAGTAACAGCAAACACAGTGGAATGATGTATTCTGGGAGTACTCAAGGGTCAAAAAACGCAACAAGTAATTTTTCTGGCCTTTTATTAGAAAGTAATGTCCTCTTGTTAACAGCACAGAGATAAAATAAATGCTACAACACAAACCACCTGGGACAAAGAAAGTCCTCTGCTTCAATCCACTGCTTTCTTAGTGTCTCTTGGGTCCCTGCAGGAATCCTACAGACTCCAAGAAGGCCATGACGGGGAGGACCGCACAGTTAAGTGACGTTTTGTGTTCTGGTATCAAAGTATGTTCCCAGTTAAAAACACAGTGAGGAATCACTGCCTGACTGACCACTCCACTGCCTGCTGCAGCTACCAAAGTGTTGAAAAAACATTTAAAATTATGGTGTTACATCTTGGCACTGCCTCTCCTCCTCAGATGGACTGAACGTCCATCAACAGCAAGGAGAGGTCTGATAGAGCAGCATTGCCTCCAATACCTGGTGACAGGTATTCCCAGAGAGAGCCAGCAGCACATCAGCAAGGCTGCAACTAAGCTACACTAACAACCGTGCCAAAGATTGTAAAAGGAAATTTACACACCAAATTTACCAGCTTGATCTTAACACTGATTACTCAGGGTAGGAAAACTACCTGACAGACCGTTTGAAATCTCAGCCTTGGCTGGAAGTTCTTGTGTTGCAGATGTGTGCTCAGCCCACAGCTGCCAGTCTCTGTGAGTGGGCTGAGGTGAGGAACACCGGCCTCCCTGCCGGGACAGGGCAGGCCAGCTGCGGACGGACCGCACAGTCCTGGTTACTGAGCAGTGGTCAGGCATGTGCTTCATGATTTTGGCTGCCAGCACTATCACTGGACTTCCCAAATGGCTTATATGCCATTAAAAGAAGGGGAAAAAAAAAAAAAGAATCCAAAGAAAAACAGTGCCCATTCCACAGTGGTGGGTGTCCAAGGCCCGTCAGTATGCTGCTCTGTTCAGTCCCCTAATTCCTCAAAACCGACACTGAGACCAACCAGTGAGCCCAGACTGCACCTCGATAGGAAGGTGCACCAGGTGCTAGGAGTAAGGAAAATGCAGCAGGACCGATACTGCGGCAACTTCTGGGATGGGACAAGACAACCAATGATCCAACACAGTTCAGCACATCGTGCTGTGGAGAAAACTGAGCGTTCTGCTCCAAACATTGCTAACCAGACCAAGGAGAGGGAGGGCAGCGCCAGCAACCGTTGGCAGCAATGCTGCAGGGGGTACGCTCTCGCCAGAGTGGAGAGGACATGCATATCCAGGGCATCTGTCCCGGGTCAAGGATGGGAGACTCCTTAAACAGCTATAAGTATGGAATGGCAAAGGGAAGGGAATGGGCCCCACAGCTCAGCTCTAATAGTGTCGCTGGTAGGCACCCATCGGTTGCTGGGCTGAGGATCCTGCTCGCCCCTGGGCCACGGTTTGGCTCACAAGGTGGGAGAGTGCAGGACCACTCTGGATAAGGGTGTCCAAGGCTTTCTGTACACTGGGGTTGTCAAAGTTGATACCAGAAGACACCGGCCTTTGGGCAGGCACACTGCCAGGCGCAGGGAGGCGGGTTTGGTGCTGACCATAGAGCGGCTGAGCTTGTGGAGGAGCCCCAGGTCTTGGACCTGCGTTTCTTGAAGGGCCTGGGAGAGCAGGAAGCTGTGTGTTTGGAGTCTGCAATCTCTGCTGAGCCTGGTTTAAATTTCCAGCATTCATCTGTGCTGGCCGGGGCTGCCCGCTGGCCAGGTTAGCAAAGTTCTGGTTGGGAGTGCTGCCCGAAGAGCCTGCGGAGGCCGTGGGACCACTGTTTGCCACAGCAGCTGCTGCCACCGCTGCCGCCCCACTGTTGAAGAGACTGAGGATTTTTGCTTGAAGCTCCTGTTGAGGAGTAGAAGAGGACACTGGAACAGAAGGAGTAGAGACCAGAGGCTGTGAACCCTGATGAGCCTGAGAGCTTGGAAGGTTGGACTGACTACCCAGTGATGATCCTGAAGGTGCCCCCAAAGGCTGTCTTGACATGGGTGCTGGGAAAGAAAGGAAAGATGGTTAAAGCTCTGCAAATGCCCTTGAAGGGACATCTAAAGAAAACTAATGAAACAGCTCCCAAAGACACAACATCAGTGAACATCCACCCTCAGATCAGAGCTGCACAGCTCTGGGAACCCAAACCACTCTGCAGAGCTGAGTGTAGCAGCCCAACCAGTTATGGCAGTCCTGCTGTTGCCCTGAGAGAATCCAGTATAAAAGGCTTTCCACATGAAAACTCTTAATTGTCTCATGACATGCAAGGACATGTCCATCTCAGTAAAATGAAGTGCTGCATTAGGATATTATGCTCCCAAACTCCTCTGCAGTCCCAGGACTCTTTTCCTGTCCCAGTCTTGAGGGCTACAAACCACATGATAAACCCTGTCTGGGGCTGAGGGACTCACCCTGCAGAGGTTCAGTGCTGCCCCGCAGCAACCGTTCCTTCCGGTCTCTCAGGTAATTAATGACTTTATCCATCTCCTCAGCAGTCACATAGCGATTGTCTGCCAGTAGGTTCAAGAGAGTTTGGATCCCAGGAGGGTGACCTCCTCTGACACCCTCCTCCATGGGGGGTGGGCGCTCCCGCTCCTGCAGAACAGCTTCGTCTGCCATCTTGGCAGCCTGCCGGGCGATCTCCTCCCGCTCCTTCTCCCGGGACTCCGTCTTGTAGCGCTCGTAATTCCTTGCCACCAGCACCATGGCATCAGCCTGGGGCATGTTGCGGTGTTCTGCACAAAGGAAGAAATGCTCTGAGTGACCTAAAGTGACCCTGACAAAGGTGCTGTTCCTCCAGCCTGCCAGCACAGCCCAGTCAGCAGCAGGCATCGCTCGGGGAGTGTGAGTGCAGACTTGGGAACTTCCCAGGCACACGGGAACAGCTACATTTCCAAAGCCAACAGAAGGCCCACAGCTATCACCCAGCAAGGCCAGCCTTTCCTTCCGCAGCTGAGGGTTCTAAGCAGACATCCCATCAGCCCAGAAATGTCTTTCTTGTCTCTCACCAGTTAAAAGGAAAGCAGCTCCCTCTACCTCTCACATAAATCCTTGGCACTCCAAGATGAGACAGTCCCAGTCCTTTTATTGCTAAACCCTTGGACTGATCCAAAACTTGCCCTCTGAAGGCTGTACGCTTCCCAGAGAAGGACAGCCATGGGAGTACTTTTGTTTCTGTACTGCCAGTGCCTTAACATCTCATGTGCACATGCAGCTGCAGAGGGAGCAGCACTGGCTCAGTGTCACATGGCTCCTCACATTCACCACTCTGAGGCAACATGCAGCAATCAAATTCTTCTGTGATAAAATGAGTAATGGGCAATTCCAGTGGTGGGTTTTGAGATCATTATTTCTACCTCCCAAAGCACACACATAAACATTCACCTGAACACAGATTTAAACTGGGAGATCAAAAGAGCCTTTACCTTCCCAAAAGTGCCCAAAGCTCTGGGTAGGGTCCTTTTTACAGCTGCAGAACATCAAATCCTGCAAGCCTTTTCCTCCTAACAGGAAACTTGGGTTCATCTTAACATAAGCTTTGTACAAGTTGTGAAAGAATTCCCTGAAACAAATATGCAGGCAAAAGTGGCCACAAGCAGTTGAAGTGAGCATATTTAATCTCTGGAATGAGCTGTGGATGAGCTAATGACTGGGGTTCCGATCAGGTCTGATACACTGGCAGATCCAGTGATGAAAAGAAGCTTGGGCCTCCCGCCAAAGGTTTAACAGATGTTAAACCATAAGAGTTAAGAGTTAAAACCAAGGGCAGTGGGAAGCCTGGTGACAGTGTGTGTGAGCTGTGTGTCTGCAGGAAATGAGGGAACTCTCCTATCACATCTGCATCTGATGTTAAAAAACTGGGCTTCCCCAGTCAGTGAGCACCACTGCTCACTGCACACCAAACACTGACTGTGCACTCAGACATTTCCTCTCCCAGATGAACTCACAGAACATTACTTGGGAACACAATAGGGGAGAAATAACCTTTGAAAGCTCAGCTGTGGTCAAACCAGTCACCTGTGCTGACAGATTACATGAACAGGCCTATGATGAGAGCAACAGCTGCTTTCCCCAATCACATTCTGACAAGGCATTTTTAGTACCTACACCCACCCTCATGCAACAACTAAGTCACACCCTGCGGCGATGGAGAGTGATGTGACAAGTGTAAAGGTGCTAAGAAGGTGGAGCCTGTATACCCAAACACTCTGTAGTTCTATCTTTTCATAACTCTTCCCAGTTTCATTATCAAATCTCTACCTTTACCAAATCCTTATCAAATCACATTGGATTTTAAAACCTGCCCTTTAATTTGTCACATTCCCAACAGGCTCTTTCTGAGAGCTACACGTGGTAGAGTGAGGTCGGGCTGGTATTACTGAGAGATCTCCCAGAGCAGTGCAGCCCTGGGGTCCATGGCTTGCCTGAGATGCAAAGGCTGGCAGTGTTAGGAGCCAAGAACGCAGCTGAGATTCCCTCTTGGCAGGAATTAGACATTCCTTTTGACAAGAGGCAAATAGAGTATTACGGAAGCTTGTAAATAATGATATTCACATTTCTGACATGGTGTCAAGTCATTAATAACTACTTATGTGACAGCAAGGATGAACTTTGTCCTATGTGGTTCTGCCTGAAAGAAAGGTTCAGAATGACCAGCCTACTGAGACCTCAGTACCTTGTGGGGTGCCAAACATGATGTTAACAGTGCAAGAACGGTGAACTTGATGCTGCTCGGTGATGACAATGGCAAAAGGAGACCCTCCTCTGCTCACATCGTCCAGGGCTTGCGTCAGTGACATCTCTGTGTTGAGGAAGATCAGGTCCACTACCATGCCCAGATCCCGCACCTTCCGCCCCACTGACTCCGCGTACTCCCTATCACAAAGCAAAGCCAGCAGTTTAACAAGTCAGTCACATACAGAAACAGAAACCTTGGCACTTGCAGCCTCTCCACCATCTCAGATTCACTTTTCTGATTATTTGCCCAGCTTCATGACGTTTACCAGGACAGTACTAAAGCAATCCCATTATAGCAGTATAAAAGCCTTTATTCTGATCTGAATCAGTCATTTCAGTGCAACTGAAATAAATTACAAATCAAGCCTTAGCTTAGCTGAGAAACAGAGTGTTTGCAAAGGGATTTACACTATTACAAATTTGTTTACAAATAAACGTGCTTCAACTGAATTCATCGGGGAAGAAATTTATGCCAGCAGAGGTCCAAGGGGTACAGAGCAGAGGAGCCAACCTAGAGAACTCATTTACTCCTGCTTTGTTCAGTATCTCAGCTGTTCACATGTGCCTCATTCCTTACTGGCCTGCTCTTTTCTACTAGCTGCTTTCTACTCTAACCCACGGCCAACACAGCATCTCTGGATCCACTGCTCCTGTACACCCTGTCCTACAGACTTCCCCTTCCAAGCACAAACCACAGCTCACAAGGCTGAGTTTAAACTGCCAAGTTATTTTTAAGCTTACTGTACTTAGAACCAAACCTGCAATACTGACTGCACAAAAAGCCTGAGAAATACAGTCTGTGTGCACCCACAACTCAAGAAAGAGGGTCATTTTATTGTCTTTGGAGGCAAAGTCTAAGTCTGCAACAGACCAAAACTGTCCCCTCTTCAACCATCTTTTTAAGAGCTTCCAAGTAAAATGGTTGTATCTAAGGCATTAAGGAGTCATCTTTCAACAGGTGTATAGCAGGTGACATCAGTGCTTCAATACCCAACACTTATGAACAGGCTCCAACTCTTAAGGCTTGTAGCTGTTACAGACCAAAATGATTCTTGAGATATTAAGCTGATCCCCTGACACAAAAAAATTCTTCTTGTGTCAAGCACAATAACTTGTGGTCTATTAGAATATCTTCCAAAGACGTTTAGCCACCAGGGGATAAAGGATCTAAAATTTCCTCTCAAGATTTGTTCCAATAAGTAATCAACTCCATCAGAAGTTTATTTCTAGTTTCACTGCTTCTCCTGTTCCCATTTCCTGCTCTGTTTTCTACCAGCAGATGAGGCAAGCGCCAGCTGTCTCTTTCTGCCCCACATGTACAGCCAAGTAAAGAAAAGCAACTCTTGATATTTTCTCTGAAGGGTGAAGGAGACAGAGCTTTAAACTTCCCCCTGACAAACATTATCCTCAGATTACAAGCCAGAGATATGATTTATTTACATACTTGCTATTCTTTAGCATATTTAATTGTAAAGATACAGACATCAGACTGGTGACATTGTTACAGCCCTCTACTACTGTGCCAGGTGTACCTCCTGTTCCCAACAGAATGCCTGCCCTGTGAACTCATTAAGTGCTCAGACAGTCATGTGAGATCACCCTGGTTACTACTTATACCTGCTTTCGATACTGTCCACGACTGCCTTCAGTGATTTTGTATTTCTTGTACACTAGACTAACGGCAGTGACTGGTGTCTGGCGTAGGAACCAATCTGGCAGGAGCTCTGAACAAACACCCCCCAATCCACCCTGACCCCTGCTCTGTACTGTCAGCTGGATGGCACATATTCCTAAGTTCCATATCATGCTACCCAGGAAAAATAAGTACAGGCCCCTACAGCCAGTTGAAATGGTATGCTTATATGGAGAGTATGTATAAAAGTATCAGGAGAAGGTACAGCAATAGATTACAAGGTGAAAATACAAGCAAAGCACAAGATACATCTCCTCATCTCATCAACATATATTCCCAGAGGAAAAATGGGAGCTGTAGCTTTCTAGGCACTCTAAAGCCACACTCCTTGAGAGCAACCTGTAAGACAAACAGCCTCAAGGCAGGACTAAGTTTAAATCCATTCTCTTCTACCATGCAATAATAAAACTGATTATAACTATTTTCTTACTTTGTCTGTTTATTCACCACTATAACAGAACAATCCACAGGTCTCTCTGCATCAAAACGTCTCTTGATTTCCTCATAGTACTGACGGTACAGCTCCTCCCGGCGCCGCTCCTCGCGCTTCAGGCGGTCTGAAATGAGCCGCAGGGACAGAAGGAGTGACACCCTTCAGACCCGCTCAGAGGGGCACAGAGCATCACAACTGTGGCACTCCTGCACCCTCCCTTTGAAGCGGTACAGGTACTCACCCTCTGGCTCCTTGTAGCGGTCGTAGTAGGAGTCGTCCTTGCGCCGATAGTAGTCCTCGAGGCGCAGGTACCGGTCGTAAGATTCATCTCGTCTGCAACATTCAGAAGCAGCAAAGGGTTTCCTCCAGCACAATCTCAGGCAGAGACTTTGGCCAGTGCGTCACACACAAAGCTCCCCCAAGTTTAATTTCTGAGGTACCCATCCACTCCCCACAGGACACAAAGCAGCACCCAACTGTCCCCAGCCAGGGTGATTTGCTTAAACACCTGACACCACTCAAACAACCGCGACAGAAATGCCATAAAAACATCATTTCGGCAAATAGGATCCTGCTGAGTTTACCTGTACAGAGGGTCCCGAGGGTCTCTCATATCCCGTGGATCCCTCACATCTCGCGCATTTCTCATATCCCGCGGATCCCTGTATGGATCATACAGTGGCTCCCGTGGGTCACGAAGATCTCTAACATCACGTGGGTCCCTCAAGTCCCTTGGATCCCTGATATCCCGTGGGTCTCGCAGGTCCCGTGGGTCCCTGTGGTCTCTGGCATCACGCATGTCTCTACCTCGAATGTCTCGAGCATCTCTGGCATCTCGCCCGTTCCTGCCATCCCTGCCATCTCTGGGGTCTCTCCGTGGGCTCCCCCGAAGAGGGGAGCGGTCGCGCCTGGCATCTCGGCCATCCCCGTAGGCATACTGCTCTCTGAGGAAAACACCAGGGAAATTCCATTAGCCTGCTAACAACAGGAGTACAGTTACCCTTAGATCTCTTACCTGAGGTGCCAAAGTGACCTTTCACAGCAGCTGAATACTCCCTCCTATCCCACAACCACAAAAATTGACCAAAAGTCATATTTTTGAAGCAGTCTGGAGAAGGTTCTTAATTCTAATATTCAGCACTGCCAAACAAGACCCAGAAAGCTCCTTAATGGAGCATCACTAAGTGTAGAGCACCTCTGGATGAAGTGAACAGGCACTTCAGAAACCACCATTTCAAGGCCTCTGACCTCCAACATCAGCCATAGATCATCTATCAATCATTCTTTGAGAGAATTTATGGTGATGTAGGCTAATACCCACAAATATGCGATAGCCAGGAGTGTTCAAGGGATCCATTAAATTCACTCATCAGTGACAGCAGAACACCTGAAGTAACGTTATTGGCACACGATTAAAAAAGGAGTAGCTTGTGAGCAAAGACATTGCAGGTTCCATGTTGTGCTTGGGTTTGTGCTGCTGACAGAAAGCAAAGACAGCTATGGCCTTGTCCTGGACTTGAGGGATAGTTTCTGTAGAAAGCCAGTCTTGTGTTTATAATGCCCCGTGTTAAGAGGGTACTAAACCCAACCAGCACTGTATCCTCAGTGGCCGCAAAAGGCTTCACTGTTGGTTCTGAATGATCCATCTCATTCAGACTTTGTATTGCAGTCTTGAGAGGCAAGGAAGAATCCAGTCTTCATCTTTTCCCAAAGCAGTAGGGTTTTTTCCAGGTCGTATTCTGTTTTCCAGAGAAGACCATAACTTCACTGTAGTTAAAACCAAACATTAAAAAAAATCTTGCAGAGAAACGATGGAGCTTCATGCGTTTGGACTGTTTTTTCCCCAAAATACTGACAACCATCAGGGAAAAAACCTTAGCTTTTTGAATCTTTTTATTTCCCGTACTTGACATGACTTTTACAGTCCTCAAACAGCCTAATCTAATTTACGAAAGATAAGCAGAACCTAAGTCTGCATCCACTGCAGTGGAGTCACACAGTGATCACCTGGAGAGAACGAATCGGATGAGCCCAAGTTTGGTGTCAGGCAGAGCGACAGGAACGAGATGGAAGAGCAGAGTCTGCGCGCGGATTCTGGTGTCAGACACCCAGCTGTGCTGGGAACACACAAGACTGCTGGCATTCTCTGTTTGCATGTCAGGTACAAACCAGATTTTGGGAGAAATTAGAGATGCCACCAAGAGCACACACAGCCTCCTCCTCTAAGTGACATACTGAATTTGCAGACAACCAGGTGTAAACTCCTTCAGCCTCCTGGACATATAAATCCACTTTTTGTTTGTGATCTGCATTGAAACCACATCCTGTGAGAGACACATCATAGCCCCCTTCCCCCAAAACCTACAATGAACAACGGCAGAAGCTCAGAGGAAACTTCTAACTTGCTCTAATGGATATTGAGTAACTGATCTTTCCACAGCTGTGAGACCATTTAGCAAAACAACCAGATGCAGAGGAATTGTTTGGCATATGACATTTATTCCAGCTGGAGTCGGGGTGACCAGAACAGGCCACATTCATTATTTGCAGAGACAAATAGATCCGGAATGAACAATGCACAACTGCAACAGAAGTAGAGACGTGGCACAGGTACCCTCGGCTCTTGTGCCTGCATGGGTTCCCTGCTCGAGGGAGATGGCAGCACAAAGGCACAGCTTCCACCTTCTGCTTCCACACCTCAGTCACCATGGTCCGACTCCTGCAGCATCAGCACCACCGCCTGCATCTGCTTGGGACTCGGCACCGCTGGCCCAGCACCGCTGCATGCAGCGCAGCGTGGGGCTCTGCAGCACTGCCATCGGCAGCTGTTGTTCCCAGGCCGCAGCGTGGTCCAGAGTCCGTTGTCCAGCGCCATGCCCAGGACTTGATGACTGTGACCCCATCACCACCTGTGCCCACAGTGCTGCTTGGGACCTGGTGCTAACCACACGGGATGGCCACGGTGTATGCAGTGCAAGTTGAAATCCAGTGCCTGTCACAGCGGCACCAAAGCCTTCGGCTGCTGTCCGGTCCACAACCTGATGCCCACAGCACCATGGCTCATGCACCTCCAGTGCTCCTTAGGACTGTGGCACAGGCACCTGCTCTTGCACACATGCAGGATGACATAGGTTGCAATGCTCATGGCATCAGTGCCTGCTGCTCGTCCCTCTGCAGTGTGGTCCGAGGACCAATGCTCATGGTACAGACGCCTGCCCCTCACCCCTGCAGTGCCGCAGCATCGGTGGCACTGAGGCCAAAGACGTGCCATCAGTGCCTGCTGCTCACATACTCCCAGGGTCCTCCCACCAGCACCAAGCACACGCCAGGCCCAAGACTTGCTGCATCTGTCACAGGAATTCCAGCACTTCCTGGGCCTGATGCCCACATGCTGATCTCTGCAAGCACATTTGGCCCTGCGTAGGGTAAGTGCAGCACGTAAAAGTTCTAGATGGTGCCAAGAATTGCAGCTACTCATTCTCTGGGCTTTTTTTTTTTTTGGTGTAGATGTCTTGCTAGGTGCATTTTTTCCTTATTTTTGGTAATTTAACAGGTCAAGTTAGTAAAGCACACCCGACATTGGGACCTTGATTACTTTCAAGTCCAACAAGCACCATGGCTTTTCATGGAAAGCTTTACAGCAGAGGCACACAGGGTGGATATCTTGTACCACACTACACTGGAGCATGTATTTGTGTGCTTTCTCGTGATGCTATGGAAAGGAAACTGAAGTCTTCTTCCTGTGACAGGCCAATCCGTATCTTCTCCCCTTGCCTGTGGCTGTTCACACAGGAGGTGAAGGAGCTGAACATGCTGCGCCCACTTAGGGATGTGAAGCTAGAAGCTGGAGGGTACATCAGTGACTGCACGAGAGGGCTGGCTCCAGGCACTGATAACACAACCACATGGGCAGACAGGACTGTGGAAGAGGCATTTGCTCTGTCTTGTGTTCCGCTCAAGCGTTCTTTTCCAGTCTCATCGCAGCATTGGAAGCTTTCAACATCAGAAGAGGCAAGACCTCAAAACTGTCTGCAGCAGAGCACTGGAAATGCTGCAGCCCCTTGGCATTCTCTAGATACGCCTCAGCTTCTCCAATCCTTGGAGGCAGGAGCAAACATCAAGTGTATTCTTCCTTCCAAGTCTCTTACAGCCTGTGCTGCAAAACCAAATGCTGAGCTGCAGTAATGACAGCAGACACAAGAGTTTCCCTCGTGCCTCCCAAGGTGCCAGAGCCAAAAGGGCTCTCAGAAGTGGAGTGGCCACTTTCCTGCTGGAGCATCACTGTTTGACAGGGGAGGTGGCAGTAGGGAAGAGACAGACATTTAGCACAGGCCGCTGGGCTCATGCCCCGAAGGCCTGAATTCCTAGTATAACTCACTGCTTCCAAGTACTTTACCTTCGTGTCGGACTGGACCTTGATGAAGCCTTATTCATATTTCTTCTTTCCACTGCTTTTTTAATATCTGTAAAGAATAATCAACCCATCTGTTCAATGCTATGAAACAAAAAAAAGATCATCAGCACAATTCAAATGAAAACAACTTAAGCTCAACAACATCCAGATGGTGCAAGGAAATCCATTCAGCAGAGAGACATTGTCACTTTGACAATTTTTTATTAAGTTTAGATAGTACAACATAATGAAAATTTCATGGATTTCTCTGACTTCAAAATAGGGTGGACAGCCTGGGTGAAGTTTTAACCCTGCATGTTCAGGCCTACATCCAGACTCTTCCTTCCATAAGAGAACCTCTTTCTTCTGCAGTCTATGAGCAAGCAGAAAGCGACTCATGGACTCTAGGAGAAAAAGCAGAGTCTGAAAACCTCTGAGAAAGGAATGATGGCCAGCACAGTCTTAAGTTCACAGCCAGTCCTGTTCAACGGAGCATGCGGATACCCTTGTCGGAAATAATCCAAGGGTTCTCAAAGGGGCACGTGCAACTGCCCTCCAAGGGACTGCTGCAGTGTTAAGGTGCACAGCCCCCACCACTGACAAACGGATCCGGGAGCCTGGAACACAGGCTCCTTATGAAGTCAGCATGGTGCATTCAAAACGCCATTGTTAATGTGATGCAAACTGAGGCAACAGATCAGAAATTTGAAAATTGGTTGGCTTCTGAGCATCTCCGTGAAAAACACCATGAAGGGAAACACAAAGAAGTAAGAGAGCTGAAGAAACAGAATCTTGTCCTCATCCAGAAAAAGTGAAGTTGCCCAGAACTGGCAGGGACCCACACTGTTCTCAAAGCCTCCCATGACAGCTGACTGGAGATGAAATAATGCACTGGAGCGGGGCAAGAGCAAACAGATAAGTGACTTTGGACATTTTACTGAGAACCTTTTAAGGAAAAGAACCCAAACCTAGGCTCTATCTGTTGATAGAATCTATCAACAATTGACATTTCTGATGAGTTATTTGCATTAACTACTTTCAAAGCTCTTGCATGAGAATATAAACATGCCATGATGTCTTTAGGCAGACTCGGTCTTAGTATCTTCTGTAACATCCCAAACTATCCTTCATTATTGTCAAGATTAAAACTGTAATTAAGGGATCAGGTCTAATTTTTTGTTCTTGATGTCAATCAAGCAGCATGTTCCCTCTCTGTAGGGGCAGGGAAGCAAGTGCAATCTGAACATTACCTACAACTGCAGTGTAACACCACTCACAGGACCCCAGAGCATCTCTCCAGGATCAAACACAGCTGCAGGGTCTCCTGTTACAAACTGTATCTGAAGGACATTTATTCTCGAAATAGTTTTACTACTAAAGATATGAAAACGCTTTTGTGCATTTGTGGAAATACTTGTATAATGCTACACTGGAGTTAAACTCTCCCAAAAAATGTTTACCTTATTGTGTTATTAACGATTATATTTACTACTCAGGCTGCATAACTGAAGTAACTGTTCTCCTTGCATTTATTTTTTAGTTGATAATTTTTCCCCTTAAAGTCAAGTGTTATCTTTAAGCAAGACACTAGCTGCTTTCTTTGGTTTAAGATTATTTTTATTTTCTGTTTTAAGATGCCATTGAAGAAACCTATTATGATTTTTACACTCAGTATCATACATTTCTTTCAAATAAAAAATGTATTTAAATCTGCACAAAAATATTTTACTAGAAGAAAATAAAAACTTTGGCAGGGATCCTTCTCTTGTGCAAAACGAACACATTTAGTAACATTTTATTTAATGCCAACAGCATTTACAAGTTAAGTATTTGAACACTGACAAAACTTCGGGGAAAAAAAAGCCCAAATAAAAAGTCTTCTGTCCTGTAGGATTTTGAGATGACAGGGCCACTGTAATCACACAGTGTAACCTTCTGAACAAACACAGGTGACAAGAGTTTCTGGAATCACATTCCTATCTCAAGTGCAGCAGTGGCACTGAACTAGTGCTTATCTTTTAGCAAAACATCCAATTCCAATTTAAAAGTCTTCAGAGCACAGAAACCACCACAGGTCCAATAAATTACTCCAGAAGCCAATTACTCTGCTGTTAGAGAGAAGTCTTTATTCACATTTAAGGCATTGTCACACCTATGCCTAAGACACTAAAACTCCCTGATCTCCAGGTCTGTCTGTAACACAGATCACATCACTCCTTTCTCTTGAGGTTTTTACTAGGGCTCGTCCTTTAATTCTAAACCTCTGTTAGGTTTTTCCAATTCAGCATTAGCTTTTTTGAACCAGGCATACCAAAGCTGAGCACTCTTCCAGCAGCAAAATCCCACAGGTACCAAAACCTCCCTACTTGCACGCCTGTGTTTTGCAGAGCCAAAGATGACCAAAGCACTCTGGCTGGGTGCAGACCTTCCCTGTCAGCTTCACTTAAAGCTCAGGACTGTCTGCATCCAGGATAGGAAGTCTAGGTCCTTTCACCATGAGTGACTCAATCTTCATTATTTCAACCTTTTTTAAAAACATGTTTTTCCCTCCAAGTCATTTATAAAAGCCCTGTATGGCCAGGACTCAGTTTTTCTAGACTACTACTCAAAGCACTGAGAAACTCCATCTACAACTATTTCATTCTAGATTCATTCTATTACAACTATTTTGTTCTAGATTCACTTGAAATCCATTTAACTCTGTTGTTTTTTACTGTTCTCATTTCTTATCTAATCAAACACCTTACAGCAATCTGTACATTAACACTGCTGCTTCCAGCCCTAGAGCTTGCAGTACCGTAAGAGTAACTAAGACAGGATTTATTTTGATGGACATTAATCAATTGCCCTTTCACCAGTGTCAGATGAAAGAATCCCTTTGTTCCCAGGTGCTGATGCCAGGTTCATCCCATTTACCCTGCCTACTGGCTAACCTGCAGCACTCTACTAGCTCCCTGGAAACTCCCTAGTTTTCCAAGGCTTGTGGAAAAACACCAGTAACAGACTAGGCAGGTCAGCATTTCACTGAGCCTTACCAATGTTAATTCTTTTGAGAGATCTAGTTTTGGTAGCTGCAGTTTTACCTTTTTGGTTTTCCTACTGAAATGGAAATTATACCAAACACACCTCCTGCCTCTTCAAAAACAGACAGCAGAAACATTAACTGGTCTTCTCCAGTTAGAAATTCTATCATTGCCAGTCAGTTACCCTTAGCTTCTAAAACAGCCAAAGTTGTTCCTATTTAAGCCTCTACACTTGGATAATGCTGGACATCAGTTCTTCTTGTATCCTTCTACCCTTCTTGTCTATTTGCCTTCATTTCCATCTTCAGGCTCCTATTTGTTACTGTACATACACCTTCCCACTGGTTACTATTTATTCCTCCTGTCATTCTTTTTTAAGTCAAACTGTTTTTCTTCAAATTATCATAGGCTTATTTGAATGTAATTTTTTCCTTGCATTTAAAAGATTACTTGTGGATTTCTAACCTTTCATTTCCGTTTAAGTCTGCTCCCAGCACATTTAGCAGAATTATCTTCATCTTTATGAAAATACCCTTTTTAAAGCACCCAGTATTTATAGCACTGCTTAAAGGCTGGCTCCACTTGTGCAAAAATCCCAGCTAAGTTTACTTAGCCAACCAGCCGCTAAGTGCTGTGACCAGTTCCTTTGAGCATCTCAAGACGAAGCCCAGTTTTGGTTTACAAACGTTATTAAATTCTGTGCTGGAGGTTTCAGTGATCCCTTTCCAAGGCTTACTTGTTGCACAGTTTCTTATCCAGGCTAACAGAGCTTTCTAAATACTAACACATAAAAATTCAGGGTAAGACCCAGGCAGCAAGGTGAACCACACGGCAGGTGAAGCACACAGCAGGAACTCAGGAGGCAAATATATACTGAGTACGGTGATTGAGACTAAGGCCAGGCAAGCGTCACACCGTGACCTTTCCAGAGGGCTTTAAAACAACAGCACTCTTTCTCCCGAACGCATGCTGGAGTCAGGAGAGCGCGGAGCAGTTTTCCTTACCTAATCTATACCCTTTATAAAGGCGACCCTTCTCACCGTCCAGAGCGGCCTGGACATCTTCTAGACGGTCATACTGCACGAACCCATAGCCATGGTACATGCTGAGGGCTGCAAGAGTTAACAGCAGGGCAAGACCAGTTACAACCACGGACAGTGCTGACCCACACCCGGCCGTCGCTAACCCCACCAGCTGCACTCTACCCAGAAACCACTATGCAAGCTTCCTGGGAAAGTCAAATCCACCAGGATCAAAATGCAGAGCTCAAAGACTCTGATCAAGTTCCTTCTGACAAGGCAGTGACCAAAATACAGCCCACGAAGTGACCAAGATTTGAATAAGAGGCTATGGAGTCACTCGAAAGACTATAGTGACATCACACTGCGAGCTAAAAGCTAAAACATAGCTGATATATCTGCATTACGTGTGAGTTGTACTGAAGGAATCACTTTTCCAGAGAAAATGCAGGCAGAGAAAATTATCATTAAAAGGTCACTATTTAGGAACAACATTGGTCACTCCTCTCATCATCATCAAACAGCATTTGACAAGCGTGAAGCAATATTTCTCACTGAAATCCCTGCCACAAAAAGGCATAAGATAATATACTAACCCCTGATTTTGCCATATTTTGAAAATATCTCTTCCATTTCTTCACGAGTCATGTGGTCTGTGGGCAAATTGCCGACAAAAAGTCTTCTCTCTAAATCCTGAGGATTGGTGCTGTTAGTGAAGTCGCTCTGTTTGATGCTATTGCTCTTGCGTCCTCGAGCCATTTTGCTTTCGTTCCAAATCCAACTCTTCGCAAAAAAAAAAAATGGCCATGCATATAATTTCAATCCATGACATTAAAATTAAACTGGAACAAGATTAAACTTAACAGCTTTGCAGACTAGAAGCCAACTGGGTCTGCTTGACGCAAACTTCGCTCCAGAGAAATCTTAATACGAGGGACACAGAGGTCAGGCAAAAACACTCACTGCAGCATTTCGGTTGAGCTTTTCTGTAATACTGAAAGGTAGCAAACCTAATTATTTTGCAGATAAGTTTTAATGGTTTAACTTCAAACTAAGATACAAATAAAACTAATTTTCCACTAAAATGCCTTAACTTTAAGCTTTTCAACACGCCCATTGTTGTCACATTTAGTTCTTCAATCCACTGATAAGAAGTGTTGAAATTTATGCAATATTTTAATAAGCGGAAAGGAAACACTCATTGCAACATTGCATAACAGCACCCAAATATTCCAGTAGGGCTTGGAATGAGGCTTCAGGAAATACTGCTGAAATGCTCCTAAGTGAACACACCTGGATCACTTCACTACATGTGAAATTTCAGCTTTCCAGTCCCAGAAAGTACAGCTCTCCATCTGCATCTCTATTAGACAGCATACCCTTGTCCCCATGGAGATGTCAGCTCCCACAGCAGGCGGGTCCATAGCTGGGAATTTAACCACCCCCAGGTAAATGCTGCACCCTTCCCCACCTTCCCCATGCAGCAAAAGCACATTCCCTTAGCCCACACCCCTGCACACAGCTGGAGCAGTCAGCCACAGTCACTGCACAAACTCACCCAAACAAGTAAAAAAAACACCCCAGCAAACAAAAAATAACATAACAAACACTGCCAAAGCTAACAAAAAACACCATCCCCATGATTCAGACTCTCTGATTTAAAATTCACCATTATATAAAGCTTAAAGAAATCAATAACACTGAAACTTTCAAGGTGAACTTAAAAGTTTGAAAACTATTTAATAAAGTTGTTCTACTTCCTAAACATTCACCTACAGGAATGCAGGATGGGATTTTCTGTTTGTAACATGCAAGAAGCCTGGAAAAAGAAAGATGATGAAATTGAGTGTATCAACAGAAACTTCTCCTTTTAATCATGCGCAGTGCCTACAACCAACACACTCCCTAACAGTACCCTAGAGAAAATACAATTTAAAAGTAATCTCTAAATAAATAAATCAAATGTCAAAAAATATAAGACAGCTCTACATAAATATTTTTACAACACTTAACTGGCATGAAAAATACATCTCCTCCAGATCTGAGATATAAAATGTATTTATTTATCCTTTAAAGATCAATCAACTTCACATTTGTATCACTCTTCCCCCTTTTTAGGAAACCCTGCAGAGATGGGAGGCAGAGAACACTTCCCTGTCTAAGAAACTTTTTAAAATTAAGTGCCAGAACTGGGGTGAGGAAAAAACCCCAACACCTAAACCAAAATCCAACAAAATTAATCTCCTCTATCATACTTGCCCCAATCCCCCCGCAAGTTTGTCCACACACATACACAGAGTTTTATCTTCCCCATGAGAAGTACCAAATCCCATCTTTTTACATGGAAGCACTGGACTTCTATTCCACTACTGCAGCTCAAGTTCTCATCAGCTGAGGGCAGAGAAGCTTCCAAAATTCCCTCAAAATGATAAAGAGGCAATAAAACGTGGAAGGTACCATCTAGCCCAAGTTCCCGTTTGGAGCAGGATGCAGTGGTCACGGCTTTCTCCAGTCTTGCTCCGAGCACCACCAGGGATAGGGATGAGAACACAGAGCCCCTGTGCAGGTTGTCTCCAGATGCCACAGACACACAGAGCAAACAGGTGTCAAACAGGCCTGTAACTGCTGGCAGGACACCTCACTTTCAGTATAAAAAGCTGTAAGAAATTCCCTTCGGTTTTCCTTAGGAGTGGGGATAGCAGGGGGTGTCTGAGGAAGAGGCTGCAAGAACTTTTCACATTAAGAAAAACAGAGAGCTATTTTCCCACTTCAAAACAATCAGTAAATCCCAAACACTCAGATGAGTTACTCCAGAACTCTCATCTAAGATCATTCACTGCCTGTTACCATTTTCCACTCGGCAGATTACATAGTTAAGGACTATTTAGTGATCGTAAGACCAGAATGTTGTCCCACTTCTGGGCACGCTACATCAGGAGAACACCTAATTCCCACATTAAGTCTTGTTGTACGAATGCAGCCAGAGAGGCACTGGGACAGTTTAAAGGTGCCAATTCCCCGCGCAGTTACTGTGGGTCCTACGACAGGACAGCCCACGGCACCTCATGAACCAACAAATCCTCTGGAAATTAATTAAAGCCACAACCCTCTAAAAATCTTATATTTAAAACCAGAATTGTTTATTAATAGCGCTACAGCTTCAGGAAGCAAGATTCTGCCGGAGTGGGATATTGAAACTAATTTGCCACAAGCGAAACACGACACAAGTCTCCAAGAAGTTCGAGGGCAAAGCAGAAACAGCCGGCAGCGAGAACAGAAGAAGAACCGGCACGGAAGGCAGAGGTGCCAAGGAGCTTCTCTCGGAGCAGACTCGCGCCCTCTCAAAAGCCAGGAGGGCCCTCCTGGGGCAGCGCTGGCACCGCTCGTCCCGGCCCCCCGCACCTGGGCAGACGCGGTGCCGCCCGCACGGTAACCCGGAGAGGGCCTCCGCCTTCCTCCCGCCGTCAGAACGCGCC
>VZTD01002535.1:30038-146592 GCA_013397725.1 Rhagologus leucostigma
AGGCACGCCCGGCCCGGCCCCGGCCGAGGGCCGGGAGGGACCGCGCCCTCCGCGGGGCTCGCTGCCGTAAGCCTCTCGCTCGGGCGCTTCGCGTACCGGGGCCGCGGACCCGCAGACTCACCGCCGGTCCCGGCCCGGACCCGGTGCCCCGTCAGGCCGCCGCCGCCGCCGCCAGGACAAAGGCGCCACCCGCCGCTACCGCACGGCGCCGTCGCAAAGAGGAGGAGGAGGAGGAGGAGCACGGTCGCTATGGCGCCGTACCGCACTTTACGGCGCGGCAGCGTACCGCCATCCCTGCCGAGGCAAAGGCCACTTGCCCTGGCTCCCGGCATGCCCCGGGGTACGGCGCCGCAAGGCAGGCCGGGAGTTGTAGTGCCGAAGAGGCCAGGCGGCCGCTGGGTGGCGCTATCGGACCTCACTCCGGGGAGGTGGCGGAATCGGGATCGGGATCAGAGTGTGACAGGGACAGGGATCGGGATCAGAGCGGGATCGGGGTCGGGATCGGCATCAGACTGCTGTTGGGACCGGAGTCGGGGTCGGGATCAGACCGGGACCGGACGGGGGTTTGGAACGGGACCGGGACCGGTGTCAGGATCGGGACCGGGGTGGGGATCAGATCGGGACAGGGACCGGAATCGGGGTCGGGATCAGACTGGGACCGGGGTAGGGGTATGGATCAGACCGGGACTGGGGTCGTGATCGGGGCCGGGGTCGTGATCAGGTCGGGACAGGGACCCAGACCGGGGCAGCGATTGGGATCAGACCGGGACGGGAACCGGAGTTTGGATCAGTACCGGGATCGGGATCAGACCGGACCCGGGGCCAGGGCCGGGACCGGAGTGCCCCTGCCCCGTTCAAGGGGCGGTGTCCCTGTGCTGCGCCCCCAGCCTCGGCGCCGCCCCGAGTAGCAGCTGCCCCGATACGCTGCCCCGCTGTGCGAGTAGCGGGACCGGGGGCTCTCGTAGGGGCTCCTGCCTGAGCAGCTCCTGCCGACCGGGAGCACCGGGTCCCCGCTGCCGCCCGGGACCGGGAGCAAGGGGCGCTCACAGCCCGTGGCCACAGGAGACCCTGCTTATGCAGTGCCCGGCGCCGCGGGGATTTCCCAGGCCAGGCCCACGGGAGTCCGGCCCAGAAATCCCCTTCCCGCCGCGGCCGCCCCCTCTGCCTTCGAGATTCCCCAGGGACCCTTGGTGCTCCTGAGTGAGTCAGTTCTGGGAAGTGACATTGGGCTGGGGAATCCAGAGCACTGGGTTCCCACTTCTCGCTGCCCGCGGGGAGCACGCTGCCTTTCTCCCCGGGAGCAGCTGTGACCTGGCGATGGCCGATTGTGGCCACCAGCCTCCGGCTGGGCCCGTGGCCGTGACCGAGGCCGTGGCCGTGACCGGGGAGGCGGCTGCTGCGGTGTGTCCTCTCAGGCATCGCGGCAGTGTGGGCACAGTGTGGCCGCGGGGGACGGAGCGGCAGTGCCGTAAGTGACCGGGGCACCGAGGGGCGCTGAGGAATCCACTGTTCGTTGCCCAGCCACCGCAGTGCCAAGGAGAGTCCAGGGAACGTCTCCGGAGCGGGAAGGGATCCTGGAAATTCCCTGGGGGGTTGCTGGGAACCCCTCTGGGGAACTGAGACGGAGGTACAGCCAGGTCTCAGCACTGTTGCCTCTTCCCCTTTCAGGGCTGACGTGTTTGCGGGGACACTCCGCAGAGGCCAGGGCTCGTGGCGGCTGTGGGGGCTCTCCAGGGTTGCAGCCAGAGGGGCTCTCAATGGCCACAGCTGTGGGCCTCTTCACGGCGACAGCTCAGGGGCTCTTAAAGGCTAAATAAAAAAACCCTCTCTGAGCTGCTGTTGGAAAGAAGAAGTGAAACCTGGAGCTCCTGCCGGGGGGCTGCACTGGCGCTCCCCTCCCCGCGGACCGCGGCCGACCCCTGCTCCTGCTCCTGCCTGTGGCCGTTACCCCGGGGCGGGGGTCCCGACTGGGGCAGCGCCTGCCCGCAGGCCCGGCGGGCAGAGCGGGGCTCGGGGGGGCCGGCGGCGAGCTGTCCCCAGCTGGGGCCGGTGGGGAAGCCCCGGGGCGGGCGGCCCAACGCCCCTTCCTGGGCGGGAACGGACCGAGGCGTTCTTAGGAGGGCGGCGGCGGCAGCCGGGGCGCAGCGTCATGAACCGGCTGGGGCTTTTGGGACTGCTCTGCGCGGCGTTGCTGGGCGTGAGTGGGGCCGGGATCGGGGCATGGACCGGGAGCAGGACAGGGGCAGAGGCTGAGGGGATCCCTCCATCCCTGTGTCTGTGTCCCGCCGGGCTCTCCGGGAAGGGGCACGGTCCGGCCGCTCCGGCCCGTCCCCTCGGCACAGCCGCCCCCTCCGGGGAGCCCCGGGGCTGTGCGCGGGCGGCACTGGCGGGACTCGGCGGCGTTGCCGGGTCGGGTCCGTCGGTCCGGTCTCCCGGGACCCAGCCAGGCCGGAGGAGCTGTCTGGATTGCCCGGTATCCTCTCCTGGTCTTCTACCCACGCGCTTTCGCTTTCCTCCGATGGCGCGGGCCCGGCAGCCCAGCCCCGCCCTGCGCTGGCCCGGGGGTCCCCACGGGCAGGGACGGGCAGCGGCGAGCCCCAGGGCCCTCGGCCGGGACCCTCAGTCGGGCGGGTGTCGCCAGCCGGTTCCAGCGCCTCTTTCACTTCTCGGTTCCATGTGGGCGGGTGTCACGGCTGGGACGGCCCCGCGGCCTCATCGCTGTCTCCGAGCCGGGGCTGCTCGAGGTGCCCATGGGGGTGGGTAGCGCCCGGCCGTGCTGGGTGCTCGTCCATGGCACCCTCGGCCAGGCCCTCTCTCCCCCGCTGTCTGCCGGAGCCCCCGTCCCGCTCCCCAGGATGGCCAGGCTCGGGCGGATCTGCCGGGAGCTGCCGGGCTACTGGGGATGGGTGGCGAGGGGCTGGCTCTGTGAGAGGAACGGTGCTCCGAGTGCCCTTATGCACTTTGTCTGGCCCGAGAGCTCGTTCCCTGCCTCCTTTGTACCCTTCCCTCTGCAGGTAGTCCCCTGCCAGGAGGAGCAAGGGCAAGCTCTAGCAAAGTTTGCATGGGTGATGTGGTTGACTGGGACTTTCCTGTCCCTCAGGGACGGTGTGTCAGCCTTGGGAAGGGCCTGCCAGAGCTCTGGGCGTGAAAGCCTGGTGAACGCTGCTCCCTCTGTGTGGGACTGCAGTACTGTTGGCAGGGGCACAGGGTGATGTGCAGTCACTTTATGGTAGGAAATATGGGGAATTGTGGAGCAACTCTACCGGAATCACTGCCACCCCACTTCAAAGACAGCACTGATGGCATCAGGCAGTGTGGGTGGCTGCTGTGGTCTGTGGTTAGTGGAGGTGTGGGAAGAGCGGTGTGAGGAAGCCCTCACCTCAGGGTGCAGGTTAGCATGCATCTGGGGAAGTGCAGTGATGCGGGAGCATTGGATATGAATTCACAGGTCTTCTTTCTTTCAGTGCTGGGAGCCTGGTAATGCCTTAAGGTGCTTTGATAAACAGTATATATACAAGGGCAGATGCTGCAACCGGTGTCAGCCAGGTATGGAAACCCTTTCCTGGGGACCTTGCAGCTGGGCTGTGCCAGGACCTATTGCCTGGCCACAGCGCGGCAAGCTCCGCTCAGTGTGACGGAGCCCCTCCACCTCATTGCCAGCGATGCTGACAGCTTCACCTCCCTGTGTCATCTCAGTGATAGAGCAACTGGGACCTTGTGGGTGCTCTAGGAGACCCCCTGGACCTCACCAAATGTGCCACAGCTCTCTTGGGACTGTTTGTGCTCTTGCAGCTGCAGGACCCCATGGCAAAGGCAGCTTTGTGGGGAGAGTGCTGCCACTGGCACTAGCAAATTGTGATGGTGTTTGGCAGCTCCTGCTGTCACTGTCAGGTCATCTCCCAGTCCCTGGAGTGCTGGAATGGCCCCACAGCCCTTCCTCCCCACCTGGCTCCTGCACTGTTTGTAGTCATCAGGCGAGCTGGCTCCTTCAGCCTTGGCTACCATGCAGAATGCTGCAGCAATCCTAGCATCCACAGATGCCAGCATTCCCCTGTCCTGCTGGCAGAGGTGCTGTCTGGAGAGAGGGAAAGCCCCCTTGCCCCTTCCTCACCAGCCTCTATTGCAGGGGAAAAGCTGGTCTCTGAGTGCAATCAAACAGAAGAGTCTGTCTGTGCCCTCTGTGAGAGCGGGCACTATCAGCCCAGCTGGACCAAGGAGAAGCACTGTGCTCCTCATGACATCTGTGAAGGCAGTAAGTGCTCCCTGCGCCCACTGGCCCCAACCTGTGGGGACTGGCTTCCCTGCCCGGTGTCTCACCTCGCCCATGTTCCCTCTGCCCAGATGCCGGCCTCATTGTGAAGATGCAAGGAAATGCAACACACAACACGGTGTGCCAGTGCCGGGCCGGCACGCACTGCTCTGACATCAGCTGCCAGACCTGTGTGGAGAACCAGCCTTGCCAGCTTGGCTCTGGCTTTGTGGCAGGTAAGTCTGACAAGCTGTTCCCACTCAACAGGACTGATGCCCTGTCGGCACTGACCTCAGGGAATGGGGGCTCCCCCGGCATGGTGCCCCCTGGCAGGGCTTTGGAAGAGCTGTGCTTTTGCCACAGGGCATGCTGCACACCTGGGCCTCTGCAGCCCCTTGCACCCTCAGGCCCTCACCCCCACAGCCCCTACTGACCTTCCTGCCACCTCTGCTCCTCTTCAGCCAAGGCCATGGACCGGATGTCATCCCCCTGTGAACCCTGTGCAGAAGGCACTTTCTCCAACGTCTCTTCTAAAACCGAGCCATGCTATCCCTGGACAAGGTATTATCTGAGTACATGTCCTTCCACCAGCCCTAGCGAGCACATCCTCTGCTGCCAATTTCCTTGGTAGCCTTGGGGACTGAGCAGCCAGGCTGGTCTCTGAGGGGCACAGCATCTGGCTGGTGTAGGGCCAGAGCGAGAGGAACAGGGCTAGGAGCATGGTGAGGTCCAGGGCAGCACTGACTGAGGTTGAGGCAGACATCCAGGCACTTGTGCCTGTCCCTCAGTATGTGCACAGACTGCTTGTCCCTTCAGAGGTGTCCATGTTGTCATCCATGCTGGAAGCAAGGGATCAGGATCTGTGGGGATGCCCCATGCCCTGTTTAGGTTCTCCCTCCCAGTGCTCTCTGTGGCTGTAGTCATCAGCCAAAGCACAAGCCCTCTCCATGGGGAGTTTTGCTTTGAGGATGCCATGAACTGGCAGGTCATCCCTGTCTTTAGAAAGCTGCTTGAGGGTTAATTGCAGTTCCTGGTAGAAACATGAGCCTTATTTCCAAGCTGAATTAGTCTTGCTTCAGCTGCCAGGCCCTGGATTTCACTTTGCTTTTATCTGTGCCCAGAAATTATTTCCCCGCAGAGCCACTTGTAGCCTATCTGAGCTTTTCTGTCATAACTACAGTGCCTAAGCCCTGGGGGTTTCCCTGACCAGGCAGGTCTGCTCCCTCCTGTGCCTTGTCCCTAAACTTGTTCCCATCCTCAGCAGTTTCAGGAACTCCAGGCCAAGCCCCTGGGTTGGTACCCTGCTGTGTACCTGCTGTCCCTATCACACTGTGTCAGTGGGGGTCTCCCTGCTTGCCCTGCTGGAGCTCGGCAGGCTCAGAGCAGGATGTGTTTTGGTGCAGCTCAGGTACCTGCCCAGCCCCAACTATTCCCTGAACTCGGGTTACTGCTGTGGTTACATGGTCTTGTTCTCCCCTGCAGTTGTGAGGAAAAGGGGCTGGTGGTGAAGGTGAAAGGGACGAACTCCTCGGATGTGATCTGTGGTAAGTGCCTGGTGCAAAGCAGAGACCCTCCCCCAGGGCTCCAGCTCCTGCAGCACTCAGAGAGGAGCTGGCCTGGTCCGTGGTGTTTTTGGGAGAGGAAGGTCTGAGTGCATGGCCAGTGTGGTGCCTTCCTGTCTCTCTGTCTCCATGAGGGATCCCTGTGGGGCTGGAGCAGAGCACTCCGTGTCGTGCTGGGCGTCCCGTGGGTGCCTCACTGACCCTGTCTTCTCCCGCAGAGTCGAGCAGGCGCTCCTCGCTGTCAGTGCTGATCCCCATCACGGCTGCAGTCGTCACGTGCCTCATGGGTGTCTGCATCTACTGCCTGGTCCACACAGGTGAGGGGCTAAAGCACGTGAAGTGCTGCCCTGGCCGCAGGAGGGAGAACCTTGGCCAGAGGGGCCATAAAGGGCTGAGGGGCTGAGCCAGGGAGGACAGCAGCAGCTCTGCTGAGAGTGGGGAACCCCCTCTGGGGACATCACCAGGACAGGGTTTGCTGAGCCCTGCTCTGTCTTTGGGAGCAGGTGTGTTGGCACTGCTGCAGCCCGAGCTGGGCCAGCTCTTGGGGGACAGTGCTGGTGCCCCATGAGTCCATTCTGGTTCCCGCTGTGAGCCCCAGCCTGCCCAGCCTGGCAGTGGCAGCAAGCATAACACATGAGCTGCAGCACCTATGGTTCCACAGCGCCAGCCCTGGCTCTGACCCTGGGAGGACTCCTGCAGGGCAGGAGCAGTTCTCCCTGAACATTGCTTTCTCTGTCCCTCTTTCCATCCAGATTCCAGGCGACGGGTGCTGAAGGACGTGAGTCTACCCAGAGCCCCCTCTAGCAGTGGGTTGTGGGAGGGTTGGGATCCCTCCTGGGCATAGCTGGGGACGTGCCAGCAGCAGAGCAGGGGCTGTGGCTTTGCAATGCAGGAGGGGTGGGGGCTGAACTAGGCTGCCTGGCTGGGGCAGGACAAGGGCTGGGGCAACCCGAGGGTGCTGCTGGCAAGGGCTGAGCATTTGGGAGGGACCCATACTCTGGCCTGCACAGGAGTGTAGCAGGAACCTGTGGAAAGACATGGGTGCAAAGCGGGGGGATTTAGCTGCCTGCCCCTGACCCCTGCCCCTGTGCAGATAGAGGCTGGGCAGCCCGGAGAGAACCCAGATACCCAGCAGCCCATGGAGCAGGATGAGAATGTCTTGCCTGTGCAGGAGACCCTACTCAGGGGCCAGCCTGTGGCCCAGGAAGATGGCAAGGAGAGCCGCATCTCGGAGCAGGAGATGCTGTGAAGGCACAGGGCACTGCCTCCGACAGGAGCACAGACTGGGGACAGCACCATCTCCTCTGTCCGCTCTCCAGCTGGGGAGGAAATCTGGCATCTCGCCTGCCTGCAAATGATGTGATGCTGCAGTGGACCATGGCACAACCACCCCACGGGAATACCACCACAACTCCTGGTCTGGTCACCTGCACAGGGCTGCCCTGGTGGAGCAAGGCTTGGCTGCCCGCATGGGGCCATGGAACAGAGCCCCGCCCTGCTTCCTGCCCAGGTGCTGCAATGGAGCTCAGCGCAGCTGCTTGCCTGCTGAGCCCTGGCAGAACCCGGTGCACAGCAGAGTGTCACTGCTGACAGGAAGACCCTAGCACAGAGCCCGGTCCCCCTTGAGTGCTGGAGAAGCCAGGGCTGGGAAAGGGGGCTGCTGGTGTGAGACCACCACGGCAGAGCTCAGTCACCTGTCTGGGGCGCTGTGGAAGCGCTGCCCGTGCGGGAGCAGGGCCCGGTGGGTGCTGGCACCCGGACAGGGCACCCCGTCCCGGCCCCGGCCCCCAGTGCCGCCCGGCGCTGCCGGGCTCCGTGGGACGAACAAAAGCAGGACCGGCGGGCCCACGGCTCTGCTCTGGGACAGGGGCCGGGGATGGCGGCGGCGGAGCCGGAGCGCAGACACCGGCGTGCGGCGGCCGGGAGATGGTGCTGCGGGACCGGCGCGGGCTGCGCGGGGCGGCACCGGCGCCGCCCGCCCCCGTCCCGTCCCGCGGAGGCTCCGGGTGGGCACGGGGGCTCTGCCCACGGGGTTGCCCAGCGCGGGGCCCCTCCCGCGGCTCCCCCGCACGCCCACCCGTACGTGCGGGAGCGGCCGCGCTCCGTCACCCTCCACCCACCGCTGGCGAAACCCTGTGATTAAACGTGATTGATTATCTGGTCCCTGTGCGTGAGCAGCCGCGAGCCCCTGGCGCCCCCGGGACCGGCGCTCTCAGCTCTGATGTTCCGGGAAGGATGCTTTGGGAGTGGGCGGGTGTTCCCAAGGCAGAGGCTCCCACCAGAGGAGGGAAAGAAGATCCGCTACCAGCTGTGCTGACCCCCACCGTGGCTCCAGGCTCTCCCCGGCACACCCTGGCTGGGCCCAATCCCGTGCGTGCGCGTCCCGTGTGGCTGCCCTCACTGACCCCCACAGCAGGAGCTGCCCCCCGGCACAGCCGTGCCCTCCCACGCCAGAGGAGATGGAGGATGTGAGCAGGGCTGCCTGCAGCAGGCAGCTCCATGCCCTGTGCCTCACTGCTTTGGCAGTAAAACGCACAAGTGGGGTCCATCCCACTTCAGGGCAGCACTGCGGGGTGCTGGGGTGTAGCAGTGGAGTCACCACGGGCTGCAAAGCACTGGCATGGGGCTGCAGTGGCACTGAGCCCACTGCAGGCTTTAGGTACTCTGAGCAGCCTCAGCCTGTGACCCACCGCTACCTGAACACAGGCAGCATGGCATGAGAAAGGCCATAAATCCCAGAGCAGGAGCAGCTGGAGCATGGAGCAACTTTGCCTGCACAGGCAGTGGCACATTATTTAAGGCTCCTCTTAAAACCTAATGTTAGGTTTAATAAGGGAGATAAAAACATGGCAGCAGCTTTCCCTCCTCTCGGGGCTTGGCACTCCCAGCAGTGCCGGTGGGATGGTCCCACGCTGGGCAGCATTCCCTTGGCACCAGCACTGAGAACACCCAGTGCTGGGGACAGATGTGATCCCGCTCCTGCTGGAGGAGAAGGCTGGTGTTATGTGGGCCACAGATGCAAAGTCTTTGGCCCCAAACATTAAGCCTTTGGCCCCAGATGGTTTCCAAAGGACTGTCTCCCCAAGATGGCAGGCTGATCTCTCTGGGGCCACGTCCCCACTT
Source organism: Rhagologus leucostigma (assembly GCA_013397725.1). Taxonomy (NCBI): domain Eukaryota; kingdom Metazoa; phylum Chordata; class Aves; order Passeriformes; genus Rhagologus; species Rhagologus leucostigma. The sequence continues at coordinate 38,973 of VZTD01002535.1, forward strand.
CCCCCAAGGCTGACCCTTCCCTGCTGGCATGCAGCATGTTCAGTGCCCACTCCCGTGTGTCAGACATGTACCATCTCATTAGCGTGTCTGTCCCCCAAAGTGAGAAGGGAGAGCGTGTGAGGCCTAATTGAATGTAACTAATTATTCACTCTGCAAATGCTCTGTTTAAATGGGATTGTGAGGGACAGAATTACTCATTCTGAAAAGGGGAGAGAAAGAGAGAAAGACAGAGATAAAACAAATAGAGGCGGATGCTGGAGCTGCAGCTCTCTCTCTCTCCCCAGAATACCAATTACCGGATGAAGTGATTGTATAAATCTTTACTGAGTGAACGGACTGTACTAGTCACTTACTCCTGTCCTCTTATTATGAGGAAGCAATGAAAAATCATCCCGCTCTCCAGTCCAGTTAAGGTTTCCGAGTCGCTGTCTTGGGCAGTATCTCACCAGCTGGAGAGCTCGCCCTGGGGCTTTCCCAGGGTGGGGGTCCCACTGAGACAGGGCTGAGCACTTGGCAGAAGCCCACACCCCTCCTTCACCCCCACTGCTGGTGAGGAGCAGTGGCTGTGCAGGCACTGGGGAGGTGCAGGACTTCTGCCCCAGCAGGAGCCAAGCAATGCCGTGCAGCACCCTGGAACGTGGGGAGACATGGGCTGGTCAAGGGCCCCTGTGTCACACATGTGACAGGTCAGCCAGGCACCCCGATGCCTGGCGCAGTAGCACTCCGGGTCTTGAGCCCTCAACTTCCTTGTTCTTCCCTCCTGTGGGTCCAGCCCTGCCAGGCCCCTGGTCTCCTCCACTGGCTCCTGCAGTGCTCACTGAACAGGGAGAACATGGTGTTTCCCAACCTCTTCCCAGCTGCAGTCAATGTTTCTCACTCAGGGTGTCTCTGCTCCACTGGTTGCTGAAATGCACTCATTTGCAGTTACCTCCATCACTCTTGCCTGCCACGTCTTTTAATCCCAGATCCCTCCAAACACCCACATTTCTCTTCTCGGTAGTGGCGTGGGATGGGAGAGGAGGTCCTGGCCATGTGGAACAGGGGAAGCTGAGAGAGTCCCCCTGCACCCTGCCATCAGTGGGGAGCACCCACACCCTGGGGTCCTCCTGCACGAGCTGGTGAGGACCCAGCCGGTCCCATACTCCCTGCAGGCAACCCTGGACCCCCCTCACCACAAGGCATCCAGCACGCCAGGGGCTGGTTTACAGGGACAAAGACCACCCAATCTCCACATCCTGCAGCCAGAAAGAGAGGCACCCTGGGGCCCTGCAGGTGCTATTCCAGAGAAGCCACTGGAGTTGTGTGGTGGATTCGCTGGGGGAAAACACACTAGGCACAAGTCAGTGAGGAGAGGGTAAAACTTCCAGTCTGTCCTGCCTTGTCCTGGTTGGGGATTTGATTGTTGCCAGCAGCGAGTTTCCATGCACTGGAGATGTGTGTGTGTGGGTGTGAGGGAGAGATAACATCATCATCGTCATAACAAATGCAGTTGTGCAGCTCCATTCTCTGCTTATTGGCTTTCTTCTCTTTATCTATAAATAATTGCTGGGACACAATAGACTTTTAAGTCTGCCAAAGAGTTTGTCTCCCTCCAGCAACCGTATTGCTACAGTGCTGCCACCTTATCTGCTTGTAGAAAGATGAGGGTGGGAAAAATATTTACTGTCAGGGATATTTGTCATCTGCAAATTACCTCTGCCTACAGTTTGCAGCGGGGATGGGACTGACGGCACCCATCTGTACTGTGGGAGTGTGAGCACAGGGGGTCTCCGTGCTGCCCTAGACCCACCTGAGCCTCATCCCATTAGCTGGTGGGGCGGGCAGCAGCGAGCCAGCAAATCCACCGCACGTACAAAGCCGTGCCGCAGGGATGAGGGATACAGCTGATGATGCTGAACAAGGTGCCCAGCAAGTGGCTTGACAAGGAGGATCACCTTGATGGGATTGAGACATTAGGCTGAGAGGTTTGCCAAGTTGCCAGCCCCTCCCCAAGCACAGGCCTGCACCCCCAGGCTGTGCAGCAGCTCCCAGCACAGCAGCCCCAGGCACTGACCACCGTGAGAGCCCCAGGCCTCGCTGTTCTCCTGCAAAGGCCAAAAGTGCTGGACACTCCACTACTCTGTCAGCACCCAACATTGCTGCCAGCCTCGCTCTGCCTGCTGCTGCCAGCCCCACCAGGCACACTTGCTGCTGGAATTCCTCACATCCTGCAGCCCAGAGGCCTTTGCACAGCACTTATCACTGCAGTATCCAAGAACCGATCTAATTGATGTGACACCAATTATTCCTGTATCACTAAATGCAGAATTAATGCATCTGTGTGTACAAACCTCCTAGACCCTGGCCATGAAATTATGACTTTGACATGAAAGGAGCCAGAGCCGGGAGCACCATCTCTCAGCTGAGCCCCCGTCATTGCAGCTCTGGCCAGCCCTGCTGGGACACCTCCCTGATGGCCACACGGACCGTGCAGGATCCCTGTATCATCCAGCTGGCTGCATGGAGAGCTGGGGCTTGTGGCTCTTTGCAGACTGGGCTGCAGCCATGGTGATCCCACACAGCCATGCCAACCCAGGCAGCACCAGCCCAGAAGTGAGTGCTGGCAGAGCTGCCATGGCTATTGTGACAGCCAGCCCAGCGAGCTGTGTGCTCTGCAGGGCAGTGCAAAGCCATTTCTGGGCTGCTCAGCACAGCCTATGCAGACTGCAAAGCTCTTGGCTTTCACATGGACTGGTGCTGGGAAAAGCCATTCATTGCACTTGAAATTTTACTGTGAAATTAGGCTTTGCCTGGACACGCAGGGCTTGGCTCAAGAAGAAGTTTGTATTTTGTAAATTGCTTTCTACAATCAATTAAAGAAAAGAGATGGCTGTGGCCAGAGGTGGCACACGAGACGGCTCCAGGTTGGGGCTGGTTTCAGATCCCTGCAGTACAGCCCCAGGAGCAGTCCCAGCCCCAAGGGAGCAGGCTCAGAATGGGGAGATAGTGGGGCTGGGCAGAGCCTCATCCGTTGGAAAAGGAGGTGGGCAGCTGTGAGGGGGGAGGATGGCCCCATCAGGGGCTGCTTCCCCTGTGCCCACACTGACCACTGGGGTGAAGGGCTTCTTGCCCTCCCACTGCTGGACGCCTGCTTGCCTTGGCACCCCACTTGTAGCCGTGGTCACTGCCACACACCCCAGCTTGGGATGCACCAGCCACCACCAGAACCGTGTCCCACCACTGCTCCACATGCCTTCCTTGTGCCTCTGGCATGTCCCAGAGCAGGGGCTTGTGGGGCACGGCCCCACAGTGTTCAGCACATGGGACCTGCCCCCAGGCCTTTGCGCTGTGCCAGCCAGTGGCAGCTCAAGCTGGAGCTGTCCTGGAGTCGAGCCCTGTCCCCTCCTAGCCTCACCTCAGCACCAGCACCCCTGATACCAGCAGCACACCATGGTGCCAGCACTGCTCCAGAGCAGTAAAGCACAGAGGTACCATGTGAGCTGGGGGTGCAGTGAGGCACAGCCAACATGGCAAAGCTCTGGTACCCTTTGCCATCACATTTGGGCAGAGCATGGTGAGCACAGCACGTGTCGGGCTGCTTGGATGGCGAAGGGCTTGCCCTGGTTCTGGTTTGCTCAATGTTTTCATTAAGGACCTGGATGATGGAATAGAGAAAGTGCTTATTAAATTTGCAGATGACACGAAGCTGGGAGGGACTACAAGTATCTTGGAGGACAGGATTAGAATTCAAAATGATCTTGACAAATTGGAGAAATGGACTGGAAAAAATAGGATGAAATTCAACAGGGACAAGTGCAAGGCAGTACGCTGAGCAGGGAACAATCAGCTGTGCAAACACAAGCAGGGCCGGCGGCGTGGAGCCCAGCCGGGCATGAGGCCACACAGGCACGGGGCAGGCACGGGGCAGGCAGGAGGCATGGGTGGGCAGGAGACATGTTGTCTGCTCCCTCTGAGCTGGGGGAGTAGGGCCATGAAGAAGCAGAGGAATGGATGGCGGGAGTGACAGAAACCTCTGTTGGCCCCAAGCACAGACTGACCCCTTGGAGCTGTGCCATGGGCTCCCCTGCAGTCCCACACACCTCTCCCACCTGGCCAGGAGGGAGCTACGGTGAGATCTGGTGGCATCAGCCCCTGTACACTTCGGGTGCGTGGCTGAGCAGAGGTTCCCTGCTAGGCTTCTCCATCCCCTGCCTTTGCCAGCTCAGAGCCCGGGCAGACACTGCCCTGCAATGCCCCAGGGAGATGCCCCTATGCCAGCTCCAAAAGATGCTCAGCCTTTCTGACAGAGCCCCACTGAGGCAGATCCTCAGGAACTGGCACAGCCCAGCACCAGGGGCCAAACCACCACCACACGTGAGGGAAGCTGCGCTCCAAAGGCGCTTCCCATGCCTGGAGCTCAGCTGGAGGTCTGGCCGCGGCCCCCTACCCCACACACCCCTGCAGAGATCCCCTGGAGCCCTCCAGCCGCCTTCCCTTCGCTCCGGCAATTAGAGCTCCAGCCAGCCCCCTCCGAGCCTGTGCAAACAGCGAGGCTCATTTAAATAAATTAAGAAGACATAATAAATCAAAGGGAAATGAGGGGCTGTGCCTGGGGGCAGGGGAGTCACTCGAGTTTAATTACATTGGCAAGCCTCTCGCAGCAAAAGCACAGCAAGTCCCAGATGTGTCGAGCACAGATGTGTAGGAATGTGCAGAGCTTGGTGGCAGGGCTGGTGGCACCACCCTGACGCCTGTGCCTGGCACAGCACCGGCACAGCACCGGTTCTAGTGGGTCAGGAAGTGAAGCACATGCTGGCAGAGATGGGTCCTGGGCACTCGCCACTCCAGGGCACCTGTGCAGCGGTGCCCGTGTGGGCAGATGGCATCCTGGCAGTGCAGCACTGGCAGCACCTAGTGCCACACAGGACATGCTGGGGCAGCCTGTGAAGCCCTGTCTGCCCCATTCCCAGCCCTGTGCCCTTTGCCCTGTGGCCACCCAGAGCCACCAAGTCAGGCTGAGGCTCAGGGAGTAGCACTGGCACCACGACATCCCTCTGCCACACATGGGATTTACAGCCCGTCCCCCGTTGTTTAAGGACTCTCGCTCACGGCTGCATCAGGGACTCCAAATAGAGCTTTGTGTAGAGGCGGCAAATTTATGAGACTGGCTCTGAATCCCCAGTCACATCAGGGGCCAATTCGTTTTCCCAGGGCTGAGGATGAAATTAAATTATTGTAAAATAAATCTGTAAAAATGATGAAAAGACCATCACCCGTCGGCAAGGGCGGGGTGCCGAGAACCCACGCGTGGCCGTGACGGATGGGGCTCACCAGGTGATAAAGCGCCCGGGACCTGGGAGCTCAGGGATTTCTGCTGTAATCTCACTAAAGAGATGTTGTTTACAGGAAAAAGGATATTTGGGGGAGGAAATTGCATTTCAAGGTTAAAGGAAAAAAATGGAGCAAGTCTCCCAGGGAGCCACTTACATGCGAGATGGCAGCAGACAGAGACAGGCGCGGGTGCCAGGGAGCAGCCGGGGTGGGACGCGGTGGGAGGCAGTGCCAGGCACACACGTGCCAAGGGCCAGGTCCCCTGCCTGGCCTCACCATCAGTCCAGGCCGCCCAGAACCAGGCAGCGACTGCCCAGGCTCACACCAAGGGAGGCCAACAGGGCTGGTGGGTCCAGGACGGCCTGAGGGGGCCGAGGGTCCCTGTGGGTGCTGCCAGCCCACCCTGACGGAGAAGCTGCTGCCACGCTGCTCTCCAGCCCTGGTGCCATCCTGTCCCACCACAGAGGTGCCTCATCCAGCTCAATAATGGCAAACCCTTGCTGCTTCCTGTGAGGAGCCCGGCCACTCCCTGAGTAGCTCCCATCTGATGTTTCAGGGCAAGAGGCATGTGCCACGCACAGGGGCTTGCAGCTTCCAAGTTTCAGCCTTATCCTACAAGACAGATGCTGGAGAGAGATTTTTTCCCAGGGATGAGTGGAAAATATAATGACTTCAGCTTACAGTGCACTGGCTGGCCATTTAACAATAAGCCATTAGCATGGCTCAGCATGGGGAAGGGATTTATTTAGGGGACACAGTTGCAAAGACAAACCAGCACCAGGTGCTTAATAGCGTATCAGAGGTATCAGAGTGTTGCAGTGCTCAGAAAATGCAGCTGTGGGAGTTCAGAGACTTCATCCTTCATATCTGTGAAATCCCACAATACCAGCAGAGATTTCTCAACTCTGCCCCAAGTACAAAAGCAGCTCAGGGAAAGCAATGGCTCTGCAAGGGCAGCAGCTCCACCCTGGCTACCCCAGCACTGCCAGGACTGGCTTCCTCTGGCACAGACCATACCTGTGTCCTCACACCCACCCAGGGCCGCTTGCAAGGCCTGTTAAACCTCAGGACTCCCCTCTGTCCCTGGCAAATGCATCCTGAGTGTGACACGGGGGAGGGACATGTTCCACAGTCCTGGGAAAGCCCAGTCCTCCCATCCTGGGCTGGGTTGGGCTCTGACATGAACCTCTCTTGCTCATCCGTAATGCTTGTGCCATTGCCCAGAGCAGCTCTGGAGCATCAGAAGGCTCTGCCTGAGCCCTCCCTGTGCCTTGGTGGCCTGGCCAGGCACTGTCATCCACCAGAAACCCCCTCACTCCTGCAAACACCATGGGCCAGCTGCGGCTCCAAACCCTGTCCTGCCATCACCACCAGGCCAGCACAGTGATCACCAACATGTCCCTGCCCAAGGATGGGCACAGAGTTCCTGACAGCAGGGATGGGTGCCGGCCAAATCCCCTCATGCCTGTGAGTGCTGCCCCAAGAGCATTCACTGCAAAGCCCCCCAGTGCACCCCAGTACATCCCAGTGCATCCCATGTCCCAGGCAGGGGTCCCATGGCTGAGACCCCTTGCACTGATGGAGTGGAGCCAGAGAAAGGGCTTTTGGTGAACCCAGAGCCTGTGTGGCCCCTCGCCCGCAGCCCTGGCAGCGTGTGGGGCCCTGCCATGTGCCGAGCACGGTGAGGGGTCCCACGGCAGCAGGAGGGGCTGGGGGCAGGAGCTGGCGGCTGTCCCACGCAGGCGGCATGGCAGCAGTGTGCCGAGGTGGAAGTAAAGAGTTACTGAGCAAGCAGACGTTCAATAATTCATGGTCACTGAACTGCAACAGGAACAACGACAAATAATAATACAGGAAAATGGGGAAAAACCTGAAATCGTTAGGCCAATGGTTCAAGCATGAAGAATACGTGCTGAGGGAGAGGGGTGCAGTCACGCCATGCCTGGGTGCAGGGGTTGGTGTCAGCTGCACTGTGGCACTCTGCCCCCAGCCTGGCACCCCCGGCCCAAGGGCTCCACCGGTGCCATTGCCCCATGGGGGCTGTTCCAGCGATGTGCCCAGCCCAGGGGAGGCTGAGCTGTGCCACGTGCCAGCCCTCAGTGCCCTCCGAGCCTGGTCGGCATGCAGGGAGCTTGTTCACGTGTCTAAGAGGCAGGGAAGGCAGATTTGCTCTCCCTAATTATAATTAGTGATGCTTGCCATGGGAGTTTGCAAACATGGTTTAATTAGAGCAGCCGGGCTCCCTCCACATGCTGCACCCTCCCCGGGGTCAAGGACAGAGTGGAGTGAGGGAAGCAGGAGCTGGGGAATGCTTGGCAGAGTTTGGCTGCTGGGCCCACACAAGATTTACTCCTCTTTGCCCACAGCCATGGCCCAGGAGGCTGTCAGCGCTCAGCTTAGTTTAGCTCAGCTTGTCTCAGCTGGCAGGGATCACCCTGTGTCCCTGTACGCACCCTCTCCCCAGGCTCCGGCACCACCAGGACTGCCTGCTGCTCCTGGGGACAGGAGGACACCTGTGCACAGTGACTCAGCCAGAGGCCAGCAGACACTGAGCTGGGAAATTTAATCTACAGCTACAAGAAAGGGCTGTGGAGTCTCTGGATGCATGAGCCTGCTGCTTCTGTCAAGAAGAAAAATAGGAAAGGGGCGTAGGGAATTAGACAAAGGCCATGAAGCAGAGAGGGAGGGTGAATTCAGGGAGAGCAGGCAGTGGCTGCTGCAGCCCCAGAATGGGCTGGTGGCCAAATGTCCTTGGTCCCCAAAGCCCTGCAGAACTGGGACCAGGATGCTGAGAGATATCAGTGAGTGCCAGGAAGGGATGTGTGTGAGGGAGAACAAGCCCCTGGCAGTCTGAACCTCTGGATGCAGCCAAGACAAGCCATGCCTAAGTTGTCCCATGACCGACCAGGTTATCTGGAGGGATGAATTTTGGATAAATTTGGGATGAATGAGAGCATCCTGAGCTCAAGGACAGTCAGCTGTGGTGGCTGTGCAGCAGCAGGCAGTGTGTCCGTGCAGGCTGAGCCATGGAGAGGACACCTGGAGTCGCAGCGTGGAAAGCACTGACCTGGTCAGAGCTCCCTGCACGTCCCAGGCACCGCACTGGGGAACCTGGATGACTAATTGCCATTGTCACCGCACCTAATTAGGAGGCTGGCCACAGCCAGCTGGAAACTGTAGGTGTTAATTCTTTCTGGCGGGGGTGGTGCCCCGTCCAGGGGTCTGCTGCCACCCAGCCTGTCCAGAGCAGCTCCCGTCGGCCCCGGCATCGTGTCCCCGTCCTCACCCTGCGCTGCATGCGCCCCAGTATCCACCGGCGGGGCACACCCCGCCTGGACACCGGCCGGACACCCCCTCCCCGGAGCCGCACCGAGGGGACACGGCTGGGGCGCTTTGCAGGGAGAGGCCGGGGCGGGTGCCCAGGTCCTGTCGCTGCGGGGGCAGGTGCGATGGTGCTCCCGCTGCCGTGAGGCCGTGCGGCCGCTGTGGCTGGGAGCGGAGCTCGGTGTCTGGGTGACAGGTTTACAAATCACCACTGCTGCGTGCAGAGGGAGCTTGGTTGCCTCGGCATTCATCCCCGCGCTAATTGCTGCCTCCCCGAGGAACCCGATCCATCTCGCTGTAATTGACAAAAGGCAATTAAAAAGCAGTTGTGAATAAAGGGGGACATCTCCGGAGGGCCTGGCGGGAAAGATTTAGGTGCTTTGCTCCCTGGTGCTTTGGAGATGTTCCAGTGGCGTGGCCGGGCAGCGATGCTCGGGGCGGCTGTACCCCCTCCTGCCCTGTGCCCAGCCTGAGGCACGGGCGCTCTGCCCGCCTCCCAGACCAGCCCTTTGCTCACCCGCATCTCTCCCTGCCCTGCCAGCTTCAGGACCATCGGCTTGCCCCATGGTTGATCACCAGACAGATCTGGAGACCCAGCCGGCTGCAGGTTCTTCTGACACCTTCCTGGAAGCAGGAGCAGCAGGGTCCTATATCCACGTGGGGCCAAAGCCAGCACCCTGCAGAGAGCCCATCGCAGGGGCTCCCCTCAAGCCCCGCTTGGGAACTGGGAGAGCCCCAGCATCTTCCCCTGCTGAGAGCTGTGGGTTCATGGGGAGCGGAGGGCAAAACCCCACCACGGGAGTGCCGTGGGAGCGCCCTGGCCCTGCTGTCTGCGCTGCCACTGAGCGCGGCCTTGCAGGAGACAAAGGGCAATCAGCAGTGAGTGGCACAGAGAGTGGCACAGCGAGTGGCACGGAGCTGGGCGTGAAGAGCAGCTGATTGAGGAAGAGATGCGTCAGCTGCCTCTTGTGCACAGCAATCTCCTGATTGTGGAGAGCAGCAGGTGCGAGTGCTGCCAGCTCACCTGCAGAGAGGAGCTCTTCCTGCTGAGGTGGAAGGGAGGACAGCGGGGAGGGTAGGGGGGATGTGAGACGGAGTGTGTCCTGCGTCCCTGCACGGCGTGTGCCCTGTGTCCCTGCACAGCAGAGCCCTGTATCGCCCCAAGGCAGAGCCCTGTGTCCCCAAATGGCAGTGCCCTGTGTCCCTGCAGGCATTTCTCTGCCAAGGGCTGGGCAGGTTTGCCCCAGCCTGGCAGGGACAGTCCACCTGGGGACAGGGGCCAGGCAGCCCCACGGGCAGAAGCAGGCAGGGTCACTGTGCTGTGGTCTCCAGCTTTGGAACAGTGCCTGTCTGCAGCCGTGCCCACCTTGAACAGTGCCAGGAGCCAGCCTGTGGCACGGCAGAGTTACCTTTTTGCCTGCTGCTTGCTTTGGTCAGGGCTCAAGAGCTGCCCAGGGAGAGGCAAAAAGAGGCAAAATGTCTGGGGCAGAGCTGTAGCCCCCGAGGCCCCAGCGTGTGGTTCAGGCAGTCCCAGCCCCTCCAGTTGCCCCAGAACCTGCACCAGCACTGGCTGTGCATGGCTCCTGTTGAGAGAATCCCACCTGCCTGTGGTCCATGGGGGGCAAAGGGTCAGAGCTGTACTGTCCCAGGGGTGGCTGCCATGGGGCATGAGGCTTTGGTGGGGCTGGCATTTCCAGAGGTGGCAGATGGCAGGATGTGCTGATGCTGGGATGTTCTTCGCCATCTGTTGGGTCTAATTGACTTCCTGCACAAGTTCTTAAAAAAATTAAACCAGTTGCAAGAAGAAAATTGTTAATTAAAAGGCCTTTTGATTAGATAGACAAATATTTACCAATTACGACTGACCCCCCGGCCACTCTATTTTTTGTTTGCAAACTCCACAATCAGCAGTTATCTCAGCAATTAAGCCTGTGCCAGTGATTCCCTCGTGTAATGCCTCCCCCGGGAGAGTCCCTGCAGTGGTGGGAAGGCCAGTGGGAGGAGGGGGCCCAGTACTCCCAAGCAAGGGGTGAGCTGCCCACTGTGCCCCGGGCATGGCCACGCACCACCCCACCCACACCCTGCTGGTGTTACAGGTGCCCTGTTCTGGCCATGGTGGTTTTTGGTGGCAGCATCCTCTCCTGGGTCCGGTGCCTGTCCCCAGGCAGGCAATTTAGGATCATGCCACATCGCAACCTGAGGGGACACAACTCCCAGCAGAAAAGCTGTTTGTGCTTCTGGGGGAGACTGAGCACACAGCAGGGCTTCTGGCTGACCCCAGCGCCTTGGGACAGGGACACCCTGTGCCCAGAGGCTGCAGCACAGGGAACCTGTGTCTGTCCTCGTGTTTGCCCATCTCATGCCAGTGGGTCCTGGGCAAATCCAATTGCCCACGGAGGGGCCAGGCCAATGTGACCACAGCCTGTGGCACACCAGTCCCCCTCTCTGCAGAGGGCACCCGTGCGGTCGCACTGCACCAAGGGATGTGCTTGGAGGGAGTCTCGAGGTGCAGCACACTCCCAGGGCGGGACGTGGGTTTTAATGTGGTACAAAATTGATGGATGATTCTGAGCAAGCGAACGTTCAGTGTAAATTACCCATGTTAGGCTCCAATCCGTGGCTAATTCATTAGACACACGTTTCTACACAAAAATAAAAAGCCTTCTGCGTGCATTGTTCACCAAATGCTCTGAAGAAAAGATGTGGGGAGGCGAGGTAGTCTCTTGACCCACTCTTGAGGTTAAATCCTAATTCCCAGCCTCTCTGCTCCTGCTGCCAGGAGCGGGAACAGCTCCAGCTCAGCCTTTCAGGGAAGTGCTGCCAGCGCCTGCCTGCCCCAGAGCCTGCTCGGCCATGGGGCTCAGCACCCCTGGGAGCACGGAGGCGATAGAGATGAGTGCACAGCATGGCACTGAGAGCACTGGCTGCCAGTGCTGCAGGGAGAACAAACCCTGGGCAGCAGACCCGGCAGAGTGCCAGGATGGCTGTGAAGGCACATTCCCATGATGTAGCACCATTGAGAGTCTTATTAATGGAGTGGGAAGGCTAATTGTGATTAAAGTAGCAACGGTGCTAAACAGATAATTCTGCCCTGAATGGCAAGATAGATTTTTTTAAAAATGAATGAAAAAGGAAAAGATAGAGTAACCAATCTTTAAAAATACAGAGATCAGTAAGTGAGGATTCATTTTTTTATTAGCACAGGGCTCTCACGGGAGGCATGTGTCTGCATCCCCGGTGCCTGAGAGTGCTCAGCTCATAATAAACGGCGCACCGGCGATGCTGGGCCTGCCCGCTGCATTGCCATGGCTACTGCACTCTGCCTCTGCAGAAACTAAATATTGAACAGAGAGCAGGTGTGCCAAGGATCCCAGCCCTCCCATGCCACCGGCACCATCCCTGTGGGTAGCTGGTCCCCCAGAAGGGAGAGGTTGGCTGGGGGCCACAGGTCAGTCCAGGTGGTGACCATCCCTGTCCCAGCCTCCTGGCTGCAGGAGCCTTGACACCGGAGCCAAGGGCAGGCACAGGCCAAGCCCTGGGCAATGGGATCAGCAGGGACCCTTCTCCAGGGAGCTTAAAATTACTGCCTGAATGGAGCAGCACTCCTTTCCCTGCCAACCGCTGCAAGGAGAGCCCAGACAGGACCAACACTGTGCAGGCTGCCGGAGCAGGACCCTTCCAGAACCAGGGATCCTCATCCCTGCACTGGCCACAGGGGATATGTGACAGGGACATCCCATGTCCAGCCTCCCTGCAGGGCTTGGCTCCTGATTGCAGCAGATCCCAGGACCCAGGAACTCAGCAGACACCCTGTGGCTCCTTCTCCCTGCAGTGACTGGCGCAGGAGGCAGCGGGAAGGAGTGTGCGTATCAGGATGCTGGAGGTTATTGCTTTCATTAATAGCTGTGTGAGAGTGCTCGAGGTGAGCCAGGCAGGAGCAGAGCCCACCTCTCAGCACGGCTCCTGCCTGCAAACAGCTTTCGCCTGCCTTTAGCATCGCAAGGGCTCCCCAGGGCCGGTCTCTGCCCAGCGGCTACTGGACTCCTGCTCCTGGGTGCCCCTGGGTGTTTTGCACCCCACTGCTCTCCCACCCCCACTGTGCATTTCTGCTCACCCCTCTAAATGTTCTAATACTGTAAAAGATCCATCAGAAACCTTCCACTCCAGAGGGATATATATTATCTAAATTTGATAAGACAACTTAATTTCTCTCCGTGTCTGTTACTGGCGATAAAACTGGGAGACTTTTATGACCCGGAGTCCTCTGTAAGATTGTCAGGAACTTATTATACAAGGTATAACTGGATTTCTCTCCACAGATGGCTCGCAGCCATGAGCTGTAACGCAATTCTGCAGCACATTTGGTAGAATAAATGCAAAGAGCTTGTTACAGTGAGTTAGATAAGAGAGACGGGAACACGGCTCTTGCAGGCTAATTCAGCATCTGATCTGCCTTTTTCTCACTGTGAAGGACGACTTGGAAAAGTGCATTTCACACTGAGGAAGGAGCCAAGCCCTTCCCAGAGCCACCTGGGATTGGTGCAGCAGCCAGCACGGTGCACTCAGAGGGACAGGACCCAGCGTGTCACGGTAGAGATGCTGTCCTGGCCCTTTGTGCGTGCCACTGCTGTGTCCCCAGCGCCAGCAGGTGCCTTGCCACGTGGCACGAGGGCCAGCAGGTCCCTCTCAGAGGCCCTCATGGCAGGCTCATCCGTTACAGTTATCACACAGCCCATTCAGGCTCTGACCAGATAAAGACTGGTGATTTTTTATTTACTGATTTTTTATTTCAGCATCCTGCAGGCAGGATGCCATGCAGCACACTCATTTATCTCAATTTGCTCCCTCCCACCTCCCATCCCTAATTTTTCAGCAGAGCCTTGGAGGTGAAAGCCTTATCTCTGTGGCTCTCCTGCACGTGGAAAGCAATCATGGCCTCTCCTTGTAGGGGCCCTGGTGGGGCTATTTGCTGTTGGGGCAGTAGCTTTGTGGACTGGAAATGAGACTGGAAATCTCCCTGCAGCTGCTCATGGCCCTGGGCTGGGGCAGACCCTGCACTGCTGTGTGGGGCTGCAGTGGGGCTTATGTGTGGGGCTGCAAGAGCTCCCAGTCATGCGTCGGCTCTCCAGTGACCATCCACAAACAAGAAATGCTTTCCCAAGCTCAGACCATGCTAGAGCAAATGGGAATTGCTGAAAACCATCAGGTGGTGACAGCATGTTCCTCTTGCAGCACCCATTCCCCTGCAGTCCCACTGGCTGCAATCCCTGGAGCGGGCAGAGCCAGCCCCGCAGACCTGCGCACCCTCCTGCAGGCAGCACCCCGGTGTCACGCTGTCCCCAGAGTGGAGGCTTTCCTGTGTCCTGCCTGTCCCTGCACCACTGCCAGAGCCCCTACAGCCATGTGATGAAGCAGAGCTGCTCCCTGGCCCTTGGGCCCCAGGGAATGGCAGGGCCAGGAGCCCAGCTTGGGGCAGAGGCTGCAGCACAGCGTGGCCACATTAATGCTGGGCGAAACATGTTGTTATGTACATCAGGTTTTGTAATGGAACATGTTTAAAATTCAATAGAAAGAAAGATTAAAAAATAAGTTTCTTATCTAGAGGAGCCATAGAGCCAGTGAGGAAATTATGAATGTCTCGTTGTCCAAGGTTAAAGAGTGAGAGCTGAGGCATGAAAAGGCAGGAGATAAGATGAAATGTTTTCTGTTCAAATGAATGGGCTCCACTCTGCTCCCTAATAAACGATCAGTGTCAATATGACAAATTAATTCTGCATTGAGCTTCCACTCAGGGCTCAGTGTGTGCAGGGCGGGGACGGTCCCGGCCACAGCCTCCACTCCCAGATCTGTGCCAGGCGCCAAGCCAGCCCTGCACAATCTACTGCTCTGGGAGGGTGGTGCAGGAGAGGCCTCATGTCCCTGGCTCTGCTGCCCCTCTCCACGAGGAGGGGATGGGATGCCCCGAGCCCCAGCTATGTGCTGCAGCCACCTGCGGGCTGGGCTCCGACTGGGAGTACTTTACCCGTGGGCAGAGAGGCGACCACTCAGGACCCCAAGGACGAGGGGACGGGGATGACGCATCCTGGACTGGCAGCTGCGGCGGCTGCAGCAGAGCTGTGCCAGCACGAGGAGCTGCTGGCAGAGCAGCCGGCTGACCCCACGGAAGAGATTGGACCTTTTAAAAGAGACAGTGACAAATGAAGCTCCGTTCCACTTGAGGCACAGAGGAAGGGGACAGGGAGGTGCTTCCAGGAGCTGCAAGCTGAAGGTCACTCAGGAGCCGGATGAAGCTGCCATGGGGCAAGTGGGGTCCAGGAGGGGACAGTGCAGGACATGAAGGTGCAAGAAGGGTGGGACAGTGGATGTGGCACTTGATGGACAGTGCCAGAGGTGCAGACAGTGCTGGGAGGAGAGGGCAAGGAGGAGCTGACCCCACCCTGGGAGCAGGGGGCCTGTGGATGATGCTCCTCAGCACCATGGAACATGCCTGGGGCCATGGCCCGGCCATGCCAGCCCTGGCCAGGGTGGCCCAGCCAGACCCACTGTGGCCCTGGCAAAGCCCCCACACCAGTAAGTGATGCTGCTGACGGGGGCTTGTTTTCCACTGATGGGCAGGAACCGAGGGAGAGGAACATTGTTCCTTGGGGTGGGGAGCAGGCTGTGCAGCCAGGCAAAGCCCGGTGAACCAGCCACTAGCCCCGACACTTTCAAGGCACTGTTCCTGCCAGAGGGCAGTCTCCAGCCAAGCCCTGGAGCTGCACCACACAGGGCAGGAGAAGGCCAGCCGTGCCGGGCCAGCAGGTGCCAGCGGAGGCAGGGCCGTAACAGCAGCTGTTATTACTCACAGGAAATCCTCAGTGCGAGACGTACTCCTGCAGAAGACAAATCACAGCCGACACACAACACTGTTACTCCGTGTTTATCTCCAGCTGCCCGAGGGCAAAAGCAGGTGAAGTTACAGGAAATGTGGGGTGTCTGGAGCTTAGCATTGCTGCAGCCCCAGGCGGATCCACAGCCTTGTCTGCAGCGGAATCACTCACAGCCAGCCTCTGTCCAACTGGCCGGGCACAGGCAGGGACAGAGCAGAGCCCTTGAACTTGGGAGGCATCTCCATCACCACTGTGGGGCTGGACTTGCTTCTTTTGGTGCTCCTGCATTGGAACCCAGCTGCCCAAGGAGGGTTCCCGTGCCATCGTGCTGCCCTCCCCCCAGCACCGTGGCTGGCATGGGAACAGGGCACTGCAGCAGCTGGGCTGTAGGACCTGCTCTGGGAAGGGTTAACAGCCTTCCACACTGACACCGGAGCTGGAATGGAAAGAGTATCTCAATAGCTGAGATTAAAACAAGAAAATGAGTATAGAAATTATGTTTGTTAAAGCGAAATAGCTAATATAATCCTCAAAGGATTTTTCCTTTTGACTTAAAAAAAAAATCTAATATCTTCATTTCCATACCTTTTTTAAGCTAATTTGTGGAAAATTAAAATGGTGAACCCACAAAGGCTGCAGTTTAATTGAATCTTGCATCAGCCCTTGGTGAGCAGTCTCTCTTGGATTCCTTGATTAGTTCCCTCCATTAAATCATTTTTGCATCGTTTAGCTGAGATACTGTCTTCTGGCGGGTCTGGGACTCAGGGACCTGGATAACTCAGTCTCCATCTGAGCAGATGTAAAACGACACGCTGTGCTCTGGAGAACTGTCTTATTTGGCCTCTCGTGTCCGTGGGACTCGCTCCTGTGCCTTGCTGCCGGGGCAGACAGCAGGCATGGGCTGGCTTCAGCAGCAGGCCTGGCTGGGGCTCAGCACATCCCCGGACACCAGGCACAGCTTCAGGGACCGGAGTGAGCTCAGGGGTGGCAGGATGGGGAGCAGAGGGAGCAGAGGGGGCAGTGCTTGGCACTGCTCACCATAGAGCGGGTGCACTCACCCGGCTGTGGGAGACGTGGGGTGCGGTAGGGACCCGGGTGTGACATCCTGGCAGGGGCAGTCCCTCCTCTCTGCCCACCTGGAATGCCCTGTGCCCGCGCTACCAGCACCAGCCCCGGTGGAGCACCAGTCCCCAGCACGGGCAAGCACACAGGATGCGGCCTCAGCGCTGGCAGCCACTGAAGTTCTTTCTCTCCCTGCTGAATCCCCTCTTTTTAAGCGGGGATCAATTACACCTATCATGGATGGCTCTTAGTTTGGAGCATTTACAGCCTCCCTGTCCCATGGCACAACATGACAGGGACAGGGCCACTCAGTCTCTCTGGAGGCACCGGCAGCAGCTGCACACCAGGACAGCTGGCCTGGCTCTGGGCCCAGTGAGCCATGTTCCAGCCCTGCCAGTCTCCTGACCCCGTTGCACTCGGACTGGTGGGTGCTTGGATGAGCCAGTTCTCTCTCCTGCATCCCCTGTGCAACTCTGGCACCTCTCGCTGCCCCAGCAGTGGCGCAGGAGTGTTCTGATGGCCTTGTCGGGCTATCATGTCCCGTAGATTAAAACAGATTTATATAAAGTCCTTTTCACCCCATTAGATTACTCTGGATTAACCTTGATCTCAGTAATAGATGCTATAAATGTAAGTCCCACTCAGGGGGATTTTATCCATATGTTCTTGGAAGGCAGAAAGTAGATAAATTCTTAGAGAAGGTCTTACCGAGCGATTAGAAAGATTTAACCTCTTCAGAGCCAGCTGGAGCCGTGTGCCCCTCTGCAGGGCGAGTGCTCAGCCCCATCTCCTCAGGCAGTGTCCCCCAGACCCACCACCCCCACACCCGAGCTGGGACACATCCTGTGCTGTCTCTCACGGGTGGGGACACAGCGTGTTGTGCTGTGTGACCTGACACCCCGCTGCTGCATGGGGCTGCTCTGTAAAGCCTGGGCTCTGCACCCACTTGAGAGTCCCACTGCAGTCATCTGGAGGGGCAGGTGGCCACCAGCACCTGAGCTGTGCTCATGAGCCCTGCATGGCCCCTTCAGAGCCGAGGGCTGCCTGATGCTGCTGCCCTTGATTTATGGCTTGTGCTTTCCTTGAGAGCTTTGTGCTTTTCCAGCAACAGAAGGGCCAAGCCTGTTGGGTAGAGTCAGCTGCAGCCTTTCAGTGTTTCATGGCCGAGAAACAGTTAATGCAAGGAGGGATGAAGGCAGGACAAGGAAATTCAAGCAGCTGTTCCAGCAAAGCAAGGAGGGAGCCAGCACATTGCACTACTCAGCACACGTAGGTGTGGCCCGAAGGGGTGGCAGCAACCAAAATTAATTCCCCATCCCCTCCTGCTGCTGATATTAAATTGCTCTAAGCGCAGGCTGGAGCCAGAGCCAAGCTCAGTTCTTCCAGGAGAGTCTGACCAGCGAGTTGCCTTCTGCTTGCTGATCAGAGAAGCACCTAATGGAGGAAGAAGAATTTGGCACTGGGCTGCAGAGAACTGGCCCTGCTGGAAGCCTCTGTGATCATGCAGCCCGTGCAGGAGAGAGGAACAGGCTGTTGACAGCAGACACAGTAATGAAGAGGAGTCAGCTCTGTGGAGCAGGGCGGTGCTGCAGAGCCACGGCATTCAGGGTCGTCTGTGAACACTCCCGGGGTTCCCTGGTGGGGGCTGCAGTGCTGCAGAGCACTCAGCTTGGAGCTGGTGGAAGGGTTTGACTGCCTATCAGGCTCCTGGCAGGGCTGAGCAGCGGCAGGAAGGGGCTGCAGTTTCACCTGTTCACTCCCAAGCCAAGGTGCTTTGCCTTGCTGGGACATGGGGAGCCAGCCCCAATGGACACAGCCCTCTCAGTGCTGCCCACCCTGGGGGTTGCACGGGCAGCCTGGACTGCAAATCTGTACTGCAAGGGCACCGCTCCCTGGGCTGGGGGGAGGCGGGGAGGTTACCCAGACCCGCCTGCACGCATGGTGGATGTACAGGAGGACCTGCACCGTCAGCGAAGTTTGATGCAAGTGTGCGCGGTCGCAGTGCCCTGCGGCCGGGGCTGCACCTGATGATCTGAGACACAGGGACAGACAAGCGAATCCAGCTGGCATGAGCAGAGCTCTCCTCGAGAGAGCAGCAGGCACAGGGGATGCAGAGTCAATACTGCATCCCCTGCCCTCAAGGGCCCGTGTGTTCATTACTGCAATGACCTCGCTGCCTCCCTTCCGCCAGTGGCCATAGCCACACACATCCTCAGGGAGGGGAAGCCCCGTGTCCCTTGGATCAGCCAGGACCCACACTCCATCCTGGCTCTGCGCCTCATGCAACAGGAGACATTTCCTGTGCTGGCTCTGCAGGTCCATGTCCTTCCCACATACCGCAGGGGCCCTGACCAGGTACAAGGCAGTCTTCGAACAATGACTTGTGCCGTGGGAGGAGGCACCAGCCAGGACAAGTGACTGCTCCCCATAACCATCAGTGGGACCCGGGCTGATGCCAGAAGCTGTGGAAGGCATCACTCTCAACATTCTGCCCTGACCTGCTGCACAGCACTGCAGCGCTGGTCCTGCCTTAGCGCTGCTGCCACCGTGAACCTGCAGAGCACCCGTGTGCAGCCCAGCAGGCACCCTCCTCTCTGGAGGGCGGCTCTTCGGGCTCTGCCGAGCTCCATCTCTCTTCCCTGCTGACCCAGCTACTTTGCATGCTTGGCTGAGCCTGCCACTGGCTCTGCCCACACCCCTCGCACTGCCAGCCTGCCCGTACCCCTGTTCTTCCTGGCTCAGGAGCCTCCTTGACACTGCCACTTGCTGGGCCTCTCCTCAGAATGTGGCTGCCACGGCCATCACCAAAGGGCTGGGGAGTGCCAACTCCTCTGTGGAGCTCGTGGGAGCCCCCAGTGCTCTTGAGACACCCCAGTGCACTGGTGCGGACAAAGTGGGGTGGCTACGGGCAGCACAGGCGCTGCCTGGATCCTCCAGCTGGCAGGAAGCAGCTGGAGCAGAACAAGCACAGCAGCAGCCTCCTTCCTGCACCAGCACTGGGTCACACTGTGGGTCATCACTGCACCAGCCACGGGGAGCACAGGGAGCCCTGGCCACACACACCACGGTCCCAGCCTGCGCTGTCCCCGGCCACTGCCTTGAGGTGCTGGGGTTTGTCCTGCTGTGGCCCCCCTCCCAGGGGGCCAGGAGGTCTTACCGAGACGTACAGAAATTCTGCCTGCTGCCATGAGCTGTCACCTCCGATTCTGCTGAATATTTAAAAACCGCCTGAATCTGAAGTGACAAATCCATCATTGACCATCTGCCACTCTGCACGGTCACCCTGCAGCAGTCCCTGACATTTCCAGCTCTGCCCTGACACGAGCCAGTAACTCGGAGATGGAAGGCATCAGCCTCAGCAGGCTGACAGGCGCTGCCCCCCGCCCGCCCCAGGCCCCTCGGCAGCCCACGCACAGGGACAGCCGGGGTACAGGGCCCCTCCTGCCCCTCCCTGGCACAGACTCGCTGTCCGTCTGCTGCTGCCGCCGAGCACACGGCTCCACCGTGCCGACCCCACCGCCGGCACAATCTGGGGGACAGAGCCAACGGGACACCCTGCTGAGGGCACGGCCATCCCAAAGCTGGCTGTGAGCATCCCCCTGCCATCCCTCAGAGGGGTGCTGTCCCTAGGGACAGGGATTGCTGCCAGCCCCACGGGCAGCACTGAGCCCTCCTGCACCTGTACCGCAGGTTCCCTCAGCACAGCTGAGCGAGCGGGGCTCCACTGTGGGCCCCCAGAAGCCTGTCCCTTCCTGGGGCTGCACAGGAGTCCTGCCGTGTCTCCACGGCCAGCCGGGGCAGCCAGGCTGCCTCATGCTCTGCACAAGGGCTAGGGCAGATGAAAGCTTGGGCATGAGAGACAGCCCGTTCTGGGGCTCCCACCTATTCCTTGACGGTGCCTGTGCTGTGTACACCAGGCAGGACAGCATGGGATGGGATGGGATGGTGCAGGGAACAGGCTGCTTTGAGGCAGCCATTCCCAAGAGAAGTGCACATGTTCATTGCCACACATCCCCTTGGCAGCACAACAGCCGCGATCTCTGCTTGGCTGTGGCCGGTCCTGCAAGGTGAGCCCACACTCAGCCATCCCTCCCTGCCCCACAGGGGCCGGTCTGGGGGTCCCCCTCTGAGAGGTGGTCTCCCCTATGGCTGCTCCTCGTACAGGATGCAGGAGGAGTGTTACAACTACCCACTTTCCAGCAAGGCTGCTGCACCCTGCACACCTGGTTTGGGGACCCATGGCTGGCACTGCTCATTTGGGCTCCAAGCCAGTGGCAGTCCAGGCTCCAGCACGGAGCAGGGGAGGCCCAGGAGCTCTTCTGGAGCAAGGGATGCTCTGGGAAGGCAGCAGGGCTCTTATACCCTGTGGCCCCGAGAAGGGCCAACAGCTCCTGTCTGCAGAGCTGCTCCTGGCAGCTCTCCATAGCGGAACTGTACCAGCAAGGCCACAGGGCTCCTCACCAGCTCTCTTGTGTCCACAGCAGCTCAAGGGGGAGGTTGTGGGGCCGGGTGCCAGGAGACCCCACGGGGGATGCTGTGGGCCATGGCCCTACACCTCTCGCTTGGCTCAGACCCGAGCAGAGACAGCCGGGCTGCAGGGGAGCTCCCGCCAGCCATTCGCTCCGTACTTGTAGCTGGCACAGAGCTGCAATTTACAATCAACCTGCTGTTTGAGCTAATTGTGCTGTAATTGCTGAGCTGTGCTCCCTCCTGTTCCACCAGCGAGCGGCGGTTCTCACACTTCTCTTGGCAAGCTGGCCCATCCACGGTCAGCCCCAGCGCTCAGCTCGCGTGCTTCCACCCCAGCCATGCCCCGGGCAGAGGCAGCTTTCCTCTCACTCCTCTGCCAGCAAACACCACCCCGTGCTTGGCAGCTGCTGGTCTCTCTACGAGCCCTCACTGAAGCAGCTGCCGGAGGGCACAGGATGACCAGGACCACGGTGCCATGGTACGCGTGGATGGGCAGGCGCAGGGCACTCGGTCGAGATGCCTCTGCCTCCTGGGAAGGCATCTTGCCAATGTTTCCTTTAGGTTGGATAAAACGCGGGCAATTGGAGGAGCGGAGCAGGCTGTGCCTGGGTTCGGGGAGCGGCTGGATGAGGCCTGGGGTCCCATTGTCCCGCTGCGAGGCAATGAGCTGATGAGCACTAGGGAAGGGAGGTGCCAGGTCATCAATCGTAATTAAAGGACACTGTCACTGGCGAGGTTGGGCTGGTTCCCAGCAGCTCCTGTCACTCCCCCGTGCTGACACCGCAAAACTTGTACATTCTCTGTGCTATTTAAAAATCCCATCTTTAATAACTCAGACACATCAGGGACCTGCACAACAGGCACGGGGGGATGTCAGACACCAAGGGGACAAGCACAAGGGGAAGCCAAATTCCTGGGGAGCAGGGGGTGCTGCAGGTGGTCCCAGGCCCACGTGAACAGGCGGGCAGCCCCCAGGGGCTCAGTGTCCCCTCCAGGCTCAGAGCCCCCGGGCTTGGTGCCCTCCGCTGTGCCCTGGGGTGGTCCCCGGGACTGGTGCAGGGTCGTGGTGGGGCAGAGCTGGCAGCACCGCAGGCAGCACCGCAGGCTCTTGCCGCTGCAGGCGGCGTGTGTGCAATCAGCGCTAATCAGGTCGCTCACTAATTGCGGGGCTTCCTGCAGGGTGGTGAGGGCTGGGGGGCGCGGAGGGGGGTGGCCCTGCCCTCCCCATCCCCTCTCCTGTCCGGGGCAGGTGTCACATCTCCTGTCAAAGGCATCTATGGAGAGTGGGAGTTCAATGCTCACAAAGGCGCTGAGATTCTTTCAAGTGAGAAGGGTTTGAAAAGGCAATTTTCCTGAGAAGATTTGTCCCTCTTCACATCCCAACAGTTTTTCTCCAAGGACACTGTAGCACTGTGTTTTTCCCACAAAGAGTCACTTGTGGTCCCAGCAGTGGGCAGCCTCATCCTGCCTGCCTGGTGTCCATGCTGGCTGCCTGGTGTCCCCACGGGATTCCCATCTGGGAGGCAGAGGAGGTCGGCTGGGCACTGACCCTCCTGGCAGGGAGTCCTGCCCAGCACACCTGGCTTGGCAGGATATTTGCAGCTTGTCCTCATCATGGGTTTGTGCCTTCAAACCCATCCCCACCTGACAGGCTGGGGCCTAAGTAAATTCCCACCATAATCACACTGAGAGCTATCAAACTATCTAATTTAATTTCTTTGTGAAAATAAATAGCTAAAGTGGCCCTAGGTACATGCATAAATACTTCAGCTTTATGTTGGGCCTGTTATTACTTCTCCCAGCTCGTGCAGTTGTAATGCACACTTAATAAGTACATATTTATTGCATGTCTCGTCCTGGTGGAAGAGTAGAGATTTTTTGCTGAATAAGCAGGAAAACAGCTTAGTCTGTAATAAAAAAAGGGAGGGAGTTAAACAAAAATATGCTGGGTAATTAATGATTGGGCTTTGAATGGCCATAATTTTTTATTAAGCAAGTATGCAAATATGGCGTAAGTGGCTGTGTTAGTATTCAATGGCTTTTTTTCAGATATTGATGGCTGATCTCTGGTAACACTTGTCTCTCTTTTCTTCATGCCTGTGTGCATGATGATGAGCTAACGTGAGCATCCCTGCATGTCCACGTGGGAATCCGGGAGCGTGGGCCCAGGGAGGTGTGCTGCTCCTGTGCAGCCCTGGCCAGCTCCGTTGGTCCACACACCCCCTCATCTCCCTCCTGCCTGCTGCCAGCAGCTGGCTCGGTCTCTGCTGCTCTCTTTGCCTCCCCGATCCGTTTGTTGCACGCTTCATTAATCCTGATAAATGTGTGGGTTAGTGCGGGGAGAAGGAGCTCCAGGGATGCTGCCTCCACGGAGCTCCCTGCGCTCTGCTCCCGCTCCGGCGGGTCGGTGCTGGCACCCGTCAGGCAGCCCCTCCGCCAGCCCTGGGACAGTGTCCTGCTGTGCAGCGGGCACCTGTGGCTGCAGAGCAGGGAGAGCAGGAGACAGGCACAGGGAGAGGGGTAATGGGCCCCAGCCCTGCGGAGCAGAGATGTCCCATGCGGAGCTGCTCTGTCCCCAAGCACCCAGCACCACGGCCATGCAAGCCGGGATGGGCATGCAGGCGACAAAAAGTTACTGAGCTGTGGCCAAACCATCACTCCTCTAGGTACCAGCGACTGCTGTGCCCTGTGCAGACCCCGAGTCACAGCGGGGCAGCACGAGGGGTGACACAGACTCCATGGGTAGCTGGCTGCTCCTTCTCTATGAGGAGGGTCCCAAGGGTGAGTGTGGCTGTCCTGGGGCTGCAGAGGCAGGAGGGGATATGGCAGCACTGTGGGTGTTGCAGCCACACCTCCAGGGGCCAATCAAGCTTTTGGGGCTTGATGCTGTGACACAAGAGAACCCTGGAGATCCCGGGGGCTGCCCACGGAGCGCACCAGGAGGCTCTGCCCCCCGAATGAGTCCTGCTGCTCTGTGGTCAGAGAAGTTGGCTTGCTGGAGCGGTTTTTGACATGCCACATGAGCAGACCCCAAGTCCCTCTTCCCATCAGAGCAGCAAGGCAGGGAAAGACACCAGCCAGTGAGGACAGCCAGGTTGCAGGACGTGACAGGGCCATGGCAATGCACACAGCAACGCTGGCAAACATCAAGCTGATCATCCCATTAGCCCTCATTAGCACGTGGCTGAAAGACAATACGAGTTTAAATTAAGAAGACATCACAATGGTCCCAACTGTGTTACCGCTGTGCTCGGGAAGAGCCCGACAGCTGCTATTTAATACACCTTCATAAACTGTCAGTGCACACACGCGCTGCACAGCGCAGCGTCTGCCTCAGCACACACATGCTTCTGCATGGCTGCACACCTCCACACGCAGACAGCACCTGCCTCTGCACGTGCCCAGTGCCCTGCACACGTGTGAAGGGGCAGGACAGCCACGCTCAGCCCTGCTGCCCAGGATGTGTCCCTGGGGCAGGAGGTGGTTCCTGCATCACCAGAACACCTTGCTGTGTCTCCATGTGTGTCTCTGTGCTGGGCAACGGGTGAGCCCCTGTACGCCTTCGTGTGTGGCCATGACAGCTCTATTGCATTGTGCTTTCCTGAGCCCGGGGAGCCAGAAGGAGCCTGTGGAGCTGAAGAGCATCCAGGGTCAGGCTGATGGGTGGGAGCTGCCAGGGGAACGGCGTCAATCTGGGGTTGCTGCTTCCAGCATGGCAAAGTGGAGTATCAGCACTTCATACTTACACTGCACATTCCCAGCGTGATGCCTGCTAATGACTGCCACTGGCACGGGGGAACTGGTGGCTATCATGAGAAGGAAGGAAAGAAAAAACTTGTTTGTGGGCATGAAAGGAGCCAGAACCACGTGATGGGAGGTGTAGGGGGCTGATGCTGAAGGCGTGAGCTTGCCCCTCGCAACAGGGACAGAGCAACCTGCTGGTGTCCCACATAGGTGTCCCACATGGGTGAGCCTTGCCTGCAAGCTCATCTGCCAGCCCACAGCTCATGTCTGATGGCCTGCAGGAGCCCAGATCAAGGACTGCACTTGCCCTTTGTGCCAGGACTATCAGAAGGGCTGGAGTGGTTTGACTGGTGAACAGAATGGGTGGCAGGTACTACACTGTGGGGGGACTCACAAGGGACAGGATGCACCCACCAGCCTTGGCCAGGTGAGTGAGGAAAGCTGTGCTCAGGGATAGACTGTGCTTCCAAGGCCACAGCAGCAACAAGCATTCTCAGCCACGGGTTGTGAATTTCCCACACATTTAGTGACAGTATTGGAAATACATCTGAGTCATTAAGCTATTTCAGATAGCATTAACTGTGCTGGCCATGTGCTGGCAGAGTGAGACCTGCAGGCGCTGCCCTGGGCAGCTCTGGAAACTTCAGCAGATTGGAAAGTGGTGGGCACTGACAGCCAGGAACTGCTCCTGAGTCACTGAGATCACTGGGCTCCTCTACCCACGTGCCAGGTTCTCCCCACACATCCACACGTGGCAGTGCCCCAGGCACGAGCCAGGCACTGCTCACGGCCCATGAAGGCAAGGTCTGGAGCCCGATGGTCTGCACTCACCTCCCTGCAGGGAGCAGCCCAGACCCCCAGCCCTGGGAGCACGGCCTGCCAACGCAGCAGAGAAATTAGTGTGGGGACAAGGCTCAGGTGCCCCTTCATGTCTAAGATGGTGAGTGGGAGAAAGAGAGGTCATCTCCCAGGGCCCCCTTGCTGGAGGAGCAGAAAGCTACAGCTCAGAGCTCAGTGCAGACCTGCTGCCTCAATTATTTATAGGTACCATGGGTAGAACACGTTTTAATGACATTTGTGCTGGAGCTCAGCAGTGCGGATCCGCACCGAGCCAAAAGGTGTATGTCAGAGGCTTTACGGCCGGTAAAAGCAGCGTGTCAATCACAGTGGCATGCTCACCTCAGCGCCTGGATCCGCTCCCCCTGCCCTGCCGAGAGCCTGCCGCTGTGATGGATTGATGGGCAAACCCACAGACACACCGGCATAAGTCACCGGGCTTTTTTATGGGTAAATCACAAGTAATAAGCTTTCTCAGTAGAATTAGAATGACATCCTGGAAAATTATGCTCTGGTTTTACAGCATATGACGGAAAGGCAACGGACTCTTTGGAAGAGGATGCCTGTCCTACCATCAGGCAGCCATGGCTCGAGGCTGGGTACGGATGAAGCAAGCCTGGCAGGCGTAGACTTGAGCAGGAGATGAAAGGGACAGGACAGACGTGGGAATGTGATCTGCGCTGGACTGCACCAGCTCTGCACACAAGACCCATCCCAGGCCCCAAAGGCCCTGGGTGATGGCTGGCTGCTGCTGTGCACGGGCAGTGCTGGCCGTGTGCAGCCCTGGATGGGACAGCCTGGCAAGGAGCACAACTGCCTCTGGATCCCAGCGATGTCTGTGGTGACAGGAAAGGGATGCGTCTCTGCCTAACCTTGTAATCTTGCAGCCAACTTCTCCCTGCAGCTGGTGGGCTAGGGATCCACTGGCCAGGGCCCTGGCAGCCAGACCCGGAAGCAGATGAGATTCCAGATCAAGCCATCTGGACACAACATGCTCCAGCACCTCCAGCAGCTTCCCAAAGAACCTAGGACACATAGCTGCGATGCCGAAGCACCTCCAGCTCACCAGTGTGTTTGACAGCATGCCTTGTGCTGGGATTTAAAGAGAATTGGTCCTTGTGTCTCTCTGCATTTCTGCTTGCAGAGTGTCATTTTCTTCAGAAAACACTCTTTTGCAATTACTGTGAATTACACATGAAAAGCAAGCGACCACATATTGATTGGAGCCCAAGAAAAGCACCAGAGCCATTTAGAGTAGATTAACTTTTTCTGGAAAACGGTTTCACAGTTATTTAAAGAGATTAATCAGTTCATTTTAGGTCATTTACCATTGTTTCTATGGCCTAGCCTGGAATATCCCCCTCTCCGTTGTGGACAGAGCCGATGCCTTCTCTGGAGGAGGAATGCCAGGAGGAGGAAGGAGAGGTGCAAGCAGACTGTGCTGCTCTCTGGGTCCCTGTGGCACAGCAGGTGCTGCACCGCAGCTGCCTCAGGGCAGGGCACAGGGGAACCCTCCTCAGCCAGCCCAAATACCTGCCTGCTCCATGCCAGGTGCAGCCGAAGAACAGGAGAGCAGCATTCCTGGGATACATCCTGGGTCATCACTTGTCCACCCTCACTTTCCTCCTGCTGCCCATGCTAGCACGCTGCAGGCAGAGCAGGCTCCTGCCCTCGAGTATTTCAAAGCATTTTTTTTCTTCAGGAAGAAAGCATTGAAGTCAAATGGCTCCTGTGGTGGAATACTTCCCAAATGTCAACACAATCTGTGCTACATTACGGGTAAATGTGATAATCTTAACGCCTGGCTTCTTAATGTCAGTGGCACTGAAGTCTGATGGATTGACAGACAGCCAGAATGACACGCAGTCATAGCTGATAAGGGCTCTCTCCGGGGAAATCACAGCTTTTTAAAGATGTTGGCAGCTACTAGCAAGCACCTTTTTATTTAAAAGGATTACAAGCATTGATTGCACTTCCTGTTTTCTTTTTATCACATTCCTGCACCAAGTGAAGCTTGTGCTGCGAGCTGAGCTTTTCAGACAATTATTCTGGAATAATGAAGGCGTGTCATGTTGCCTGTAATGAGTGTTTTCAATGCCTAATTTGCGTGCAGTGTGAAGGGATTTCAACAGCTGCCTGGCTCCCGGCTAAAGGTGAGTGACTCCTGACCACGGTGGAGGCTGCCGTGGGCTGGCTCTGCCAGGGTGGATGGCAACGCGTGCTTCCCCCGGCAGAAGAGGGATTAAAACTCCATGAATTACCGTGGTTGAAACACAAGCTAAGGGGATGTGTTCTGCTTAGAAATGGCTGGTGGCTGTTCCCCCAGTGAACAGCTGGACCAATTCATGCTCACCTGAGCATCTCCTCCACAGCAGCGAGGGAGAGAGATGAAAAATGCATGTCTATAAACCTGCAGTGTAGCTGGACAGGGCAGTTAACAACCCCGAGCTACAAACACTTGCTGTCACTGACTACAGATGAGGGATGCCTAAGAATCACCACTTGGCCTCCCAACCACGGCTGATGGGCACACACGGCAGCAGAAGAGGTGGGTGGGTGGCGTGACTCGCTGCACAGCCCAGAGGAGGCAAACCCCAAGGCACTGGGCTCCTGCTCCTGCTTTTACCCTTTCTTGCTGCCTGATGTCATGATGTTAAATGCCAGATTTGACCCCTCACAACTGGGTTCCAGTGCTGGAGAGGGCAGGTGGGATGGGATGGGCCATGGGAAAGCCAGGGCTGTGTGATTGCTGTGTGGGGAGCCCTGGTTGTGCTTTGCTGTGTATCCCAGCTACTTCAGACCCTGCCCACCCATGCTGGATTCATCTTTGCAAAGCCCAAGGTACTTCCCCAAAAATTTGAAGAACAGTCATTAAATCCACACTCATCTGGAAAGGGATTGTGAGGCTGGAGAAAGCCCAGGCTGGGATGTGTGTGTGGCAGATGATGGCCAGCCTGGCTGCTCAGCATGGCACCAGCATCCCGAGAGGACATAGTCCCACTGACAGCAGGAACACCAGCTCTCCACCACACTGCCCTGGCTGCTCAGCAAGGTGAGAGGTGGTTTCAGCCCCACTGACTGCCCAGAAGCACAATTCCAGGGCCAAGTGAAATTCAGTGATTTCAGAGAAACTCTCCAACTCCTCTGGCTGTGGTGACAGAGCCGTGGCAGCTGCCTGGAAACACAGCTCTGTTCCCACCAGTGAGCAGGGAGCAAGAACTGCTGCTGCCAAGCACAAAGCCAGGTCATCTCCACATACTGGGAACACTCCTGGGATGGGCTGGGAGGCAGCAGAGCCACAGCAAGTAGAGAGCACAAACCAGAGGCACAACGAGAGAGCCCTGCCAAGACAGAGCTGCTGCCTGCACCAAGCACAGGACGGAGATGTAAACCAGATTTTGCTGAGCAGGGAGAGTCTGACACCAACCCTGAAAGAAGCTCAAGGGCTTGGTAAATGAAAGGACGTAGGGACATGGGATATTAGCCGTGGTGGAGGTGGTTAAAGCAGTCAGATTTCTGGTGATAAAGCAACCTCCTCAGAGAATACAGGGGGAGAAGGGATCACCTTCCTAAGCAAGATATTGCCAGTGGGAACGGGAGGTAGAGGTTGATACAGCCTTGCTACATTCAGTTACCAGAGATGGATTTTCCTCTTGGGGGTGAAGGTATCACTGCCCTTTTTTCACTTCCCTTTAATGATCCCAGCAGATCACATCCATCTTTTGCAAATACCTCTCTAGAGGAGGCCTGGACACCTTGCCTTCTGGAGCTTGCCATGGCTCAGTGCAGGCACTGGAGGTGACTGATGCAGCCTCCCTGTGCTGGAGATGGGAAAGGGGCTGCAGCAGTCAGTGGTTGACGGGACACAGCAGCACCAGCCCCGTAGGACCCGTTCAGAATGTGACAGTGGCAAGTGCCACTGTCCTCGGCCAGCACTGCCAGTACACAGCCACAGGTCACATCCCATGTGATGAGAACCATCATCTGCAGAGCAGGGCTGGCTTCCCCTCCTGGGGAAGGAGGAGGAGAGGGACCTGCCCTTACCCTGCTCTGCAACGAGACTGTTGTGCAACTGCTGGAGAGAGAGAAGCTGCTATAGGAAAATTTCCTCAGAAGGGGCTGTGTTGAGGAGGCATGGAGCTATTCAAGCATCTTCACAGATGCTTCTGCAATCAAAGCTCTCAATAATCCTTGTCTTTTGTAGTGAAGGGTCTGGTTCTGACTGGCAATTTTTTGCTTTGAGCTCTCTCCATTTCCCCACAGTACACAAGGAGCAAATCCTCCTGCACAGCACAGGCTCACCACTCAATGCCAGGCACTTGTCACCTCCACTGCAAGGAGCACAGTGACTGCAGACACCTCCTCCTCCCCAGTGTGGAGTTAACAGAACACTCCAGGCCCCGGCCTCTAGAGTCCCAAAGTGTTTGGGTGCCTGAAGTGGGAGAGCAGGACTTGGAGAGCTGCAGCTGGATGAGAGTTCTTGTTGCCAAGGACCTGGGCTGGAAACTTGGGTGCAAACACTCAGCAAGTCTCAGCTGTCTGCAAACAGCAACGGGCCAAGTGTCCAGACCTGCCAGAGCAGGCAGCTGTGAACACAGTGCTGAGACTTGCTGTGAGGGGGCAATTAATGCTGATGCTGGCAGAAAAGCTTCCTCAAGTCTGGCAGCTGTAGAGGCACTCGTTTAAAGTGTGAGAAGGAAAACCACGCGCACGTTGAGGTCTGGCAGCACACCTCGTGCCTCTGGAAAACCCTCCGGCCTCAAGAGTTCCCCCTTCTGTCACAGCATCCCACTAACTGCTGTCATCAAAGGTCACCAGATGCTTCTTCCATAACATTTAGTGAATAATCAAGGGAGCAGCATGGAGTGGAGGCAGGGGGATGGTGAAGGATAAGGAAACACTCAAATACCTGGGGGAACAATAATCCTGTTTTGGAGCCAGGACTGCAAGATGCTGTTTAAATGACTGTTGCTTTAAGGAGCAGTTTAAAGTCTGCCTGTTCTATCTGCTGACCTGCACTGAGGCCACCACTGAGCTTGGCCGTGTTGCCTGTCTCCGTGGCTGCTCCATCCCTCCATGGTGTGCCATTGTCACACTGATGGGTGCTGGAGCATTTGCAGCCACCTCACTGAGGCTTCCCAGGCCCACGGAGGTTCATGCTTGTTTGCCACGAGCACCTTGATCCTTCCCCAGCCCCTGGCCATCAAGGAAACCACCAGCAATTGATTTAGCTGTGGTCAGGCCAGAATGTAATTTATTTGCATCATTTCAGTATTAAAACTGAGTTTGAAGGAAGGTTTTTTGCTGCTGCCAGTAACTGAACGCTGCTCTAACACACAGCATCACCAAAATGAGAATGGGTCAGATACCAAAGCTGCTGACTATGCCCAGCTACACTGAAGCCATGAAGAATTATAAAATCATGGAATGGCTTGGGCTGCTCAAAGCACAACCCAACTTTCTTCTGAAAGGATGGAGAAAACCAAGGCCATTTTTAAAAATAATTTCCTTCAAATTCAGAGAGAAAAAATGACCCTTCTCTTGAAGAAGCTTTTTCTGATGAGCATTTCAATGAAAAATGGGAAGAAGCCAGAGATCCTGCCAGTGGGAACATGCTTTGGGTGGGGTTTGGCTGTGCCACGGTTCATCCTGCTTCAGGCAGCCACCCAGCCCCTCGGGGAAGGCACCAACGGGACCGCAGTGACAGAGCAATGTAAGGAAAGGAAAAAAGACAAAAAAGGCACGTAAAACTCAGGCTAGACGACAAGGAAATAATTTATTTCCAGGTCCCAGAAAGACCTTGAAAAAAATAACAAGGGTGAGGAAATCAACCTTCCTAATTTCATTTGGGCAGAGAAACAAAACCGAAGTGACTCCATCAGACACGGTGGCAGCTGCCAGCTCCTCCTGCGGGGGCGGGCAGGGGGTGCGGGCATCGCGCTCCTCCCGTATTTACACGTGGGATAGGAACTAAAACGCAAGCGTGCGTGCATGCGCCGGGGAGCATGGGCCGGGCAGCGATGGGCGAGAACCCGCCGGGAGGGTTGCTAAACACGTACCCTGTCAGACCCCATCTCCTAGGACAGAGCCCTGCTATTGCACAACACTCGGCTAGAGGAAGGGCCGGTGCCGGAGGGGCTCGGGCACAGCTCTGCAGCCCAGAGGGAAAACACGAACACATTCCTGAGGAAAAGAGAGGGCTTTCTCCGTTCTCCCGCCTGGAGGTGCGGGGTGGCACCCGGTTGAGACGGCGTGGCCAGAGCTGGCACTCGAGGGCCCTGCTGCGGCCCCAGCATCATCACAGTGAACCAGCAGCACGCTGGGCACAGGTGCCAGGCACAGCACCCATCGCCTCCTCGGCGGGACCAGAGAGGCCCTGAGGAGCGAGGAGCTCCTGGTGCCAGTGTGAGCCAAGCTGGGGCTCTGCACAGGGGCCTTGGTGGCAGCGGGCAGGAGCAGCCGAGGGCAGGCACTGTGGCAAAGACAGGTCCCGTCCCTCTCTGCTGCCAGGTCTCGTGCTGCAGCCAAAGGACCAGCGCCAGCAGCCAGGAAGCAACACGCAGTAAAAAAATGGACACGCATGTACATTTACAGTTAAACCTTCTCCGAGGAGAGAAAATAGTGCCTGTGGTTAAACTAAAAGGACAAACCCAATGGCAAGCCCAGGATGTGTCAGGCCTTGGGAGACCGTATCAGTTACCTATCAATGATATAATTGATTTTTTCCCAACGTGAACAGATAAGGAGCTGCACCAGCCAGGATGGCTTGAGATGCTGTGAGAGGACATCACTCTACAGGCTGTTCAGTCTTCTCTGTGGTAGTTAGTGGGCTGGGAAGGCACTGGGCACCCAGTGCTTTCCTCCAGCATCATCTGCAGCCTGAGGAGCAATGGCACATCCCACTGGCATCTTCCTGACCTGCCTCCCAAACTCAGGGATTACATGCAAAAGCAGTCCCACTGGGAGCTCATGCTGGTTTGATGCAGGATACTGTGCCAGGGTGGGGACACCCTGGGTACCCTGAGGTGTCACAGACCTGCTGCCCAGCCTGCAGCCAGCTCGGCCCCAGAGCAGTGCCAGCAGGTTCTGGCCTCACACACATCTCCTGGGAATGGCTGTTCTGTTGCTAATGGTGACGTTTTGCTGCCAGCTGGGTGCAAGCAGCAAAATTATTATTCCTCCCAGCCAGGGGCTGGGGTTCTCCCGCACTCTGCAGCAAGGTCCTCCATGGGATGCAGCTCTCCCCCAGCCACTGTGGGCCACGGAGCACTGACGTCCTGCCTGCTGCCCTGAGCAGCTCACACTGGTGACAGCCAGTGCCTGGCTGGGAGCCCTGCCAATCCCAGGTCCTGTGTGAGGGGCTGGCAGAGCCCACCTGGGGGTGCTGCTCTGGGCCTGTCCGACAGCGCTCCCCAGCACCGCATCGCGCCTCGGTGACAGGTGGGACGTCCCTGTCTGTCACGGGGGCCGTGGGGCACACCAGGACTTCGCAGACAATGTCTGCTGTGCAGAGAGTGTTGGGGATCCCCTTCATATCACCAGCACGTCGTTGATCACAAGACAGGGGTGAAGCACTTGCAGCACGGAAGGGAAGCATGGTTTGAGGTGAGCGGCCATTCCGTGCAGGATGTGATCCCAGCGTGGCATCCTCCCTGCTCTAACACCATGCCGGCAGCTGGGGGCTACTGAGAGGCCCACGGGGAGCAGCGAGAAGGAAGACTTCAAAAAGCAAGTAAACTTAGGAGGGGAAAATCCGAACAGAAGTTAAAAGCTTCTTTCCCTCTGCAAGGAAAGCTCTTAAAGAAATCAAAGCTCTTTAAATGCTCTGACTCAAGTGACAAAAACAATTTAGACAACAAAAGCCTCCCGGTTTGCTCTTCCTCTCCTGGATGGGGATCACCGAACAGATCTATTTAAATGATAATTCGTGGGGGAGAAACCCTCTCCGAACCCTCTTGAATTAGGTTTTCTCCTTCTTAAGTTAATGCGTAGTGCTTTAATGGAGACTGGCTTTGAGGAGCTGAGGACGCCCCAGTGGCTCCTCTGGGCTCCCCAGCCTCCCCACGCGGGTGTGGAGCCCACCCGAGCCGGAGGCAGCTGCAGAGGAGCAGTGGTGCCCGCGGTGCAGCCTCTCGCCGGCAGCCGTGGAGTCCGGCCCAGGAGCACACGATTCCCGTGTGGCACCTCACGGCCTGGAGCCCCAGTCCAGGAGGGGCCCGGAGCCCGCGGGGTTGGAGGGGCAGCTAGGACTCCTCGCTGTCCTCCTCGCCCCTGCGCCCCGCGTACAGCGCTGCCAGCTGCCGGAAACGTGGCCCCCAGCCCCCCAGGTAGGAGAAGTCCTGCTCTGAGCTGCTGGACCAGGTGTTGATGGAGCTCAGGGAGGGCACTGGGGAGTCTGAGCCCTCGAAGGCATAGGTCTGGAATGAGTCATAGGGCGGCACAGAGAGGTCCTCATCCGCCTGCTCCACCTTCCTGCAGATATAGTCTCTGAACACAGAGAAGTCCAGGTCTGGGCTCTGCACCCACTGCGGGAGGGCATGGAGCTCGGAGGCTGGGTTTCTGCCCGGGGCCCCCTCTCCTGGCCCTCCACCTCCATCACCAGCTTTGATCTCACTGAAGTCGTAGAGGCTGCGCAGGGCTGACATGTCATAGGCCTCTGTGTCCTGCTCACCACCCCCTTCATCGTTGTATTTGATGACATTGTCCCTCATGTCCTCGTCATCCTCAGAGGTCAGGTGGCTTTTGTGGTGTCGCTTCAGCGTGAGGATCAGAAGGACCAGCACTGGGAAAGGAAGAGACAGTCAGATGGGCGCAGAATCTCGAGGATGCTGAGCTCCTGCAGGGTGAGGACGGCCCCTGCTTGGTGCCAGCTGTGGAGGCACAGCACCCCCCGGCACGGGGAGCCCTGCCGGGATGCCAGACGGTTCCCATCAGCCAGGCTCATCAAGCAGCAGCCGTGCTGTGTACAGGCTTGGAGAGAGGTTTGCCCAGGCCCCAAGGCAGACCGGGAGCTTCCTTTGCCATGCAGCGTGACCACTGAGACAGGAGGGAGCGATGGATGAACACACAGCTGGACAGACAAACGGATGGGTTCTGCAGAAGATGAGTAGGAAAAGGGGGTGCATGACTCACAGTAGCAGCCAAATGTTGGGTGGGTGAACGTGGAGCAGATGGCACAGAGCCTGAGCAGCGAGCTGCAGCTGTGTCCTGGATCATCATCCGTTCAGCCCATCACCTTTAGAGCATCGATGTGCACTTTATTCATTTGGGCAATTAGGCAGAAATTTGTTTGCACTGCGTTGGAAAATGAAACCAGTGTAAAGTGCACCCTGCGGGAAAGGGTTTTCTGAACGGAGATGCAGCAGGAGACAGGGAGTGGAGCCATGCCAAGGAGAGGAGACCTCACCAAACAATGCGCTGGCTCCTGCAGGCATCTGGACAGCCCTTGGAGCCAGCCAGGAGCCAGCCCTGGGGCCAGAGAGGGCTTTCAGCAGCTGCATCCATCAACTGTCCTGCGCTAAACCTGAGGGCACTGCAACATCCCTCGCTCAGAGCCCCTTCCCACATGCACACAAGCGCCCGCTCCTCATGCCCAGCAAAGCCTGTGTCAGTGGCAGGCAGCAGCATTCCTGGGATACAGGTCCTGACCTGGGCAGCACTCTGGTTTGACTGCAACCCAGCTCTGCGTCCTGCCCACACACTCATACAAGCTCTAACACCGACCTTTTCAGGTAAGAGCACACCTGTGTGCCCCACACCTGCCACCCCTGCCCACAATGCTGGGAGCACACACCCCCCATCTGCTGCGATTTGCTTGCTGTGGGCACAGCATGGCAGCTGGCAAGCAGCTCTTGGCTCCTGCCCGTGCAGGCAGGGAGCGAGCCAGCAGCTCTCCAGGCTCTGCTGGGCAGCATCACACCTGCCTGGCACGGGGAGCTCTGCTCTGGCTGCCTTGTGGAGCCCAGCACGCAGGAGCTGTGGCAAACATGGGAGCTTCCCCACTGGTGCCCCCCGGCAGGGGCTGAGGTTCATGCCCCTCGTGCTGCAGCTACCAGGGAGGAGACAGAGGCAGAGGAGCTTGCTCCGTGCCCACAGCACTGTGCCCAAGCACCTGCCTGCACACATTCCTGTGATGCTGATGGAGTGGAGCTGGGACAGCACAGGAAGGACCCGGGGGACAGGCAGGCACTCACCAACCAGAATGAGGACACAGACCAGCAGCGCGATGAGGGCGCCAGGGCTCAGCGTGGCTGACACGACGTAGGCTGTGCTGTTGCAGGACTGGATGGCCCCGTTGCTGTCGCAGCCGCAGACACGGATGGTCAGAGTCCCTGTGCTGCTCAGGGCTGGGGGGCCACTGTCCACCACCAGAATGGGGAGCAGGTACACATCCTGCTCCTGGCGATTGAAGCCCACTCTCTGTGTGTGCACCGCTGCCGTGTTGTCTGCAGGGAACAAGCGAAACCGCAGCAAAGTCACCCCCACATCACAGCCTGCAGGACCTGCCACGAGCTCCTCCGTGCTCTGGATGAACAGCAGCTATTCCTGCACCACCTCCAGCAGCCATCCTGAGAGAGCCTGGGGCCTCCCCCTCCTCCATCACACGGACCCAGCTCATGGCTCCCTGGCACTGCAGCCCCTCTGCAGCCTGAGTGCCTGAACACGGCCAGCTCCACTCCAGCACGTTCCCCTTTGCCAGCAGCACCTCAGGGCCACCCTGGCATCTCCTTTGTCACCACGTGGGAGTGAGTCTGGCACAGGAGCAGCAGCACTTGAGTGTCTGAACCATGCTGACAAACAACGCAGGCGGCGCAGAGAGGGGGAAAATCTTCCAAAAGACCCTCTGAGAGTGGCAGAGAGTCAGAATCAGGATAAAAATCAATTGCTGACATGTACACAAGAACAGACAGGATCTGCAGGTGGCACTGAGACTGCAAGAGCAGACACTGCTTCCAAAGCCAAGAGCCATGGGTGAATAGTCCTGCCTCAGCCGGAGGGCCAGCTACCCCTATGATCCTCTGTAGCTCCTGAAGGAGCAGGCAGAGCTCCTTCCAAGCCTCCCAGCCAAGTCAGGCATCCTCCTCCCCATCTGCTTACACCCTGCTGCTTCAGGGGCTCAGCTGGCACAGCACAACTCGTTAAGATCCCATTAACGCAGCCACTTCACGGGACCCTCCAGGGCCCTGGTGCGATGAACCCAAAGAGCAGCTGCTGCCGACCAGGAGCAGGGAGGGAGGGCAGGGACAGGGACTGACACTGGGATTGACTCCCTGCTCAGGGGTGCTGCAGGCTGCCAGCCAGCAGCAGCACGGGCAGGATGGGGCTGAACAGCAGGTGACAATTGCAGCCAGGTGTTACAAGCCACTGCCAACTGTCTGCAGTCTTTATCTAATAAACCAGAGATTGGCCCACTCACAGCAAGGTGCTGCTGTCTACGGACTCTCCTCATCGGACCTGATTTATGCCAGACCATCCCCTTTCTCTATGAATCAGCTCTTCCACTGGGAAAGAGATCTACTGTAACTCTGGCCCTTGGGCTGCTGCCACCACGGAAATTGCTGTATGGATTGGGTGTGCATGAGAGCACACGGGGCACGGTGGGGACAGGAGGCGAGCCAGGATGCAGGCTGCACTGAATGCAGGACAGGGAAGATCCACTGGTCAGGCAGGAAGCAGATCCTGGAGGCTCTGCGTGGCAGCCAGAGCACAGCAGAGCACAGTCTCCTGTCCTGCAGGACACCTGATACTGTGGCTGAGACTCCTGGAGCAGCGCGTGGCAGCAGCACCGTGGCAACTGGGCAGAGGTGTCAGGAGGAACAGGGGAAGCGCTTGCCCCTGGGTGCAAGGAGGCTGAACCAAGTGTGGTGGCAGTAACATCTGAGAGCTGCCTGTGGCCTACCAAGGATGAGCTAGGAAAAAAAAAATTATTGTTATGCTAATCGTTTGCACAAAGGTAATGAGATCTCATTTGCTGCTGCTCCCCCCTCCTTGCTGCAGCGTAGCAGGGAGATATAAATAATGTTAATGGCACCATCTCAGCAAGAGGCCAGGACTAACTCCTAGCTAGCCTAGCTAAAAGTAAGCCTCAGACACCTGGATTGAGTGGAGATAAAACCACAGGACAAAAAGGACAGACCAAAGTGCTGTAATAGAGCAAGGCTCTGGCCACAGCCCAAGAGGGTCACCTTTGCTGTCACTGTCACACCAGTCAGGTCACCAGCCTGGGGTTGGGGTCAGATCCTGGCTCAGAGGATCCCTGAGCACACAGCTGTGCACCTCCACTGCAGCTCAGCCCAACCCTCACGCAGGGCTGACGGAACACAGTGCTTGGGAACTCTCCCAGCTGCTCTTCAGCGCTGTGTAAACGCAGGGGTAGCACCAAACCTCTCTGGAAATGCAGCAGGAGGCTGGCAACTCCCTCCTGTTTACAGCCAGCTCCAGCTCCTGTTAGGGACCTGTGACGAGGCACGCTGTATTTTTAGAAACAGTCTCTAGAAATCAAGGGGAACTACACATGCAAGTGGCACAGGGGCAGGCACCAACCTCAGCTCAGCCCAGACAGCTCAGGCAGCCCGGCACCACTGAAAAAGAAATATTGCCACCCACCAAGTCAAAATAAAGAAGCTGGTACTTAAATCTAACAGCAGCATGACAGACAGGTCTGCTCAGAGAAACCTTGCCTCAGGAAGGGGCTGAGGGTTTGCCCTATAACCCAAAACTTGATGCAAGGGAGCAACAAAAATCACAACTACAAGTGCTATTTTAAACATCATGAAACTGTATTTTCTCTCCTGAAAAGGGTGACAGGTGCCCTTCCTCCAGGAGGGAGATCCACAGAAATTTCACACGTACACCAATGAAACTGCTCACCAAGGCTGGACAGCCAGAGCCCAGCCTGGCAGGGACCACCACTACCTGCCCACTACCCCCTGCTCCCCACCACCATGAGCTCTTCTCTGTTGGATGTTTGCACCCCTGTTACTCGCAAACTTCTGTGTTCCCCTCTGAGATACTAAAAAGAAAACAGTGCTCTGCCATATAATTGTAGTCCCTTTGATCACAGATCTGGGAAAATTTTGCCCAGATCTTGGAACTTGTATCCTGGAAAATGCATCCAAAGCAACCTCCTACAAAACAATTGTCATTTCTCTTGGTGCAGTTGTTTCTTTACATGTAGCTGACCCACAGCAGCTGCTTTGGGATGGGTCTTGGTGCAGATTTGTTTGCATTGGCACAGCCCAGGCAGCCCTGGCCCCGCAGCCCTCGTGTCTCTTCCTCCGCAGCAGTTTCCTGCCAAATCCATTTCTGGGGTGATGAGCTGAGGAGCAGAGCTTCTCAGGAGCAGCACTGGAATGTGAGCAGACGCTAATCCACAGCTTTCCTGAACAGATGAGTCTGGGTCTCCACAGTTGGTTTCCTGCCCAGTCCCCGCAAAGCTGCACCTTCTGCTGCAGTCACACCATTCCAAAGGCTGTGCCGAGTGTCCTCTGATGCCCCAACCCAAGCCTTTTAGTATCACTGCTTTCTTGCTGCACAGACTGACATTTTCTCCATAGGTTTCCTCTGTCACCCTCTCTCTGATCACGCAGTGACATTATCCTGTGTTACATCACATCACCTCATGTGACAGGGCAGGAGGTGGCCCCTCTGTCCACCTGAGGAGCGGGTCACCGGACAAGGCAGGAACTGATGCGAGCTGAGCACACAGCGACT
The DNA here is from genome assembly GCA_013397725.1 of Rhagologus leucostigma. NCBI lineage: Eukaryota > Metazoa > Chordata > Aves > Passeriformes > Rhagologus > Rhagologus leucostigma. Next base: position 78,302 of record VZTD01002535.1, read on the forward strand.
CATCCATACTGCCCTAAGAGGAAAGTTTAGAAATGCAATATACTCTGGTGGTAGCTTAATGTCACTAGGAATAATAAAATAATTAAGTCTCCCAGACTCCTTCTCCAAAGAGGCTCTTGGCAGCCTCAAAGACAGAACTAATAAATCCTTCTCATAACTCAATCTCAGACAGTGCTAGGAGAGCAGAAGGGATCTTGATGTCCCTTCCCTCTCCCACACTCACAAGGCCCTGTGAGCATCTGCCTTCCCTTTCTCCAGCAGCTGCTCTGCTGTACCAGAGCCTGGGAACACTGGCTCTGGGGAGGAGCACCCGGCACCCGGCTGGGCCTGCGGGCACACTGCTGCCAGAGCTGCCCGAAGGGAGCAGACCTTCTCCAGCCCTCGGTGGTGCAGCTGGTAGAAGAAACATCCTGTTTTTCCCTTTTGCCTCTTCCTTCTCGCGAGTTCTCTGGGTACCAGGCCACAGCACCACTGCTGCTCCTTCGCTGTTTGCTCAGCCCCGAGGAGGTTTGATGTTCTTTTACACACACACCCCACCCCCGCCCCGGTCAAACAAGCATCTGCGCTGCTTGTGCTGAGAAGGGCATCCCTGCGGGGCTGGAGGAGGCTTCCTCTATCCTCAGGCAATCCTCAAATCCTAACATTTTGCTTTTGATTGTTAGGGTTTTCAGATCTTCTATCACCCATTACATGCTCTTAATGAGACCTGCAGAGAGTTCAGACATCTGCTTGCCGAGCCCTTGAGCCCTGGAGTCAGTAGCTCCATGTGTCACTCCATATTACCTAGCACTCCTTCCAGGTTGCCAGGCTTGGATGCTTTCTACCATCCCTTCCAACACAATTAGCATTTCTTGGAGAACATGATTTCAGGCTTTAATTGCCTTTGATCCTGCTGTAATCAATTTTCTCAGGCCAGAAAGACCCAGCAAAAGGCGAGTTAGGGAGCAGAGGATGGTGAATGCCTTTGGAATGGCACCAGTTGGACCTTAACGTGGTCAGCTTCTCTAATTCCATCTCTTCCTTTAGTCACTCCATATCATGGGCATCTTCTTCCTGGATCATTGCTGTTGTTACCACAGGTGACATCTATTCCTTGTCTGATGAATCAGGAAGTGTGTGAGCGCTCCCTCAGAGCAAACGCACGGAAAGAGAGACACCAACAGGCAATGGTGCTGTTCCCAAAAGCCCAGCTCTTGCAAATCACCTGTAACTCAGCTATGTAGCCATGTGCAGGGACACCCTTGGTTCTTGTGTCTCCAACCTGGAGCACCAGAGCCAGCGCAGCTCTGCGTGCCACACCCAGGAGCCCCGGAGGGAGCATCAGCACTGCTGGCAGCTCGCAGCCCCCCAGGCTCCCCCCAAGCAGCCCCACCATGCCAGGTGCTCCTGCCCTGCCCGACTGCAACAGGAGTGCTCCTGAGTGGGTGCTGGTCCCCACTCTGTTGAGAACAAGTCACTTCCCGAGGTGGCTTTCTGGAGCCACGAAGGAGCTGAGTGAGGAAGGTGCAAAGCAAAAGAGAGGATTTAAGCAAGAGTTTAGCGAATCCATCTGTGCTGACATCCATCAGTGTCACTCCTTGGCTGCAAAAGCAATATTTATAAATCACGTTTCAAAACTGGCTACAAATTTGTACAAAGAAACAGATGGGCTGGTGGTAGCAGTTTGTCACCATTGATATTTATACGGGGGAGTAGAGACAAGTGCAAGAGGGGCGAATGCAGGAGAGGCAAGCAATGGGGAACACAAGGGAGGATGCAGCAAGGACACCCACGAGGGCAGGGGCAAAGGTGAGCGAACCCACGGTAGTTGACGGACTGGAGAAGGGGGCAGAAATCAAAGGGAGGGAGATGGCACCAAGGCACCCTGTTAGAAATGAGGGGTGCCTCCATCTGCACAGGCAGCCACCTCCGCTTGCCGTGGAGGACAGCACTGCTCAGCAATTGGGAGGGTCTCCAAACACTCTGGGAATAACCCTGCAGCAACAACATTTGTTTTCCCAAGAGCAGGAGGCGGGAGGTGATGCCAGCTTTTACTCATTTTATGCAGTGTTACACCACACGAAAAGCTTGAGGGATCGTTTAGCACAAAGAATTACCCTGTGCCACAAGAGCCTCATCCCACTCAAGAGAGCAGCAGCTCCGGAGGAGATGGTGGCACACGTGTCCTGCATCTACTGCAATGCCACCTCTTGGGCCACTGCTGGTGGACCCCCCCACAGAGCTGGGGAGCCAAGCAGCCCCTGCTAAGCCCCATACACCCCCAGCCACATGCCCTGCCAGATGAGCAAAACAGTGTTGGTGGCTCTGGCACGGCAACCTGGCCGTGGCCGACACCCTGGCCTGTGGGAGCCTCGTGAGGGTCTGGGCAGGGATGGACAGCCGGGTGTAGCTCAGCGTGTTCAAGCACATTTTCATAAGGTCCTTCAAAGAAAGTGGGGGAAGTTAAGCGCTGGGTGTGAGGCAAAATCTTGCCGAGGATTAAAGCCTGTTTACATGATAAGAAGCAAAGGTCTTCTGAACAGCTGCCCTTGAGCAGAGGGGGAGGGACTCGGGTCAGGGACAGCTGTGCTGCTCAGGACACAAAGCAATATCCAGCCGTACTACCACCACATCTGAAGCTTTTCCATTTTGACTATCCCTAATAATGCTGAACCAAACTGAGCAAGCAGGATCTTACGTCAGCAGAAGACTCCTGTGATAAGCTCAGAACAAACTAAACCAGGCTTTCGACAGATAAAGCTACCAAAGCAGAGAAAGAAAATGGTTTTAAAAGAAAACCCAACCAAAACCAAAGAAGAATTTCAATGTGGTCTGCTGGCCCCTATGACAAGCACATGCACACGTGGCTGGAGAAAGTCCCAGTACCTGCAGGGGACCCTGCTGTACCTATTGCTACAATCAGCACCTAAATTCACCCTAAACACCAGCCAAAATTAGGAAGCATCCTGATCACTACTTTTCTGGATTGTTACTGTCCACACAAGTGCAGCCTGACCTGACAGCCTGCAAAGCCCAACGGCAGCCAGGCTCAGCCAGCAGAACCTGCACGGCAACCCATCGCTCGCAGCAGCGTCGAGTTGCCCAGCATGAGCCACTGAGCTCACGGATGCAGAGAACCCCAGAGCTGCCCAGAGGAACAGACAAGCTCTGCTTGGCTGCACGTCCCAAAGGAGAGGATGAGCCTCAGGAAACACAGAGGAACTGCACCCCAGAGCCACCACTGCACAGGGAATCGGGCTCTGCAGGCTGCGTCTCAGAGAACCCACTGTGACTGTGGGCTGGCTGCAGCATGGCTCCACTGCCTCCCAGGGCTCCAGAGCTGTTCCCATTTGTCAGGGGCACAGGGCTGGCCGCCCACACGGCAGCCCCAACATGACCCATGCTCCAGGATTTACCTTGGAGAGGGATAAATCATAATGCTCAAAATGGGAGTGTGTTCATCTATAAATCCACATCATCTCCTCGCCTGCAGGCAGGTTGGAGATATCCCATCAAGAAAGGGACCGAGAGCCCTGAAAATACCAAAGGCTTAACCAGACAGCACGAGAGGAGCTTTGTAGCTGCTTGCAGCAAGGAATAAAGCTGGCAGAGCCTCGTTGAGGAAATCCAGGCTGTTAGCTGACCAGTCCCACCATTTCAGGTTGACAAGAAGCTCTGCGACATGCCCAAAGCACCCAGAGCTGGCACAGAGAGACCGTAACCCATCTCCCTCTCCATGGCCAGGGGTGCTGCTCAGCCTGAGGGATGCTGGGCCAAAGGTACAGCAGGACTTACCCTGGATATCCAGCAAAGAGAAATGGTGGTTGTTGGTGGCTTCAGGCGCCAGCGTGAAGTAGAAACGGTGGCCGCTCTGAGGCTCATCCCGGTCCACAACACTGATTGTCTGGATCAGCTGTGGGGAGAAGGCAGAGGTGAGCACCAGTGCTGCCTCCACAGCCTCTCCCAGGGTCCCACGTGCAGGGTCCAGCCAGCGGCATCGCCGGCTGTGGCCACAGAGAGGGACGAGCCTTCGACCCTGCAGATGGGCTCAGCGGGACCAGCAGAGTGACTCCCAGTGTGACAGGGGCTGCACAGGGAGACTCGGGGGCAGAAGGGGACAGATGGGCAGGCTGGCACTGGTTCTGCCTGCAGCCCAAGACCAGGGCTGGGGGACACTCGCTACCTGGCCTGGCTTGGCATCCTCACACACAGCGGCTTCATAGGGGGTGGCGAGCTCAGGTGGATTGTCATTGACGTCCAGGATACGGATACGGAGAGAGGCCCTCGACACCTGGGAGTGATTATCTGAAACAGAAAGAGAAGCAGAGCTTCAGGACAAAGTGCTAACTGCTGCTATCAGGGAGCAAACCCCCTCATCCCCATCTGTCCAGAGGCCATCGTGGCTGCTGCCAGCTCCAAGGGTCATGCAGCACTGCACCACTGCCTGTGGCACAGACTGTCTACAGGACAGCAGCACCTGCAGAGCCTCACCGCACCCTGTAAAAGCAGCCCAACCACTAGGCTGTGTGCCAAGGACTCCTGAAACACCACCTGATCTATCCCTGGAAAACTGGAGCCGCTCAAAGCTAGTCCCAGCCATAAGGGTCAGTCATCCACTGGTGAGGATCTGTGCTGGAGCAAAACAACACCAAGATGGGACAGAAAACTTGGACGTGAGATCAGCTTCTGATGTGGATCCTGTGCTCGACACTGGCAGCAACATCTGAGGGCCGAGCACATGGAGCTGGGATGTGAAACAGCTGCGATCAACTAAGGGCACAGGTTGGTGGTGAGATCTGTCCCTCCCCCTCTGCTGTGCCCAGGTGACCAAGGGTCAAATGTGACCCACTGAGGCACGAGGCTCTTGCCCAGGGTTTTTATTGCCATCAGCAGCTTAAACTTAAACACAGCACCATCTGCCAGCTGGCATGAGGGGGTCACGCAGTAAGATTGAGGGCAGCCCTCTCACCCTGGCACTCACCAGTCCAGCCTCACACAGGCAGTGGTCCTGGGGACCCCCCCCTCCCTTGGGGTTCACTCTGCACGTGGGATGGGGCAGCAATTGCACCTCCACTCACTGCAGCGTCACCGAGCTGCACACACACTGCCGAGGGACACTGAGCCCGTGCCATAGGATTATAAATCACTCTGGAGGGCCTGATGTTTGCTGAAGCACCTCATATATCTCCAGAAATGAGAACTCCCTCTTACTCCATCTCCTTTGTTTTACCCAGAGGCTGCACCTGTGACAGAACTAATGCTTCTCTCCACGCTCAGGCAGGAGTTCTGCTGCCTGTTTGTCTATAACATTAATACTGGCCCAAACAGATCAGGTGGGGGAGGACCCAAGGGAGAGGAGATTTAGCACTGCTCCATAATTAGCCAGGAATCTAAGCCCCCTCCCCAGAGCTGCCTTCACCCGGTTCTCATGTTATCACTCCCTCTCACCCAGACCAGCTGCTCTGGTGATTAGATAGTTGTTTTTGGGGGAGGGAGGCAGAAGTCGTGACTAAAAGCCTGGAACTATGTGTTATTTTAAAAGGCATATTGGTGCAGTGAAATAAACTGCAATTGGCTTGCAGGAAGAGAGAAAGGGGGAGGCAGCGGGGTGAGAAGGGAGCCCAGGGAGGCGGCGGGGTGTGCGCTTGATGCCCACAAATGAGCAGGAAGAAAAAGGGTTCAGTTCCTGCAAGAAGGAGAATGACAGCATTTCATCACCCCCTCCTCAGCCCACAGGAAGATGGATAACCATCCCCGCTGCTCAGCTCTGGAGCAAGCTGGGACTGCTGAGAGAAAGATGAGGAAAGGCAGAAAGAGAGGAGAGGAAGTAGAGCCTGAAGGGAGGAAGAACCCAGGACCCCAGTGCTTCCCCTTCTTAATTGTAACCCAGAGGAGGAGTTCCTCCCTTTGTGCCCCACAGTGTGGGAACCAGCTGTGAGCAGGAACCAACCCCAGCGCTGCCAAACCCTCACCAGGACCTGTTGGGATCGTGCGTGCCAGGTCTGGACATCCAGGTGATCCTGAGCAAAGCAGCTTCTCTTTGAGGCCACCTCCCACAGCCCCCTGAGGAAGGACGTGACCGGCGTGCTCAGAGCCGGGCACAAGCACAGGGCCGTGTTCTCCCCCAGCTCCAGCCGCGGCTGCCGGGAGCGCTTTGAGCCGCGCACGCGAGCGGGGTCACGCACCCGCCTCGGCACAGAGCTGGGGACCTGCGCCGAGCCCCTCCCGAGCCAGGGCTCGCGTCCTGCATCCCTGGGCACAGCTCTGAGACAGTGGCCTTTCTAAATGCACCCTGTCATACGAAAGCTCTCCTTTTGCCCCTTCCAAAACTGCTGAAGCCTGAGGCTCACGCTCACTCCTGGCTCAGTGACGGGGTCAAAATTTGACGTGTCCAGGAACATCAAGGTTAGAAAGGCAACCGCTGCACTCTTGTCTACCTTTCCAGTGAGACACACATCAGCTTCTTTTTATTTTGGCTGTACAATGTATATTTAAAGGTTTCTCAATGCTTTATCAACTTCCCTCTTCCTTTGTGCCAGTACCTGGATTTACCGATGGAAAAAATGAAAAACGGTTGGATGGATTTGAAAAAAGTTATCTTCAAAACATCTGAAATATGTTTTCTGTAACAGTGGCATAAACTGATACTATGACAGTCAGAACTGTGATAAAGATTGTTGGAGCACATCTGTGATGAAAGGCACAAAAGCACTCAACTAACGCAGGATTCACATCTGCGAGGTCAGAAACTCTGGCCTGTGCTTTCTCTACCTGTGAGCGCGCACCCAAAATGTCCCAGCACAGGAGCAAAGGCTCAGCAGGCAGGTCCCAGTGCCAGAAAGAGAAGCAGAGAGGGTGGATGAGGCTGTGGCGTGGGTGCTGCAGGCACCTGCCCTCTCAGGGCTCTGTGAGCAGCACCTGGGCCCGTGGCTGGGGCGAGGGCAGCACGTGCTGGCTGAGGGCAACTGGAAGGGAAAAAAGCCATCTTCCATTGCAGCATCTCTCCTCGGTATTCCAGCTCAGCTGACTGACATGCAAATTAGTTTAATTATTTCTTCTTCTAAAATAAATTATATTTTGCAGTGGCTGCAATATGTTGTGTCAGGCAAAATTACATTCAATATTTTTAAACTAATTGATGTCAGCCTTGAGAAAACCTGATTGACAGCAGCGAGAAAACTAGGCTGCTACCTAAACGCTTTCCTAAATTAAAATTAAACATGCCGTTTTTCTGCATTTCCTTCAGGAGTTGGAATGCTATTAATCTGAAAAGACTGAGGAAAGAGACATGGAAAATACACAGAACAAGAGGGAGATGCTGGAAGCACAGTCGCGCAGTAGGGGAGCTCCAGGCTGGTGACTGGCAGCTGCCTTTGCCAACATGGGAGGAATTATTTCAGAGCCACTGGAGCTGCCGTGCGTGGGGGACGGAGCTCTGCCCCGTGCTTCCACGCTGCTGCATCTGTGGCTGCCTCAACACAGCCACCAGCGTGGCCCAGGGTGTGCCAGCCAGACACCCCTGCCCAGGTGCCACGTGGCAGAACAGGCAGCACTGGGACAGGACTGGCAGGGATGGGACAGGCAGGGACAAGCAGTGCCAGGATTCTGGAGCATAAGATGGTCACAGTCCTGCTGCACGGCAACACTCGGGCCAAGAGTCAAAAGCTCCAGGGGAATCTTTATCCACATCCCAGAGTATTTTCTTATTTAATTAATCATGTAAGTAAGTAATCTGAACAGGATGATACTCTCCTCTTAAATATTCAGATGCAAAACACCAACTTGCCCTCTACCTGAGTTGCAGACAGCTGAGTGCTCACAGGACTGACACCGAGCAGCCCTGGGCAACTCTCAGCAACGCTGTAGCTCTGCAGCAGCAGCTCCCAGGGATGGGAAGGGACTGACGGTGCTTGGTCACCCCTGCTGTGGCAGGAAAGGAGGGGACTGGTGGCTTCTGCTGTGCCAGGAACCAGCCCTTACTCCTCCAGACCCTCACACAATCTCACAACAAAGCACTTCGCATTTTTACACCCAAACCTCTCCTGTGGAGCTCCAAATCCAGCACATGCCATTTGCCCTCCTCCCCACACACACAGCTGTGCAGGGTATCACACACCCAGAAGTGCTCAGCAGCTTCTCTGGGTCTGAGGAGAGCCCAGGGGACCACGGGCTGCCACGTGCAGCTGCAGCACCTGGAGCAGCCCAGCTCAGGGGCCCTGCTGGGCACAGCATCCAACCCGCTCTTCTGTGTCAAGACCAAATTGGTGCAATACTGAATTCAAAATTTTTACATTAGTAAGGAAGTCAGAAGAGGCAGGAGTGGAATTTATTCCTCACTATCTCAGCAAATTGGGAGAACAAAATGCAGAGCAGAAGACTGGGATGTGCCACTCTGCTCTCCAGCCCTGATGCCACGGCTCTGGGGCACAGGGTGGGTTTGTAGCTGTTGGTGCAGCTCCTGCCTGCAAACCAGAGTGCTGATGCCAAGGACAGAGCAGGGGCATGCCAGGGGTATGACTCGTCTGACAGGTGGCTGTATCAGAGAGAGCTGAAAACGTGGCTCCCAGCTGAGGGGAAGCAAAGTGGAAGCAGCAGTTAAGCCAAGTAACATATAAATGGCTCTCACCTCTCCTGAGTCCTGCCCAAACTCAGCAGCATGAGAGTCATTAAATTGCATCCAAACACAATGCTCTGATTAAAGCCAGTCTCCAGCAGGAAGATTTATCATCTCAATTACCAGCAGTGGACACAGCAGTCAAGGCCTCATCATTTTACATGAGGAAAGAGGAAAACAGGAAGAGAATCACTAATATTAGCCCAAGGAAGGCAAACAGCTTGTGAGGGAGATGAAGATTTATCTGTGGGAACGCTTGGCCTGGTCCCAGGCCAGATTAGCTGAACAGCCCCCATGCTTCCTGCTGGCTGCCATGCTGCGAGGCCAAACACTCTGCTGGTCCCTGGCCGGCTGAGGCAGCTCCTGCTGGAGGGGCAGAGCTGCCCCTGCTCCTCATGCCAGCAGTGAGAAGCCCAGACAGCTCATGGGCACAGCTGGGCACCTTCTGCAGCTTTTCTAACTGCTTTCAGGGGCAAATACACTCTGATATCTGCAGGTGGGACACACCCTGGACACGGTCTCTGCTGCAGCAGCAGCGGGTGCCAGACAGGGCTCTGCAGGGTGGGGACACAGCTCCTGTTTGGAGCTGCTTGAGCCCCACAGGCTGGTTGTGGGAACAAGTGCTGCCAGTGGGGCTGGCTGTCCTTCAGCCCGCACTGGTCAAACCCTGCCCAGGAATGCCCCACCAGCAGACCAGGAGGGCAGCTCAAGGAAGCCACAGGGATGCAATATCTTGTTGCTAACACACTCCAGGCCATGTGACTGGTGCCACAGGAATCAAGTGGGCCCTGGCACCATGGGAATACAGTGGGTACAGTTTCCCACCAGCCCCAGTGAGCTGGGGCACCAGGCACAATCCTGGGCAGCAGGACTCCCACTGGGTTTGTTCCCTTCCTCCTGCCAAGTTTACATCTCACTGAGGAAAGAGAATATATGACCACTGGTCTCTGATGGAGTTGGTGACGTCCAACCCTGTGGCATCCCCACATGCCCATAGTGTGCACCACAGAGCCCTGCCAGCACCCCCGGCCCAGACACCTGTGTGCTGGGAACTTCACTGCTGGATGTGCTGATGCCAGCGTGGAGGCTCCCACCACCCTGCATTCTATGCTCCCGCTGCCACGGCTGATCCCACTGCGCCAGGCACATCCTGACAGCTGCTGCATGGCCCCGCTCTGAAACCCCTCCATCACTCAGAAGGCTGTACCTTTACAACTGCCCTTTCCGCCAGAGGATTCAGACATAAATCGTACTTTAAATTCAATATCAGTCATTAATATTTCATGATTACAAAACGTTAAGGATAATGTCACTGGAAAGAATGTCTGGGCAGTTAAAACGGATGAGTCAGAGCTCACCATGGGAGAAGTCAGAGCACTGAAGAGTCTCCCTGGCTTTTGAAGTGATCCAGCCTGACAGGCTTCCTTGCCAGAGGGGAGCTGCAGCATTTACTGACTTGTTCTGAAATCCTAGCCACAGCATGTAAATATTGTCCTTCTGATTCTTGTCACCTCACGTTTCCTCTGGATGCTGAGTTGTGCTGCGACGCCGCCATCCCCTCCTCCCTGCAGAGCGTCCCCATGGAGCCCCCAGTACAGGCCACAGCTTGGCAATGGGCTGCCCTCCCTGCGACGTGATCAGGCAGGGCTCACAACAGTGCCACAGCCAGAGAGTGCAGGGGTCACTCCTGTCATCCAGCACAGAGAGAGACTGGGATGCACCACGGAGCCAGAGGTATCCCGTTGGGGTAGTGGGGGTCTGGCCAGGGCCGCTGACCCATCCTCTCCTGGGCCCTGGGGCCTGTGCCCTTGCCTGGCCAGAGTGGGTGGCAGGATCTGACCTCTGGGACCCAAGTCAGGCCTTGACTTGGCTCCTTGAACATGAACAGCAGCTTCGACACTCAGGAATGAGCAAAGAAACACTCTCACAGCAAAGCCTGGGGAAGGCTCCTGCCCACACACAGACAGGCCTTGGCACATGTCAGCAGGGGTAAGGAGGTGCTCTGCTGCCCCAGCAGCTCCCTGGTACCCACTGCAGGGCAGAGGCAGAGCACAGCAGGGCCCAGGCTACCCTGGTGACTTGCACATCCAAAGTATGGAAAACTTGGAAGAATATGGCAATGCCTTTCTGTTTCCCAGCATGGTGCCTGGGACATTCTGCTCCCACAGTCCCCTCCCACTGCTGCAGCACCAGGACCTCCCATCCATTCCTTCTGTGCCAAGCCTGCACCACCCCAAGCACACAGGAGGCATCCAGAGCTACAAACCAGGCACAGGTACAGTCTGTGAATCCCAAATACTGAGAGCTCTGGCAGAAGTGAGTGCTGACAGTCCCCCAGCCCCACAGGGCTCCAGCTGACGGGACATCCACGCAGGGCACATGACTGATCTGGGGGAGGCAGGTGATGTGAGCACAGCCCCCCGGGAGCCCCCGGTGCTGCTCAGCAGGTGTGAGTGCAGGCAGCGAGCTGCGCAGGGATGACTGGCAGAGATGGCGCAGAGAGAACACAAATTTGATTAGTGTTCATCAAATATACTATTCGACCACGCTCCCTTATTAATGCTCGACTCAGGAAGAGTATTTTTAGGTTGTCTAGGGAGATGTCAGCCTCAGTGCTGCTGCATTTATTTTTCTTTTTTACTTCAGTGTTGATTAACACTTGTGTCTTGGCCCACCCCCTGCAATGACAGCACCCATATTCCTCCTCCTGCCCCGCTCCAGTTCTGCACAGACCCTGCTCCACACAGCATTCCTCCATCTCACCTGCTTCCATCGCCAGGACAGTGATGTTGTGCCACCCTGCTGTCTCCCGGTCCAGGACCTTTCCTGTCACAATTGCACCTGTTTTGGCATCGATGTCAAAGATCCTCTCGGCGTCCGTGCTGCGGTCGATGGCGTACCTGTGACCAGGCAAAAGGGGAAACCATGAGCAGCTGGATGTGCCAAGCCCACCCTTACCACCAGCCCCAGGAGTACTGGAATCTAACACCACAGGCCCTGTATCACTGCTCTCCTTGTCCTGTTGCTGCAGCATGGTACAGGAAGGCCACATTTCCACCAGGCTGCAAGCCCAGAGCCTTCAACTAAAATTAAAATGTGGCTTTTGGTGCATAAAGTGGAACTGTGCACAGACTTTGGATGAGGGGAGAAACCTGCTCTGATGGGAACCTTATACTGTGGATAGACAGAGCAATACAGAAATCGTGGGCTGTAACTTCACTTGTGACTGGGAAGCTTCAGTGCTGGAGGTTCAGGAAAAGCATGAACCGAGCTGCAGGTGGGCACCCCTGCTCGAGGAGCCCATCTCACCTACTCTCTCCTGCTCCTGCCACTGCATTCACCCAAGTGAGAGACCCAGAGGGCAGCACACAGTACGCTGTAAGCCAGATGTGCCAACACCTCAACTGCAGCTATAGCTGGCACAAAGCACAGGATCTGGACTGATCCTGTGCAACTGGTGCAGCAATCCTGGCAGCAGAGCAGTGGGCAGCAGCCAGCATCCCCCATCAACACAGCACATCATGCCAGCAGCCCCAAGATTCGCCCTATTTCGAACTTCCCAGTCCCACAAGGAACAGGCTGACGAGCTCCTCCAGCCCAGACTGTGTCCAGCTGCTCAGCAGAGACCCATCACAGGCAGCTCTACTCTGCTCCTTCAGCTGCTCCAGTGCTGCCCCAAACAGCCCCTCCTGAGGGTGGAACCCACGAACTCCCTGGGCCACCTCCAGAGGACACGATTCCCATTTCTCCCCAAGGGCAACCCCACAGCTCACGAGGAGTCAGACACCAGGTTTAGCCCTGAGCCCTCACCAGGACACCACAAATCCATGTGGCATGTCCTGCATTTCCAACCATTACACACGGAATGAAGCAAGCCAACGTTAAATCAGGGCACAATGAGATGTGAGCTCCTGGGGGAAAGGGCTGGAAGGGAAGTCTGATCCAGCTGAGGCCCTCGAGCATAGCCGTAGCACAAATAACACAAACCACCACTGCAATCAGAATTAGAAATCCAGAAGGCCTGCAAATCACAAACAATACAGCATAATGTTATTGTGTACAGCATCTTTCACACACACTGAATCCCAGAGTGCTTCACAGAATTAAATAATACAAGACAGCTAAGAGTACAAAGGATAAATTACCAAAAGGAGGGCTGTGAATAAATTAAAGCCTTCAGTCACATGTCCAACCACAGAAGGAAGATAAATGTAGGGACAAAGCAAACTGGAAAGCTGGGGAGGTAGGACTGAGAGGCCACATTGGACAGGAGCAGAGCAGGACAGGCTCTGGGCTAGCAGGAGGTTCAGGACAGGGGAAGTGCTCCATGTGCTGCAGAGCAGTTTTCCAGCTGTGGGCCCATCATCCACATGGCTCACAGCCAAGGAACTTCAGCTCACCTTCTTCGTGCAAGGATGACCATAGATGGCCCTGTGCTGTTCTGCCCCATGCCCTGGGATGGGACCAGCTGCAGATGGGAGTGCCTCTGGCAGAGCCCCTGTCCATCCACACAGCTCCATCTCTGATGGAGGCGCACACAAAGGCATTCCCACACTGTTTAACATGTTATACAGTACCAGATTACATTCCCTAGCCCTCTCCCTTTCAGACAGATGGGGAGATGAGAGAGTAAATACAACAGCATTTGCTTGTAGCCAAACAAAACCACTCAAAAGTCGCTATCTAAATTCACTTGCACCCAGCCACCATCTAGCACCTATGTAGCTGACTTCCTCCTCCCCCCTTGCATCTAGAGGTGATGGACATCTCTCACACAGAGCCAGGTACAAGCTCATGTATCTCAAAACCAGCTACTGGGGACTGCCTGCATTTTCTGCCCCAACTCCCAGCTGGCAGCAGAGCTTTTACAGGCACACAGCCAACTCCAAAAGGGACAGTGACACTGTTTTGGCATGTACTGCAGCCTCTCATCCACTCTCTGTTCACTCACTTCAAAGGAAGGGGAGAGGCCTGGCCACTCTGAATTGTACAAATCAGTCCGATGTTCTGCTGGGAAGAGGAACAGAAACTGGGATGACAACACCTAATATCTTTCCAATAGCATACCTAATTTTACATAACTGCTTCCATTGTTCTCCCACATCACTGACCTTGAACACATCCTGCCTTCCACTCCACTTTTTCATACTCTTAAGTTCAAGATGGTACTTCACCCTCCCCACGGCTTCCCTGCCTCTCAAACATGCCTGTTTTCATCACACTTCTGTCATTGCTGCATAAACAGAGACATCTACAAAAAATATCCACACAGAAAAACCCAGTTAGTGATGGGAGACACTCCCAAGCCTGAACACATCTGACAGGGCTGCCCGCCCGGCCAGAGGGCAGGAGGATGGCAGGGAGTGTTCAGTGTAATGCCACTGGGAACCTGTTCTTCTGCTTCTCATTGCTTTGCTGCTGAGGTTGTCTTCTGTCCCTTCTGAATGGTCTGTTAAGGACACGCTGCCTGTACCCCACAGCCAGGCACAAACCAAACCACAACTCCGATGCCTCTGTCGCCCCTGCTACAGAGAACCAGCACCTTCTTAGCCCTGTCCCAGGGAAGGAGACAGAGCTCAGCACACTGCCTTGGCCACATCAGCAGGGCTGACCCTGCTGCCACTCACCGTGACTGTGGAGATGGCCAATCCAGGTGGGTCTGCAGCTCTCTGGAGGTGCCAAAGGCCATGGATGCTCTAGAGCACTAGGCTGGCATGGGAGCTGGGGACTGCGGGGGCGGGGGTGGCACAGGGATGTCCATCCGCCCCTCAAAGCCACAGCCATAACCTGCTCAGAGCTGCAGATCCCACAGCAGACTTCACCTTCCAACAGCTTGCATCTCATCCCATGCTGGAGCGAGCAGCGCTTTGCTGTACTCACTCGCACCATTTTGTGCAGTACAACCTTCACCACCAGCCTCTCCACTTCTACTCCAGCTTCATATTCACCCATCCCACTGAAGTCAAACGGTGCTTCTCACCTGGGAAGAGGCAGCATTTAATTCCTCGTCCTCCAGGTACTCAGAGACAGGACCTATGCTCATCTCTCCTGCAGCTGGCTGGTGCTCCGTATCTGGAACCGCAGTCCCCAGCTCTGATTGGGATGCGGACCTTGTACTCCACTTCCCTCTCTTCCTGCTGGCACTGCCTGTTGGTTTGGATGTTACAAGTGACTGTTTAATTTCGACAGCTTTCTCAGTGCTCATCTTTCTCATGAATGCATTTCTCAAGCAGTTTGTTTCACTTCTCCCTCGAACACAACAAGAAGCACATTTTATGCCATGTGTTTTGTTAATAGGGAGCTTTTCAAACACTGTATGAAAAGCTTTTTTTGTGTTTGTTTTTTCCTCCTCTCCCTTTTGTATTGAAGCAGGTTGTAGTTCTTGCTGTGCTGTTGGAGTCTATAAAATGCCCATGTCCAACACGTGTCTCCGGATTTGGTGAATGCCAAACAAGAATATCTCTGAGAACCTTAAATCCCAAGCAACATCTTCCCAGTGCTGATAAAGCCTGGAACGAACACAATCAGAGCATAGACTCCCACTGCAGAGAGAGAAACAAAAGGCTCCCATACAAACAGCCTCACACACACAGACAGTCTATCACTGTATTACTTCATACAATGGCTCAGCTGAGAAAAACTGCACTACGCCCAGAAAAACACACAGCTAAAGCCAAAAAGCCAACTGGAAACTAATTTTTTTCTGAAAAGGAACAGTTCCAGCCTTTGACAGGCAAAAAAACCCAAGGATGGAACAAAACAAAAAGAACCGGACCTCTAGGAGGGCATTTCCCACACTGGTACCACAGAAGGTTTTGTGCCCCACAGAGGGTTCATACAGCCCTTGGCCATGCTGAGCTCAGCATGGCTCCCTGCTCATGCACTGGTATCACTGGGAGGGTGTCCTTCTCTGAGAGGTGGGGTGATCTCCGGGTGCCTCCTCGCACCCAAGGCAAGCAGCTGCCAGGGGCTGTGCAGCCATTGTGCAGCTGGAGAGGAGGAGGAGCAGTGCCTCAGGGACACCCCTTCAGCCCGCACGTCTTTGTAACAGGTCACTGCGACCAGTCCAGCTTGTGGGAAGGGATTTGTTCTCAAACCAAGTCGATGCATCCTGTGGGACACGTGGATCCCCAGGAGGGCAAGGGAACATCAGGCTGGAATGTACCTCCGGCAGTTGCTTTGGACAGCGCAGCAGGAGTCACACAGCCCTGTTCGTGCTGGCCTGGGGCTGAAAACAAAAAGCCAAGGGCACCTCCCTTCCCATTTGGCTAAAAATACCTCCCAAACCTCGTTACTGGCAGCCTGGTGTCAGCAGGACCTGGAAACCCTGACAGAGCTGATTTCAGTTCTGCTGTCTCCGGCAATCCTTGTTCTTTCCTGCCTCAAGGGGAGAGTGCATCCTGACATGACAGGAAGTTGTGGCTCTCCCCTGCTTACAGGCAGGGCCAACACACACACCCGAGTCCAAGAGAGCAGCCACTGCAGAAGCACAGCCGTGCCTCTGCTCCCACCTCTGGCAGATGAGGAGCAGGAAGTTAAAGGGATCCACTCAATTGCAGCAACTTCAAAGGGTTCATACCAACTTCAAGGCGACGAGGATCAAATGCTGGTCATACCGTCGGGACCAGGTGCTCTCTAATGTATCAGAGGTGAAGTACAAGTGCTGGCTTCTTGTGACTGCACTTCCGAGCAGCACACTTGAAACGAGAGATGACTTACTGCCGTCTCCTGCTGACGGGTTAGTGTCACATCCTGGTGCTGCAGGGTGCTGCCATTAATGTCTGTGCACTGCTTTGAAGCTGTGAACAGCTGCCTACGCAGCAAAGTATTTTATTAAATTACCTGGCTAGCCAGAGGACAGGGAAGCAGGAGAGATCCAGCTGTACCTTCCTCCTGCATTGGTGCTGCATCAGCACGACCAACATCAACCTGCAGCTCCGCTTGGTACATGTTAAAATGGCTGTGAAGGCTCACCCTGCTGCACTGCCACTGCTCGTGACAGCAGGGACTGCCAGCACAGAGGGACTGAAGGGATGGACCAAGTCCCACAGGGGAGCATGGGGGACACAGGATGAGCTACCTGCCTGGGGATAGCTGGAGGCAGGACGTGTATTTGAATTCATCAAGCCTGACAAGGGAAAACACATGGCAATTCCCTAGCTGCAGCAGATGCCTGGGAGTCCCGCTGGCTGGGTCCTTGTGTCTGAGCACGAGGCGCTGCCTTGTCAGCATTGAGCTCACAGGAGGAGAGACTCCCAAAGCAAAGTTTGGGCTCTCACCATCTTGCTCCTGCCCAGTACTTGAGTCTGCTTCTCTCCGGTCCAAGTCTCCACTGCTTTCTGCACAGCATTAAGAGTCTCCCTCCACTGCTTTCTTTTGGTCTGTCTGAAAACAATGCAGCAAGCTCCACGGGGAAGCAGCACAAAGAACAAGAAAAAACAAGAATAAGAACAGTTCTGTCCCCAAGGTCCCTTTCCTACAATTACAGATCAGAAAATAAAATCTATGTTCTGCAGCACTGCTAGAAACAGTCAAGTGAAAAAGCACGTGCACACACAGATACGTGGGCACACCACTCTCCTGAAGAGTGTGAGTTGACAGCCACATGCTCAGGGGCAGCAAAGAAAGAAATCAGACACGTAGCTTGACTGGAGAGGGACTGGAGAGTCATAGGGCAAGGTGAGCAGAGGTATGTTGAGAACACATTCAGCACTCAGCACCCACTAGTGTAAGTGGTGCAGCACTCACATACACAGTTCCTGGCACACCAAGGCTGATTTCATTCACATTCCCCCCAAAGTCAACTTTGAGCATCCAGCTTTGTGACACAGTACTCTCTGCTAGCTGCCAGGCATCTGTAGATGGCAGCTTTCCATGTGTAAATGCATTTCTGAGCTTTCTAACCATCTCTGTTTCCACGAGGATCAGGAGATCCCCCTCACCCCACCACGAAACTGTATTTCCCAGGGCTGCACAGCACCGAGCTCAGTGCCCCAAACAGGCACTGGGGGACATCACTGCATGCAGCCAAGTGCTGTAACTGAGCCCTCTCTGGCCTGTCCCCCTCCACTCCATGTCCCTATCCCTGTCCTTCCTAGTCTATGGCTGCGGGGCTGACTCCCTGCAGAGCTCTCAGTCCAAAGCCAATGCTGCTCCCTGGAAGTGAGCGGCTCCACGGGCGCCTGCAGCCCCGCCGGCACCTGGCACCAGAACACACATTTCAAGGAAATTTTCCACACGTTGAGGATGTTTTCTGAACACCAAATTTCCAACCCAACTGCTCGTGACTCAGGCCAGTTGGCAGGGCCAGAAGGCTGCTTTGTGCCTTAGGTAATAACAGTTTAACAAGGTAACAATCTCTTTAGCCACAAATTAAATGGAAATGGGAAATGTCCTGTGCAGATAAGCTGCTGCCTGGATTATGTCCCCTGCCCAAATATAAACTCCTCTGATCTTTGATCCTGTGCACACATGCACGCAACACACAGCCAGGCTGTGGCTCTGCACCTCCCAAGCCTCACCTCATTTATCACCCTTCACCACTGTCCTCCTGCCACTCCTGGTGTCTGGCCTGTGTCAGGTACCACTGCGGATACCTTGCTGTCAGCAGCGAGGACACGCCAGCATCACCCAGCCACCTTCCCTGACACTCCCTTGCACTCACAAACCCATCACCTGTCAGTGACGTACCCGTCGCCTGCGAGACGGCTGCGCTTGCTTGTGCACAGGCTGCCACTCAGCTGCCAGCTGCCTGTCCCACGAGACACTCAAACACTCGCCACACATGCAGCACTTGCCATTTTTACCTGCACTCTCCCACCTCCTCTGTCCCAGCCATGGCCACAAGCCCTCCCAGGCCACATGTCCCTTGCAGGTGACCCCATGCCCACTGCTGAAAGGGGGATGATGTGAGGTTCGGACGGCTGCTTTACCGGACAGGGTGGTTCGCTGTGTCTGGGTCCAGGGCAGTGACCACCCCCACGACAGATCCAACATGTGCATCCTCCTGCACCTCCATCAGGTTGGAGGGGGGCCGGAACTCGGGGGGCTCATCGACGTCCAGCACTGAGACCCGCACGATGGTCTGGTCCCGAAAGGTGCCCAGGTCCACGAACCGCGGGTCCACGAACTTGTTGAGGGCCTCCACCACGACAGTGTGCACTTTTTTTGACTCATAGTCAAGAGGCTGGGACAAGGAAAGAGGGTAAGCCACAGCCCGCCCAAGGAGCCCCTCTGCTGCCCCTTCCTTCACCAGAGACATCGGGGCAGCACTAGAGCCGCTAAGCCATCTGCTCCCAAGCAGTGCCTCTGTAGCAGCCTGGGGGCTTCTGCTTTGCCCTTCTGCCAGCAGCACCCACACTGAGGGGGCAGGAGGAAGCAGAAGCATCCAGCCCACTCCCCTCAGGGCCCCTAACAGGGTGCCCAGGCTGTGAGCAGCCAGGATTCACTGGGAAGACAGCACAGTGTGTGCTGCACATGAGCGAGTTTTGATCATTAATCACCCCGCTCTTATTTCTACAGGGCAGGCAAGCTGCATACAGTGGCCTTGAAGAACAATCATTCTTTCCTGCCTGCACCAAGTATTCGCTTGATTGTTTTTGCTACCAAAAGCAGATACAGTTAAAGTGCTGCTGCTCAGGTACAGGAATTAGGTGGGCATTTTTCTCCCCTAGCAGGTGCTATCAATAACAGCTGTAAGCATTCCTCTCTGTAGTCCTATGCATGGTGTCTTCTCTGCACAGCTCGCTGCTTCACTACCACTCCCAAGCCACCCTGGGGGACTCCAGCAGGCACTCTGTGCTGCTCCTTTTCAGCCTTTCCTCCCAGACGCAGCCCTGCCTTTTGCCATCCAGGCAGAGCAGAGACAGGTCTCTCCCTGCATCAGCAGGCACAGAAATGCAACTGCTACTGCTAGAGCAGCACTCAGAGCACTTTCTTCAACTCAGATCCAACAGCAGCAGTCCCCAAAGGAAAGGGTCCTCCTAGGGACCTGTGCCCTCCCTACTCAACCAACACTTCTCACCTTCTGTACCGTGATGACAGCCTCTTGGGTATTGCTGTCCGTGGTGACTTTGAACATCTCCACCCCTTCCTCATCCTTCACTTGGTATGTCATGTCCGTGTTCTCCCCGACGTCGGAGTCCTCTGCCTTCACCCTCCCGATGGCCGTGCCCACAGGGGCCGTTTCGACAATGCTGAACTGATACATCTCTGGAGGAGAAACGAGTACCAGGGTCACTGCTTCTGCCTTTGAACCGCCCCCAGCCTTCACAGACCTCCCTGGGGCACTTCTGGGCTGTGAGGGTTGCTCAAACCCCACCGTGTCTACAGTCCAGAATGCCCCAAGAGGAGAAGTAAATACACCAGCCAAAAACAAGGGCTGAGGGAAGGTAATTGGGGAGCACTGATATTCCAGGTGCTGTGTGAAGTAAGGGCTGATTTCTCTGCATGGACACTGCCCTGCAATCAGTGCTCTCTGATTCCTTGCAAAGATTCCTTTGCTATTTCTGATTTCTAGAAGATGCATCCTAAGAGCCGAGCCTCCGCCAGCTGCAGCCCCTTCCCTGCCCTGCCAGATGGGAGCTGCCGGGCTCCACAGCTGGAGTGCACTGCAGAGCCCTCACAGCCCACTCCTTGCACCAGGATCACCCTGCACCTTGTTTGGGGAGGGTCCCAGATCAGACACCAGCAACAGCCACAGGGCATTAGCAGCAAGCTGGGAAACAGAGCTGTGCTGTGACAAGGCTGCTGCCCCTGAGCAGTGTCACTGTCCCCGCACTGGGGCAAGGGTGTGCCAAGCTCTCACACAGCAGCCAGGAGGGGCCAGGCCAGCAGCCAAGTCCCTGCCCCAGCTCCCAAGGGACAGCAGCATGGTGGGTCTTGCTGGCTTCCAGCTGCTTGGAGAGGGCTCAGGAAAGGGCTGGCTCTGCTCTCCTGCCATGCAAGCCGTGCTTGCTTCCAGGACCTGCACTGGAGCAGGGATCTGACACCCACTGTGCTGCCAGGCATGGACACACTCAGACCCAGGCCAGGAGCTGTGCATGCCATGGTCCTTTGATATTGTCACCCTGCCGGCAGCTGGAGTGGCCAGGCTGGCTCAGCCTGCAGGTTCCACCCCACCACCCACAGGGAACCAGGACACGCTCCAGTGCCCACCCCCATGGCCAGCGGGACTTACTCTGAGGGAAGCGTGGTGGGTTGTCGTTGACATCAGTGACTACGATGGTGACTGTGGTGGATCCAGACAGGCCACCCAGCTGTCCTGCCATGTCTGTTGCACGGATCACAACCTCGTAGCGGTCCTGTGTCTCACGGTCCAGGTCTGCCACGGCTGTCCGGATCACACCTGGAAACCAGCAGGACAGCTGAGCACAGGCAGGTCCCAGAGCCACAGACAGGGTGAAGATGGAAGGGGCCACTGGAGATTACTTTGGACAAGATCCAGACCTAAACAGGATCAGCTGGATCTCCCTCTTCACATGGGGCAGATGCTCCAGTATTTCACCAACCTTCATGGCCCTTCCCTGGACTCACTCTGGTATGCCCACAGAATCATATTTGGCAGTCAGACACAGCATTTGCATCTCACCAGTGCACAGTAGAAGGGACTGTCACCTCCCTTGACTGCTGGGGACACTCTCCCCAGCCACAGCCCTGGTGCTGCCGGCCACCTCTGCCACAGGCACACACTGCTGGCCACAAACAGCATCTGCTGAACCCCCTTGCAAGAGGTCACGTAAGCAAAAGCCAATTAAGGGGAGAGAAAGGCACTGGGGAGAAGAACAAGCCCAGGGGGTTGTCAGCCAGCCAGAAACATCCCAAAAATCCTCCTGAAGCCCAGGAATGGCCACAGGCCCAACCGGCTCCCAGCAAGTCTCCTCATGAAGCATGAAAGAGTCCCAACTGCTGCTTCTCCCGTGGGCTACTGGCAGCTCCCACTGGGTAAAAACCCTGGCACAGAGGAGTTTTGTGCTTCTCTCCAGGGTGACCAGGAGCTGGGTGAAAGATCTGTGGGGGTCAGAGGATTGGTGGGGGCAGGAGTCACAGGAGCGAGAGGACTCATCCTCACCCCCACCCAAATGCGGGGGCTGTGCTGGGGCCAGCCTCAAGGTCTGCTCTGTAAAAACCCAGGCTGAGTCACAAAACCCCTCTGGCACAGATCTGCAACAACAGCCCGCTTATCCTGATCTGCTGAGCAGGAGCCCGGCTTGCTGCAGCACCCCTTACAGAACAGGGCTGTCCCCAGCCCAGGCTCCACCTCCCAGGTGCCACGGCCCGGGCACACCTGGGGGGGACCTGTGTGATCTGGAGAATGGGAGGGGGGGCAGCACATTTCTATAAGTCTGTCTGCACAAAACCCCTCATTTTCAAGTGTCCTTCTAAGTTAAGGAGACCAGAGAGGACAAAACACATGCTCTGTGTCAGAGAATGCACTAGAGCTTAACAAAATGAATGGTATGGTAGTACTTCTTACAAAAGTAAGTCTCTTAAAAGCAGTGTTTACAGGTCTCCAGTATTCATCTGGGATTGGGGAAATGACCAGGACTAAAATATAAAGGAATGTAAAACAAGAAACAAAGAGCAGTAAAAGCCTGAAACCTCTGTGAATGGCAGAAATTACCAGTCACCCACGACTGTTTCATTTAAATGGAAACAAAGTAGAGAAGAAACATTTTGAGGATGAAAGAAAAAAAGAAACGACTCTGCCCTGACGTGGCACCAGGATCACGAAGGAATGAGTGCCTACATGGATACGAGGTCATTAGCACCACATTCCAGTCCCACTGTACCAGCAGCACCCCGCAACAGACAGGAATCAGCTTAAAACCTCCTCCAGCTCAGTTTTTTAACATTCCCACAGATCAGGACATTGTTTTATGTTTTTGTAAATCCCCTCTCTTCCAGGGTTTTCTGTTTGACTATCAGCTTTACCTCCTCCTACTGTGAACTGCAAATTCATCTCTGCTTTGTTTCACCAGTAATCTTGCCCGGTGTTAGGGACAACACTGGAGGAGGCTGCTGGAACGGGTCTCCAGTGAGGGGCCTGACCCAGAGGGAACAGGGAACTCCCTTCTCGCTGAGCAAACAGTAGAGAATCATCCAGTGGTCTGAGCACCTTGCAATCCACTTGCTGATGTGCAGCACATGGAGCAGTGGTAGAGCATTAAAGCTCCAAGTCACCAAGAGCACACCAGAGGGGAGAGCTGAGTTCCAGCAGGCTGCAACGAGCCAAGATACGACTACAGGGATAGACCCCAAGGCTTCTGCACTCCACAGCCAGCAGGTTTCCAGTTTCCCCATTCATGTGTCTGGTGTAGCCTCATGCACCTCCAGGCACGGGCTCACACCATGGAGCCACTGGTGCTGTAGCCCAAAGGCAGCCAGAAATGCCACCGAGCTGGGAGGATGAAATTCCTCCCCCTCGCCCTTTGCATGACATTACAGGTGCAGCAGGAGCTGGCAACACTGTTCAGGAGACATTTATCACTCCTTCCTTTCTGAAACTAGCAATTATTCCAATCATTAGCATTGTCAGGATTTATTATAAAGACATAACCACCACTTCAGAGCCTTGCATTCTCCAGATCTCATGGATAGGCACAATTATCACCCAGTTTCCCCTTGTCCCCCTGTCACATCAAGTTCTGTAATTACCTGGACTCCCCTGCCTTCAGCCCCAAGGATAAGGGAGCAGGGGTTTATCCTGTGATGGGGCCCAGGACCTGCTCTGACCCCCTCATTCATCCTGGCTCTGCTCAGAGGAAGCCATTTGGCAAGGAGTCCCACTCCACCTCACGCAGAGAGGCAGAGGGGACCCAGCAAGGGGACGCAAGAGCGTTGCCTCTGGGCACCCATCCCAGCCAGGATGGCACCCTCCCACCTGGGCAGCAGGACCAGCCCTGCACAAACACGCAGGGCTCAGGGACCAGCCCCAGCTGCTCGTGCTGACAGGCCTCTCCTGCCACTCCACTGTGAATAACAAAACCGTTATTTCTGGGCAAGCACTATCTCATTGAAATTTAAGCAATTCTGTTAATTAACGGGGTCTGAAGCATTTTATAATGAAAATGATTCATGTCAGCACAATAGTGATGAATTGGGATGAGAGGGAAAAAGCTCATGCATTCACCAAGGCTGTAATGACTTAACTGAGCTGCTCGTAATGATATAGCTCATAATACGCCATGCAAGATGGGAGGAAAGTGCTCAGGCACTTCTCAGAACACCTCCAAGGTCACTCGTCCCAATGGGGAGCAAGTCCAGGCCATTTGGCACATGCAGAATAGGGCAAATGTCCCCAGCCAGCTCCTGTTCTTCCAGCAGCACAAGGCAGAAAAAATCTCTGCCAGTGGCAGGGGTGGAGACCGATCAGAAACTCCCTCTCATGGTGTTGTGTGTCCAGTCCATCCCGGGAAAGTGGGGATCTGCTGCAGACAAACTGCCCTGTGCCCCAGACCTCCAGGAGCCCCAGCAGGATTGTCACTGGGACACTTCCCAAATTGCATGGGCCACACCAGGCCACCAGCCCAAGAGTCAGGCTGGTTTTGTCTTCTAGGCCGAGGTAGCACTCGCCATTTGCTAATGGCCATGGCAAAGCAGGGTCTCCACACAAGCCTCACATCCATGTGGCACTATGGGCACTGCCTTAAATACCCACCAGCAGCAAACCCGCATCGGCCCATCTCCCAGAGCCAAGACAGTCTCTGCTCCCAAAAGCCGACCCCCAGGGACTCTGCAAAGAAGCTGCAAGGGATGGTGACAGACCTTCCTCAGGGCTGTACACAGAGCACAGAAAAGTCATTGCTATCATCTCCCAAGACTCACCTTCTTTCCAGCTAGAAAAACTGACAAACTTTGTCTTTCCCAGACGCTGCTAACAAAGCAAGAACAACCTCGAGCTTAGACTTGTCTCCCCCGTTCTTGTCAGTATCTGTTATAGCTGAATAATGTGGACACATGGTGGCATACCCTCTGGTACAAGGCACATGTGGCTTTCCAGCATGATCCAGATTAATCAGTATAATTACCAGGCAAGGGGACACCTAGAGCATCACAAAAATGCCACTGAATCTGCTCCAACGGCAGACTCTCTTCGGGTGATAAAAACAAAGCAGGACAAAGCACTCAGCAGGTAACTGCCTTCCAGGAATCCCATCATTATGGGCTTTGCTCTGCTCTCAGGTACTTCTAGGTCAGATGTCCACATCCTCAGAGACTGTCTGGGCAAGGCACCTTCCAGCTGAGGGCAGGAGGAGCAATAAACCAGAAAGTCATGGAGTAACAAACAGGGACCTATCCTAACGAGGTTCCTGGTCCATCTACAGCTCAAAGCAGGCAGTCTTCAAAGGCAGATGAAATTACTCCGGGCCATAAACAGTCAAGTTTTTAGTATCTCCAGGGATGGAAATGCCACTGTCATGGTAGCAAGCCTTGTCTTCCTGCCATTTGGGTCTTTTTACTGTGCATGCATGAGAAGAGTCTGGGTCTGTCTTCTCTATCCCTCTCCTTTTTAGCTGGATAAAACAGATTAATTCCTGCCAGTAGCCTGGTCAGTTAGATCAAACCCATCTCTGCCTCAGGCCACGAATGGCAAGGCACCTGCCAAACAGACTGCAGATCCCTCACCTGTGCCCTCACCTGCCTGCAGGGACACAGAAATACCAGTATATCTGCCAAGACACGAGTGCTGCTGGAAGCTCACATCCTGGAGGAGGTCAGCCCTCGCAGAAGAGGTCTTAGCCTCAAGAACCAGCACTTCAGTCACCCTCCAGCCCCCCATCCTATCCTTCAGCTCAGCACAATTTGGGAGGCAGAAGCTAAAGGTGGTCTGAGCGAGGTATGAGGCACAAGGGTCAGGAGGTTCACGGAGCACCTAACAAGGGCTTGCTCCAGGCTGGAATCAGCCTTGTCCATGCCAGTGCAGAGACAGCACACTCACTCTTCCTTTGTCCCTTCTTTTTCGCAGCTAAGTCCCTCATCATTTAACATTAATTCCCTTGGCACATTAGTAGATACACTCTGATTTCCTCAAGATGACCAAACATACAATTTGGTCCCAAATCAGCTGAAGTTCCTGCACCAATCTCAGAAAAGAGCTGTTAATGTTCAATCTCACTAATAAGAGGAATCCCCTTAAATAAACGTGGCTTCTCTGCAGACTCCTGTGCCCCACACTCAGACTCCCTTGCGCCTGTGCACAGCTCTGGTGGGTGAGGGGCAGGGATGGGGCACAGACCTGCACAGCGCCCTGGGCACACAGGAACACACATTACTGATACATCTGTGTTTCCAGGCACCAAGAGGCATTTTTAACAAACTGGCAAGAGCAGCAGAGAAACGTGTTCTGCCCCCCACCACCACATCACATAGATGTGAGCTCATCAGCCCAGCTCAGTGTGCAGCAGGCTCTCAAGACACAGCTCCTCTCCCAGCCCAGCTTTACTGCCCCAGGACCAGGGCTGTGGTCTGTCTCCAAACACAGCAAGGCTGGCAGGTAGGGATGAAAAAACTAAGGACTGCACACAAATAACCATCAGCTTCATCCCAGCAGGCCAGTATCTCCACTCTTGCTCTCCCTGGCATAAAAACCTCTAAACCCTTACCGGCTCAGTCTTTAAATCAGGACACAGGCTCTAGAACTCAGGAGCTGGTTTAAGTCATCATAAATGCCAGACTGCATTTCAAATACCCTCTGAGTCTTTCTGCTTTTTTCCTGCATTCAGCAGTGACAGATTTGAAGAACAACCTCTTCCTTACGGTAAAAAGCCAGGTTCCCATGCACTCCCCCAAACTGACAAGCTGGCTTTTAAGGAAAGCACCAAACATCACGAAATCTACAGTGTTACATGCTGTGGCTGCTCTGTAGCACTCAATATCTCTGCAAAGGGATAAACAAGACTGCTGGAAACAGGGGCACCAGGTTGTGGGGTGTTGGGCATTTTCAGGTTCCCTCCCAAGGAAGGCTGTGTGCAAGGGATCACAGGCAGCAGTGAGTCTCCAGCCACACTGCCCAGGGATAAAGGGCACTGCAAAGGACATGGGAACAGACACGAGCAGGCAGGCACAGCTGCCTGCCAAAAGAGAGATTTGCCCCTATAAAGGTGAATAATCTGCAGTGGTACAGAGACTGCAGGGTGATATAAAGCAGCATGAAAACACAGCCTGCAGATTTAAATGCACAGATTTCTCCTCTCACGTAAATGCACTGAGAGCACCCACACTCAGGTGCCCGTCTCCACATCTGAAAAGCATAAGCTTGAAAGATCTCGGTGAGGATGAGATTCCTGGAGCTGGAACAGGAGCTGCCCCTAAACCTCCCACCGTGTGTCACCCTGGGCAGAGCTGGGCTTGTGGCCCAGCAGGGGCGAGGGGGGCTCTGCTGTCAGATTAGTGCTCTCACCCAGAGCCAACACCCACCGCTGGAAGCAGCAGGGCAGAGCTGTGTGCTGGTCGCTGTGAGAACACAGCCTCCTCAGCAGATCAGGGCAGCCACAGCACAGGCACTGCTGCTCACCTGCTGCAAGGAGCAAGGATTGGCTGCACCCCGTCTGAGTGAGGAAAGCAGCACAAAGCTTACAAAGCTTAATGCCTGCAGGCTCTTGCAACAAGCCACGGGGATATTCTTATAGTTGGCAAGAAAACCTTTCCTCCAAAGCTTGTGCATACAAAGCTCCCCACTCACACCAAAAAAGCCAGCCTAGACCTTCAGCACACACAGGTGAAGTTCTTGAACCTGATTTGGGGTACGCAACACAAGTTTCAGTCTATGAAACTAATCTCAAAGTATGAGAGTGGCTGGTGTGTATCAAAGAAAAGAAAAGCTCATGTGCATCAGCTGTGCTTTCTCTTCACCATCATTCAATTCTGGAATCTTCCTACAGCATAAATGCCATACTGCTGCTCCCACTATTCCAGTGGAGCCATTTAGATGCTTGTCTTCCTCCAAAAAGACCCGAGACACTACAGGCATTCAGGGCTTACTGAGTGGCAGGACTTGGCATAGCACAGCATCCAGACGGTTTGGGTCTGCCTGTGAAAGGTCCATTGATAAAAAATCCCAGCTGAACACTACAGCTGGTAACATCTGAGAGCAGGAGACAAAGTCAGCTACACATGGTCCATGTTCTGTACTCAAGCATGGAAACCACTTCTGTACATGCCACACCTGTGCTATGAAGGAGGGTGTGAAAAGAGCACAAGGGAAGGAGGGAAGAAAGAACCTGGGCTGGAAGGAGTCAGGGGCTGAGGTGGTGTGCAAGGCAGCACATGCATGCATGGACCTGCAAGGAACGGCAGAGAAGGAGGTCAAAACCAAAAAGGGAAATCAAATTGTTCTTCATTATCATATATTATAAGAAATGTAACATGCCAGGTTTTTATGGTTCTTTTTATGGCCATTAATAACAATGGTGGCTCTGAGAGCTACGCTGCTGCTATGGATAATTAAATCTTATGCTCAGGGCAGAAGCTGGGCCACCCCGGGCAATCAGACTTGGATTCCCCTGTGCAGCATAAAGACTTATCCTACCAGAATGAGGGTGGGAGCAGGCTGGGGTGTGCTTGGATGGATATGATGACAGCATGTGCCCCTGCAGCACCGCTGCATCCACAGCGCTGACAGAGGGGCACGAGGCCACAGCACAGGCTGCAGCCACAACCCGAGCGGCTGATGGGCAGAGCTGCAGCCCTGCAGTTCCTGCAGTGTTGGTGAGGCAGCTGCCACAGGCCATTCACAGCTCAGACATTGCCAGAGTCTTCCCCAACACCTGTGGTTAGAGCCAGATATCCTGGAAACAGATGTGCTCAAGGGGGGACGGAGTCTTCTGCAGACTGTCAGCAGTTTTGCCTTCATGAAACACAAGCAAGTAAAACAGTAAATCAACCCCCCAGCGTACGAAACAGCCAGCTTGAGAATTAAGACACAAAAAGTCAAGGAATCAAGAAGCTTGGATTCCCAGAGTGACATTAATTCTCACCACAGTCCCACAGGAAACATTTTAGTTTATGCCTTAATACAGAGCATTAATGTGGCAGGAAGCTGAGCCTCTGCACGTCCTGGCTTGTGCAGTTTGCTCCCAGTGGTCCCTTCTCCATTCCAGCAGCCAGACTTCCACTCACACAAAGCTGTCTCAGATTGACAGGATCTCACATGCACCTGAATTTTCAGCGTTTAGCCTATTGTTCCTACAAACACAATACAAAACAAAGCAAATCTGGGAGAGAAGAGAGCCCAGGTGCAACAGCTCCTGAGCAAGGGGTGGGTACAGCCCCAACCTGCTGCTTGTGCCCTCTCTCCACTGCACCAGCCTCTGTCCAGACAAAGGCATTTCCCACCACATGCCACAGTGCTGATATCCAGTGTGTGTAGGAGCTCCCAAACTCCCAAACCTGAGCCTTCCTTCAGCAGCAGCCAGGCTGGTGGCAGAGCCAGGGCTGGGACCAGCTTCCTCATGTGCACCAGAGCGTCGTCAGGAGGTGCAGGGTTTCTTGCAGATGCAGGGGCTCAGGCACACACACCTTCCTTACACTCTCTTTACACCAGAATCTCCAAACAAATTTCTGACTTACATAAAAACAGCCTTAGAAAATATCTATCAGCACACAGATCAGCCTGACAGAGACTTGGTACTTCAGCCCAGGGGTTGATCTCAGTCCATGCCACTGTGGTTCAGCAATAGGGTGGGGAGGACTTTGCTGTCCAGTTTTCCAGCACAAGCTGCAGCTCCTCAGCCTGCTTGTCCTTTGACAAATTTTCATTAAACTATGGGCACTTTACTGCATGCTTTGTGCCTTAAATATCTCTTATTAGCATTTGAGTGTCTTCCCTCCTTAGCAAGCTTGTGAGGCTCCCATTAAGGGTAATGAGAGTCAAACTCCTGGGAGGCAAGGAGAATATATACCCCAACATCTCCTGGTTATGGTCTACTCTAACCAGTATGTCAGAGCATCATCTGCCAGGGATTTATTACAGAGGCATTTTACAACAAGCTCTATTATAAGTTATTAAGGAATGGAGCAGCTTCTACTGTTCTTTCATTAAATATTAATAGAACATTTATAAACCTATCCTTAATTTAAAGTGTTACCTTTAATCAAAGCCCTGGTGATAATGATGCAGCCTTTGGTAAGGCCCCTTTGGTAGTATTTAAACCTTCTACACTGAAGTTTTATGTGCCTGTGGGGGCATTCCTGCTCCAGGCAGAGAGGAGTTCTGGCCAGTGCAGGTGCAGACCAGGCACTCTGGGCTGGCAGCTGCAGATCCTCCCTGCTGCAGGCAGGGCACGGAGCTGGGCAGCAGCCTGAAAAGGGCTGCTGAGCTTCCTCCTCTCCAACGCCCCTGCCATGGATACCCAGCATCAGTGGCCAGCAGGGAGGCACACAGCCATGCCCAGGACACATGGCCACTGTCAGGTCTCCTGCCCCAGCCCAGCTGGGTGCTGCTCACCTGTTTTACTGTCCACAGTGAAGTGCTGCTCCCCCTCCAGCACACTGTAGACTACCCGGGCACTGCTCCCATAGGTGGGGTCGTCAGCATCAGAGGCCATCACCTGCATCACAGAGGTGCCTGCAGCAGGGACAAGGAGGAAAACAGAAAGTCAGGGAGGAGCTGAGAAGAGCAACACAGACCTCAGAGCAGAGCCCAACACTGACTGCTTGCAAATGATGAGGGAAAGAAGAACAGCTGGGTGCAAATGCAGCATCATCTTCCCACCAAACGCCTGAAATCCAGGACTCCAGACAAATGCTGTAAATGCCTCTGGTGTGCTGCAGAGTGGCAGGAGCGACAGGGTCCTGGGCCATCCTGGGGCAGGACCTGCTCTCCAGGAAATCACTGGTCTGAACAGCTGGGAGCTTTCCAGTAGCCTTCTCCCGGACCATCTAGGAAGGAGCTGGGGATATCATACTCACACCTGCCCTTCCTGTCAGCACAGAGTGACATGGTCACCTCCAGACCGCAGAGGGATCACCCAGCTAGGGCCTGATCCACGCTGCAGCACCACTGCAGCAGGCAGACCTGCACAGGGACAGCAGCCCCAGGAGAGGAAAGGCTTTCACTTGCCCAGAGCCAGACATAGCACCAGGTCCTCATGCTCTACACGTAGCAGGGCAGCAGGACTATAAATTGGATAAAAGTCCATCAAATGTCTGCAATTAAGTTATTGATTTTCAAGGCTGCCTCATTAAACTGGGTACTTCACTCCAGCTGTCCCTGTGATGGCTTTAATTTGACATCATGTTCAATTTAACAAAAGCAGGACCCAGGGCATGAGGGTGGGGGCAGGAGCAAAGAGGCTGAGATCTAGAGAGACAACAGAAGGGAGGAAGGAAGGGAAGCCTAACCCTACCTCCAGACACCTTGAGAAAGGAGGTGGTGGGACCAAAGCACTGTGAGGACAGGCTACTCTGCTTCATCTCTAGCACCAGACTCGGTGCATCCCTGCCCAGAGGTCAAGCACTGGCACCAGTCAGTCAGCAGCAGCCTCTGTTCCTATGTCAGAGCAGGCAGATACGGAGCTGAAACCATCCAGAGGGGGATGAGGATAGTGCCTTCCTCCTCCCTTGTCAGAAGAGCACAAGCCCAGAGCCTGCAGGCAAGCCAGGGAGCTCCTGCACCAGCCCTGTCTGGACTCAGGCACAAGAAGAGGCAGCATAGACAGCAGTGCTCCTGTGAGCAGCTGGGATGCACACGCTCCCCCCAGTCCAGTTCACTCTGATCTCCTGGAAAGGGTGTTCACTGAGGAAAACGAGCAGTTACCATGGTTGCTTTTCATTCTCCCTGGCAGCCTTCTCAGAGCTGCAGCTCTGCTGATAACAGGAGAATCCCCCTCATCGGTCTTCAGCAACAAGCTAGTTCGAGTCTACTTATTTATGCTTTGCTGTCTCCAGTGAAGTTATGGTGCATCCCTGCCAGGCACGTCCAGATTTTACACCACGGCAACACTGGCTCTCTGCCTCGCAAACAACTGTTTAAGAAATACTATTGCTGCATTTCCTCCTCCTCTCCCTGCCATCACACAACTCCTTCAAGCAGGTATGAGCCAAGGCAGATCACCCCCACACCAGCACTGCACATTCCCTCGGGCAGCCTGGCATGTTCCCTTGGGAAGCTTCTGATCAGAGAGCAAAAAAAGGGCCCAGAGAAGGGAAATGACACCAGGGTCTCCAAGCTGCAGTAGAGAAGCCAGCTAGGGATGCTGGAGGTGCTAAAGTCTGAGAATCACAGAAAGCAGTACCTGCCCCTGGGAAAAAGAGAGGGCTCCCTCTGCACACCCTGGCAGCAACCAACTGAGAGTCCGGTGCCCACAGCAGCACCCACTCCTGCACCTGCAGCACAGGCAGAGCCTGCTGACTTTGCACAAACATCCCATGCTCCAAGAACTGCTTGTTCCTGCCTAGGGTGAGGAGATTCAAAACTCACCCACAGGTACCCAAGGCCACAGAAGGCTCCTGGCCCACAGCTGCTGGATGCTCCCAAGAACTAGAGCAACAGGGAAGCAGATCAAGCTCCAGGCCCCAGGGGTGAGCCCCATGTTTGGGACAAGAGCTTTCTGCTCTAGAGCAAGGGAAACCAAGAAGGACGAGGAGCATTGCAGCAAGACACCTTCACTCAGAGGCAGAGGATGGGGCACACTGCCCTTGGGCTGCAGCCAGCAATGCCAGAGGTGATGAAGGCTCTGCCCTTCCCCACCTGCCCTCACAGCATCTCATTAACAAAAGAGCAACATCAGCCAGGTAGGGAACACTGACCCCACTTTGTGCCTTGACTTGTCATCTACAGAGGTGCACTGCAGCCTGCTCAAGGTCACCTAAAGGGTATCAGGAATCTATTAGTTCAGCTTTCCAGCATCCACCCCAAACCTCCACTTATCCCTTTTCCACCCCTCCCTCCCACTCTCTTTCCATGTGAAGAGCAATGGTGTTCAATTTCAGCTTAACCTGGTCTCCTCCTTCCTGCGGAGACAAGTTTTCCCTGGCTCCCACCCTGCTCCAATATTAGTCCCTGCTCTCCAAGCACAACACTGCCCACAGCAAGTACAGCGTGTACAGCTTTTATTTAGTTTTCTAGCACATGCCTTAGCCATAAAAGATACACTAAATAAAATCTAAACTTCCATCATATACTCTATCACACGCCTCCCATAACCAAGAAGCCTGAGCCCGTATCCAGAGAGATAATTAGACATGTAAAATGAGATAAGACCTCGGTTCCTCCCCCGACCAGCTCACTCCACAGATCAGAGGAAACCAACAATTTTACATAAAAATTAACAGGTCAGAATCCATCTCTTATTCTCCCTCTGCAAAGGTGTGATCTGGCACAGCAGATCAAACAAATCCTGCTTCCCCCCAGAAGAAAGGGGGAGCAAGACCCTCACTTCCAGAGCAATCCTTCCTCCAGCCTAGCTGACTCCGGCTGCCAGCCATCCTCTGGCCCCATGGGCCCTGCCTGGGCTGTCCCCATTCCACACCCTGAGCCATCCTGGAGACCTGCCAGGGACAGCAGCCAGCCCTCAGCTCTGCCAGCAGCATCCCTTCTCTGCTGTGAGCCAGGGTCAGCAGGGCAGGGAGGGGCTGCCCAGAGCGGGAGGTGCCCGCAATGATGCCCCAGGATGTGGGATGCAGGAGCTGTGTCTCTGCAGGGTCCTTTCCCAGGAGTGCAGAGCTCGGCCCCCACAGCCACCCTGCCATGCTGAGTGTCCCCAGGGCCGGCAGGGCACAGCAGCTCAGCCCGGTGCCCCGGATGGGATGGATGGGGCTCCGCAGGGCACCTTTGGAATAGCAATGCCGGCGTGCCCTGGCATCCGTGACTGCCTTCCCACAGGACACGGAGCCTCTGGGGCCAGTGCCAGCGACCCTGCACGAAGAAGGCTGATAGCTCCAGACCACTTGCTATGCCACTCACTCCAAACACGTTTAGCTAAAAGAAATGTTGACAGGCAAACTCCAAACACATCCACGAGCAGAGATGCCCTGCACTGAATCCACAAGCAAGTGGCTGGGACCTGTCACTTCCCCAGGGACAGAAGTACAGCCAGGCTCTGGGCAGGCAAAGAGGCAAATGAGCAGCAGGAAAAACCAACACTGGCTAAATTTGACTGTCCCTCCTCATGGCAGCAGTCACCCTTCTGTGGTGAAACCAGGAGCCTCCAGATGCTCTCCAGATCAGCTCTGGGGCCCAGTTGCCACCTGCAGCTCAGGCAGAGACCAGGGACACTTTCTGGCCATGCTGAGAGCCCTTTCTGTGTGGATCTGGGCAGCTCCAGGACAGCACTCGGGCACTTCAGCCTTACAGAACATCAGGGACCCTGCAAGGAGTGCTGTGTCATGCAAAGCCACGTGCCCTGGCCTGATGCCAGTGTGCAGCACTCCCATCCCAGGGGCCTGAGTGCCATGGGGCAGAAGGCAGGTGGGATTCTACAGACAATGCAATTTACAGCTTTTGTCTGGCCCCAAACACCTGCAGCGGCTGATGCACTCCAGACACACTCAGGCAGGACATCAGGGGAAAAAAAACGAACTAGAGGAGCTTAAAAATTACTGGAGCAGAAGTGATTTTCTTGAAATCTTGTGAACATCCTGACTTGGTAGAAAGCCAGGCCCAGAGGAGATTCACGGCAGAGCCCTCACACCCCGCAGGACAAGCCCGAGGGTGATAACCTGGCAGGGGTGCAATTGCTCAAATGTGCTACTGTGGAACTTCTTTTGGGGTGTCTGGCCAGAGAAAGCCACTGCACAAGGCACCCCAGCCCCCAGCACGAAGCAGCTAAGTGGTGCCATGGGGGGCAAACTAAAGCATTCTGTGAAGAGGCCCAGGTTCCCTGAGGGGCTGCCAAATGCGGCCTGGATGAGGTGCTCACTTGGGCAGGGCAGTGTTTGGAGCCTGTTCCATGACCTAGAGCGCAGTGCAGAAGGGGAAGGATTCATCTCACTAAGGACAAACAAGACAGGGCAAGTCCCAGCTCCCAGCCACTTGCTGTCCCAGCAGCTTCCAGATACACACAAGTGACTGAAGCACTTTCTAGCATGGGGGGGAAATAAAAAAATCAGATTGCCTGCAAGTGTTCGGGCTGCATGGTAAACAAAGTGTTTTTCTCTGCTTCCAGCATGGAGATTAAACAATTTCTCTTCACAATAATCACTTCTGCATTCAGCCAGCTTTGTGCTGGAGTCAGGGCTTGACCCCAAGTTTCTGTCTGTACAGCCAAATCGCCTCTAATCTGGACATGGTGCTACACAGAGAAATGAGAGTGAAATGCACCAAGGGAGGAGTGATGTTCTGATGAAAGCATATGCCTTTCCTGGCATGCTCCTCACTCCAGGCCCTGCCTGCTCTCCAAAGACCCCACAAGTGAGCTCTGGGCTGCAACACCCACCCTGTGCAACCAACCGAGTTGGCTTACAGGAGGCACCGTGTGCTGGATTTGGGCTCATGCCTGAGTGCAGCAGACAGCTGTTAAGCAGACCCCAGGGAGCTCAGGAAAGGAGCCCAAAATACAGCTAATTTTAGCATCTCCTGTAACAAGGTGAAGCTCCTGCCGTTCCAAGGCAGTTGGCTGGGTCCCATCCTACATTCTTCTGCAGCTGCAGGTTTCTCCGTCTGGTACTGGATTCTGCTCAACTCTGATGTTTTGGAGAGATCCACACTGGGGTACCCACAGAGGCTGAGTCTCAGGTACCAGCACAGAGCAGCCTGCAAGCTCTTGGCCAGCAGCCTCTCCCTGAGGTGTCAGGACAGCAGTGGAGCTGCAAACAGGGTTTGCAGTTCAGGCCCCATCCTGCAGACAGACTGCTCCTTGGTGTGCATGGCAGGGGGCACAGGGGAGTCGGTGAAAATGCCCCCAAGCAGCCCCAGGAGCCCCTGCCTTCCTCAGCCTGGGTGACTCCAGGGCATTGCCTCCAGCCCTGCTCCCTCAGGGGGCTGAGCAGGGACCTCTCCACCCCTCTACAGCCCCAGCTGCCCTCCCTGCCAGCCCCAGGTCCAACTGCCCCTTCTGCACTCAAACGCGGCAAATGTCCCACGGCAGCTGCACTACTGCTCCTGATGCTCCGGGCCAGATCAGGTTTCTACATGAAAGCCAATTGCTGGTTTTGCAGCTGGTTCTGCTGTGCCAAGGGAGGCCAGACAAAGCTGTGGGGTCAGCTTCCATTTTGCATGTGCCTCTTCCAAGTGCAGGATATCCCTGCATAGAAAACGACTTCTCCAGCCTGGCTCATAGGCTGGGGTTAGCTCCAGGCACCACCTCTGCCCTTTACAAATCCCACACTCCAGCCTTATCCTCCCGACCATCCTGCATCTGCCACTTTTGATCCATCAGATAACAACAGCAACCCCTTTTCCTTTCCCTTTGCAGAGGTTTACAGTGAGTGTGGATGAGTTCATGGAAGACAGATACTAAAGCTGACTAAACCCCCAGAAA
The DNA here is from genome assembly GCA_013397725.1 of Rhagologus leucostigma. Classification (NCBI taxonomy): domain Eukaryota; kingdom Metazoa; phylum Chordata; class Aves; order Passeriformes; genus Rhagologus; species Rhagologus leucostigma. The sequence continues at coordinate 114,314 of VZTD01002535.1, forward strand.
CCACCCACAGCCAAAGAAATTTCCAAGCTGAAAACAGATGCCGGCTGGGAGAATATTAAGAAGAGCATCACATGTCCTGTGTGTGCTGTTCCTCCTTCCTAAGAATGCACTCTGACCACTGCTAAGGCAAAATCCTGGAACAAAGAGGCCTTTAGACCACCCTCAGTCTCACAGTCTCAGGCAGCACGTACGATGTCTACCCAAACACAGTGCCCTGGCCCCAGCGCAGAGCAAGGGGCAGCTGTGTTGCAAAGCACTCCCAGTTACTCTGAGAGTTTGTGCAGTTCTCTCATTTGTTATTCGCTCTTAGACACTAGGAAATCAAATGACTTTCCCTCCCAATTAGTACTCCTTCATTATGCAAATAATGTCCTTTGATCTGCTCCTGCTGTCACAGAGCGGATCTGACTGTATTTGGTTTATTCCTCTTCACGCCCCAGGAAGGCACCCACCTCTGGGAACTGGGACTCTGCTTTTGGCAGGGAGTGGGGAGTGCGGCTGAGAGCTGCCTTGAGTGAGAACAAAAACCACCCAAGCACAAACCCCAGCGAGGTCTGGGAAGGCAAGACCATGAGAGGAGGAAGAAGGGGTCACTCTTAACTTTTCAGGCTGGGATGCAGAGCAAAGCCTTCAGAGCAGCAGAGACAGGGAATGGGGAGCTCCCTACAGCTCCAAGCTGGAGAGTAGCCCTGCTGTTGGAGTGGCCCCATCCCAGCCCCTTCCCCAGCAGAGCACAGGTGAATCCAAACGGTGCTGAGAGCAGACAGGATCACCAGCAGGTCCCCAGGCTCCGATGTTGATACACTAATAGCCAACCTAAGTTCTCCAACCTTGATACCCCTGCTTGGCCAATACCAAGCTGGGATCACCTCCATCCGCGCTCAGGAAGGCAACAAGGCACGCTCCCCATTCACTCCCACGAAAATACCCCACAGGTCTAGGGGAGATGCTCTGTCCAGCTCAGAGGCAGCAAACGTCACTATGAATACCAACCACAACAAAGCCATGATCACAGCTGCACCCAGCCTTGGTGCCACAAAAGGAGCACTCCCATACAAAAACGGCCTCGTGGGGCATTTCCGACAAGAATATCCTGAACTTCACCTCCCTGGCCCAGCAGCTTCCCATGTCCTGCACCCTCAGACCTTCCTACAGCATCTGGAGCTGAACTTCTCACACTAGGTCCATGACCAGCCCCATCTACCTCTCAGGTGCTGAATCTCAGAGGGTTGAGCAGAAAGCTCCTTGCCAGCCTTGCCTGTTTATGCTTTCACAAGACGTGTCCATCTCGTCCTTCGTGCTGCCTGTTCCCGGGCAAAGCACTGGTAAGCTGAGGGAGAAGTGGGAGGGAGCTGGGGACTTGCAGCAGCAACATGTGGGTCCCTCCTGCTCTGCACTCACACTGCTGGGGCCTGGGCAGCAGCACCACGGGAAGATGATGTGGGAGGCCCTCCCTGGGCAAGGTTGCTCTGGAGGAGCCCGTACACTCCCCAGGATGGCCAGGCTGCAGAAGGCTCCGAGGCTGTGGCAGGCAGGTAGCCTGGAAAGCAGAAAAGGCTCTGGGCTCCAGGTCCCCTCTCTAAGCACACAGCTGGGAAATGCAGCCCACGCCGTTCACAGCACTTCTCTTTACTTTCAACTTCCGAGTATTTTAATTTGCAGGAATCGCCTTCTTTCATGTTGTGAAACCGTGTTTCTTTCTCCCTCTGATCTCCAATTTCGCATAGAAACTGTCTCCTTTGATATGTCTTGTTCACATCAGTCTGATCAGGCAGCTCCATAATTGTTAGTGATTTTCAAAGAACTGGGATCCTTGTCTAATACTCAGAGTTGAGAACTCCTTGCTTTTTAAAATGTTGTTCAAGCAAATTAGATTAATTTAATTTCTTTCTTCCCTTTGGGAACAGGATGCCTCTTGCTTTGGTGCCCACGTGCTGCCTTTCATTTCTCCAGGAGCACACAGCTATAGTTCAAGGGGTCACTCTCTGACTGAGGGAAGGATTTGCGCAGGTAACTGGAAGCGGAAGGAGAGCTTGGGATGCCTCAGGAGAACTTGTTCTCCATACATCAACGGAATCCAGGCAGCAGCAGCTCCTCTGGCGCAGGCAATTCCTGTACATCTGTACCTGCTGGAGGCCATGCACCAGCCTTGCAATATGCTGCACATCAACCACGGAGAGCTGGAGCTCTGTCCTGAGGCAGAGCAGACCAGAGCACCATCCCCTGCGCTCTGCTGCCAGGATGCCTCTGCAGCCAGATTTTCTTGCAGCAGCACAGCAGGACCTGGTGCTTCACCTGACCTGGCCTGTCAAGCCTCTGGTGCAGCTCAGCTGCTCCCCCTGCCCCGGGGGCTCTCTGCACTCCTGGCACTGTTACTGTCCCCTGTGCTGACTCATCCCTTGCTGACAGTGTTGGGGTCCTGCCTGATCTTTGATGTCAGCCTTTCACAAGCTGTCTTCTACCTGCATACAGCCTGGAAACAGTGATTTACAGTTCCTGCTTGCAGCACATGCCGACACACACAGCCTGCTACCAGGGTAGCAGAGAGCCCAGTGTGGACAGGGAATGGCGTGGACAGACAACAGTGTGGGCAGGGAATGGCGTGGCTCTGGGCAGTGCAGCACCAGCCACTCTCCTGGACTCCAGCTGTGCTCAGCAGCATGGGAACCCAGCAGCAGGAGTGAGGGCAGCAGTGCTGCGGCTCACACATCACCTCCTTGCACCCCTCCCGATGCTTGGGGGAGCACAAAGCCAACTGTTCTGCTCTGCCATCCCATGGGGATGGACTTGTGCAGCCTCATCATCCCAGCCTGGCCCCCAGAGCTTCAGTGAGGCTGATCACCAACACACTTAGAAGGGGCCTGGTGCCAAGGGGATGGGCAGTTAAGGCTAACACAGGGAAGCCACACTTCTGTCACAGGGATATGAATTCCCCAATTTCATCCAACAATGCCTGGCCCCTCAGAGAAGGACAGATCCAGCTGAGAAAGGCCTGGCAGTGCTGCATGGAGACACACAAAGGGATGATGCCTGGGCAGCCCCAGGGCTCAGAAGGGCAGCAAAGCAGCACACAGAGGATGGCCTGAGTTGGGGGAGAAGCACCACCCAGACCAATCTGAACCACAGGCAGACGTGAGCCCCTTGCCTCGGGAGGGCTTAGTCCAACCCCCCAGCATTGAGGAGGGAGGGGGCTGTGTAAAGCCAGAGTCAATGCACAGCGAGCAGCTGGCACCACCACAACCCGTCCCCAGAGCACGGCTTAGGGCTGAGACTGAGCACTCAGCCGAAGGCTGGCAATCAGCTCAGAGGATTTATCCACTTGTTTTTCTTAAGCCACCTTATTTATTTCTCCCTTTTGGCTCCCTAGCTCTGGAATCCCTGGGATTTGCAAGTGGTTTTTGTGGGGTACAGCAGGCTCAAGGTTTGACAGGAGAGAGGCGCAGGTTTCCCAGCCCACATCCTCCCCTCAGCAGACCTACCGATGGGGGACAGCTCCGCCACGCTGCCGATGTAGGGCCCCTCCAGGAAGCGCGGCTCGCTGTCGTTGATGTCCTGCACCTTGATGATGAACTCTGACTCGGGCTCCAGCAGCTGGTCCGTCTGCCGGTCCCGGGCCTGCGCCCGCAGCGTGTAGAAGGTTTTCTGCTCTCGGTCCAGGCGCTCGGTGGCGTGGATGTCACCTGTGATCTCATCGATGAGGAAGATGGTCCCTGCGCCCTCCCCGGAGATTGTGTACTTGATGGAGCCATCTCCCTCATCCGAGTCCGAGTGGATCTGCCAGGAAAAGAGAGAGAGGGTGGGAGCAGGCTGGGGCCGTGCTTGCACCCAACCCTAGCCACCCGCACGAGATGCCCATGGTCTCTGTGTGATGCCCCTCTGCTCCTGCTGGACCGGAGAACGACAGAGAGCATCACCAGACAACTCCTGTGCACAAAGGAAGGCCAAATAAACTGGAACTTCAGGCCTGCCTTTATGGCTCTGCAGATCACAGATTCTGCCAGTGCTCACCCCCACTACAAACCAAGGGACAAACCCCATTAATAAGGGGTTAGGAGATGATGGAAAAGGGAAAGACAACTCAGCTGCGCTCCAAAGAAAGAGGCTTCACTATGGACAAGGACCCAGGACTCTGGCAGCGTGGGATCACCTCTCCCAAGCTGCACAGGTACCTCACCATCAGCATCCATCCTCCTCTACACAACCAATTGCCCAAAGTCCATCCTCATCCACCCGCTTTGCCTCAGCCACAGCCACCCTCCATGATCTGGGCAGCTGGTGCTGACAAGTCTCCCTGCTGAAGAGCTCACACACTCGCTGCACCCCCGTACTGGGTTTACACAGCAGGGTAACAGGGGGTCACGACATCCCATCATCATGCCCAGAGGCCCACCTGGATAAAATCTGCAAGAGAATGTGACAAATCGGCTCACGTTCAGGACTAAAAACAGACCCTGAAGAAGATGCCTTTGCAGGAAATCTCTGCTGCCTCATTTTTCAGTTAAGACAATGTTTGGAATTAGGAAAAGAAAGGGTAAACAGCAGTTCCCCACGGACCAAGAGCTGACTGGAATCCAGGCCAGACGTCCAGAGATAATTTTATTGGTGGCATTAAACTGAGTTATGAGGTTTTTACAATCCAGCCACTTATGAGAAATCTATTAACAGTAACTGGACAGGCAGAATGCATCTTGACAGAGAGCAGCATGGGCATTAATTGGGACAATCCATAACGGGACAGGCCCCCGGAAAGGTTTCATCAGCTGCTTTCATTTGTTTCCTACAATTTCTGCTTAGAATCAGCAAAGTCATGTCCCCCCTCCAAAAAAAGAAAAAAGCCGTCCATTAATCGGCTAATGAAATATGAAAATGTTTATGGGCCATTCAATCTTCGAAACTGCAGTTCTATAATCCACCTTTCAGACATACAGCTCTACCAGCAAGAATTTATACCAGAGCTGCCTCTTTTTTTACGATGCCTTCATTATATTTGTCTTGTTAGATACAGTTTATATATTTATTTCATGAGTGAGGGACCCACACGTTAGACAATTCAATGCATTTTGCACAACATTCAGAAATTACGGCCCATGGTGACACATCTCTCAAGGCTTGCCTGGAAGGAGACCTTCACTCAGCTCACAAACAGAGCTGTGAGCCCAGCAGAGTCTGGGACCACTGTGATGGCTTTGGCTGCAAATCTGCTGGGGCAGCACCTCTTGGGATGTGCCTATGGGGTGGTCATCCTGCCTTGGTCACTTGGAGCATCCTGCCCTGGGCTGTGGGGATGGTCAACCCAGCCTGGCCATCCAGTCCCAACCCTCCCTGCTGGCTGCTGGAGAGCTTGCTGCCCGCCCTCTTCACTTTATCATCCTCTCCCCAGTTCTCACTGCTACTCCGCGAGCTTTTCAGAACGAAGAAGGAGCACCAGGTCTGTACAGTGCAGGTAGCAGACACCTGCATTTTTCTGCTGAACACCAGGCTCATGATTAATAATTAGGCCAGAGATAAAGCATCCAGCACCACACTGAGCTCTCAGCACATCCTCTTCACATATTTGCTCACCGCTGACTGCTCGGAGCAGACACCAGCATCCCTGCAAACCGGAATGCTAGGAAGAAAAATAGAGCCTGGGCTCAAGGGGCTGCAGAGATTGATTTACAGGGGAAGATTAAAAGAGCTAAATCTGTGCTGCTTGGCTAAACAACAACTAATGGGGGAGGGCCGGATCGCAGACTACAGGAACCTGAGAGGAGATGCCACAGACCGGGACCACATCCCAGGGATGTTCTCTCCTCCCTGTTACAGCAGGCAGGCTTGGGGAGCACCGCGCTCCCACGCAGCCTCAGGGATCCCACCAGCCCTGGGCATGGCAGGAGACTGAAGTCACACAGCCCTGGCACACACTGAGCCCCAAGAGCAGAGGGACCACCCTGCCCTGCCTGCAGCTCAGCCCCCAAGCAGGGACAGCAGTGTCTGCAGAACTGGGACATCCAGAGGGCGGATAAAAGGCTGATCTGTCCCATTTGTTAAACAGGAAAATAGTTTCCTTGTCCTAAAAGACTACAGCCAGAATTCTTACGAAGCCATTAATTACATACTAATAATTAAATCAAAATTAAATATGAACAGAGGTGCACATTCCTTATTAAAAGCAATTAAACAGAAAGCACAGATACACAAATAAAAAATGACTCCAGGGCTAGAAAAGAAAGAAAATCAAATAAAAACTAGCCCGTAATAAAGGCGCACTCTGTTTGCTCCAACTCATAAAGCCCGAGTTCATCAATTTTCTTTAAATATTAGCAACTTAATTAAATCTGCTTTTTTCCCTTTAATCCTCTCCTCTATCTAAAATAGATCTGTCCACATGCAGAAGTTTGTAACTAGTGCTGACCCCATAATTCTATTTAAAAAACCCAAAGAAATCCACATCAAACTGACAGCAGCCTCAGGGGAAATTACAGTTCAGAAGAAGGATTAGCTAGAGAACCCAGATTTTATGGAAATGCTATCGGCCCTTCAGAAAGCACATGTAGGTGTGTGAGAGGCATCCACAGAGGGTAAGCCCCAGCTACGCTGCAGGGTCCCCCAGAGCAGGAAGGCTCTGGACCCACGGACTGCACTAGGAGGGCTGGCACACTGCTGGGGACAAACAGTGTCCCAGGCAAGCACTCCATCCTCTCCCAGTGCCAGGAAAAGCCTGGCCCTGTTGGCTTTCAGCCCTGGGGATCTCAGTGCAGGCTGCCTGTTGTTCTGAGCCAGGCAGGTGATGTGGTGGGTGACGTGGAAAGGGGCTGTAAAATGGGTGAGTTGTAGGTTTCGGTTCATTTGGAGCCGAGGCACCGCCAGGCCTGTGACAGGGCCCGGTGCCTCCGCTGCTCCCAGGGGAGCCATGAATTAGCTGTGCCTGCTCTGAGGGCGGCAGAGGAGGGCGGCTTTGAGTGCCTGCTGAAACGGACACAAATCACCACTGAAATCCCTGCTGGCCCCCAGCCAAGAAACCCATTTTCAAGCTCCTCTAGACTCATGCCCAGACGGCTGAGGCCATCAGACAGCCCTGCTGTACAAGCTCTTGCACACTTTCCTTCGGGGTGAGCCCATGCCTCCAGCTCTAGCTGGATTGTAGTGTGTTCCTCTGACTGGTCCCAACAGCTAGCACTGCCTTCACCCATACACAAACAACACATCTTCCTGACACATAGGACATCAGCTTTTCCACAGCTCCCAGAAAAGGGTAAAGCCCAGCAACCCCAAGGTGAAATGCTCCTTCAGCCTCAGGACACCAGGAGTGCAGGGAGCAGAGGTCCATGTCCAGCCTTCCCAGGAGGTCACACATCAGGGAAGTGTGGCAAGCTCCCACCTACAGACCCAGTCCTGCCCACTGTCACCTGCCGGCAGCTCCCAGAGACAGGGCTTCTTGCGACCACCCCCAGACATCACAAGAACCCAGTATATGACAGTAAGAACACAGATGTAAATCTTGGTGTGTCCTGTCCTCATCTCTGGGAGCACATTAACCTCACCACCACCAGCAGGGACCAGGCTCCTGCCATCGCAGTCCACAGAGTACTTCTCTATTTCTCTAGCCAGGCCCCCATGAACAACCTTCACACGGGCCCTCTCTCTGGTCAGCACTGCCAGCATGTCCACTCTGCCCCTGGCTGTGTCAGCCCCATGGAGACATCAGGTCGGCTTACCTTCCCCACATACAGCGGCTCTGTGCCCGTGTACTCCTCCACCACAAAGAACTGATTCCAGACCCAGCCACGCTTCACTCGCCCGCCGGCCAGCAGCGCAGGGTCCCCGGGCTCCCCGAGGCCAGGGCCCTCCACCGCCGTGTGCATGGCCCAGGACCCCAGCTCCTGGATGGCGCAGAACAGCAGCAGCATGGTCCACAAGAAGCCCCGCAGACCCTTCGCCATGGCACTCTAGGAGGCTGCATGAGCAGGAGGTTTTGGACGGGCAGCCAGCATCCTTTAGGGAAGAGCAGGAGGAAAGTCCACGCTAGCAGCGCGAGGCTGCCCGGTCATTGCAGAGCATCCCCGTCCCTGCTGCATGCCTGGAGCACTCCTGTCCCAGCGCGAGTCACATCTGTGACAAGAGGCGTCCCGGACCGCCCGCTGCTGGCGTGGGAGCAGTCAGTGCTGGTGCCTCGCAGGCTGCCCGTGGGTCTCCAGAGAAGAGTCTGGCAGCTGGCATTTGTCCCCGGGGACAGAGCTGCAGGGCTCTGCGCTCGGCTGCCGCCGGCCTCGCTGGGGAAGAGGGTGATGCACAGCCTGCTGCCCACCCCACCGGCGGGCAGGGAACGCCGCAGCGGCACACGGGGCACAGGCACCCACTGCTGGCATTCACAGGAGGAGAAGGAGAGCTTTTCCACAAATGTTTTCACAGAGGAGTTAACAGGATGAGCTGCTGTGGCCAACGTCAGCCTGTCCCGTGGCAGCCTTGGACTACTGTGCGAGGGGTGTGGCAGTGCAGGTGCCTGTGCCACACGTGCAGCTCACAAGGCCATTTGTAACTCCCATCTTCAGGGGGACGACATCCCAATGCCCGCTGAAGGGTCCTTTGCCCAGATGATTCCAGTCACTTCCATTCTCTGCTGGCTCACGCAGGGAGGTGCAGGGCAGTCAGCAGCATCTCCAGGAGCCTGGAAAAGGCCAAGGTGTCAGAGCTGGTGTGAAAACAGGGCCCAATGTCCCCCCGGGCTGCTCCTGCAGCCTTGGTCAGTTATCTCCCACCTCGCCCTGCCCTGGGTGCTCCACAGCAGGGCCAAGTCCCGCAGGTCCTGCCACAGCAGGAACACAGTAGGGAGGGCTGCAGAGCTCTCAGCACTGCAGACATCTGCTCCAGCAGGGACTCTGAGACCAAGGACCCTGCTGACAAGGGCACCCCCTCACCACATTATTCTGGCTGCTGAGAGGAGTGAGGTCTGTGCCAGGAGGGGGTTATTAGTGCCCACACTGTTAGGAGATGTGTAGCAGCACTCCTGGCACTGCACAGCTGCCAGTGCCTGCGCAGGACCAGACCACAGCAGTCCTGCACAGGCAGACAAGGCTCACACTGGGGGATGCTAGCCCCTGAGCGTGGGAGGTGCAGCCTGTCCAGACACTCCTGCAAACCTTCCCTGCAGAACCTTTCTGTCATCTCACCTCTGCAGCCATGGGCAGGAGAAAAGCATCTGTTCAAGAATTCACCACCTGGCTGACTCTAAAGGTAACAGTTTCAAAAAGGGCTCTGGTGTAAGCTTCAAGCCACTCTCAAGGCACTAAGAGCTGAGACATGAGACCTTTAGCCAAGGGTACATTGCATCCAGGGAGCACCTGGGGAGAAGAAGCCTGATCAGGAGATGGGGATGCAGTATCCATCTCTCCCTGCACCAACGCCCTGAGCTTCCGCCAGCGCTCTGCGATACCAGCCACAGCCTGATCTACTCATGAAACATGCACCAGTCTGCAGAATTCATCTCCTGTCAGCTGTTACTCTAAATAGGAGGCAGAAAGAGGGTGAATGGAAAGGGATATGAGCCTGGAGTAGACGTCCAACTACTCCCCATAGAAAGGGACCTGGACCGTGCTTTGCACAGACCCCTGTATGAATCTAAACAGTCCCAGCTGTTCAGAGGAGGGACAGCTCCCACATATTTCTCCAGCTCTTTCCCTCGCTTGCCATTTCCCTGTGTGACTCCACCAGCGGGGCTGTTGCCCAAAAAGGGAATGTCTGCTGCACTCTCATTTCTGCATTCACTTATCTGGACAAACACTTTCCTGAGAACCACAAGGCATCGTTCCACACCGCCTGTTCATGGTTCACAAGTTGTGTGTCAATGTGCACAAATCTATTCACCAAAAGGGCTCACACACATCCCACCCCCCCACACAGCTAAGATCACTCATACACACTGGCCTCTTTTGTCTATTTGTGCCTCATTTGTGTGCACACACATTTCCTCCCCGTGCACACACGCTATATTCCACTCACACATGCACATCAGCTGTCTCATGTGCCAGCCCTGTACACTTCATGCTCCACGGAAGACAGGGTCTCCAGTGTATTTTTATGTTAGCAATCACGGTACAGAAGCACTAACACTCCTCCCCACCCCTCCTCCCTGCCAGCCCATTTATTATGAAGACATTTCCACACCAGCCAGGTGAGGCTGCTGGCAATGCCACGACCGTGTCTTGCAGCCAGGCCTCCCCACAGAGGGAGAGAAGTGCTTCCTGTCCCTGCTCCCAAAGGGCAGCTGCACTCCTGGTAAGGATCCCTATCAAACACCAGAGTATTTAACACTGGAGACTCAGGGGAGCAAGATGACCTGTAGGTGGGTGACGGACTGAGCCATCTCTTCCCACGCACAGCGTAAAGGAACTTCAAGGATCAAGGTCCCTGCTCTGGACCCACAGCAAGCTCCAGAGCAAGACAGTCATAGGAACAGCACAGGTGCAAACGTGCTTTATCACCCTTAGGTGGGTATAGAGAAGATAAATACAACAAGACGTTGTGCACCACTGTCACGAACAGCACCTCTCCAAATTCTCACACCTAGGAGATCTGTGGTTATTTTGGAGTAAGTTACCCAGACAATGAGACATGTCAATAAACTGAACAGCACAAGCTGTGCCAGAGCAAGAGTTTCAGGTCAGCACCAAGGGCAAACAGTAAGTGTGGAAGAACACCCTATCCAGCATCTCTGCCCCGCCACGCTCCAGCACTTTTGCAGGCAACACCTCCGGTTGCATCCAAAGCCTGAGTACAAATGAGTTGTAGCTTGTAAACTCAACTGCCAGAAAGAGAATTTAAAAAAGAATCCATCTGCGTGTGTTCTCAGGACAACTATGTCAGCAGAGCCTTGGGGAGAAGCGGCCGCCACCTGCTGAAGTCTCCCACTCTGCCCACCTGGCATCCTCTCCTTACCATCCAGGAGCAGATCCATCCACGCTGATTTATAAAGCCCTGCCAGAAACCTGACAAGGCAGCAATGCCAGTGCCAGGGAGCAGTTCTGCAACACTGAAGGCCTTCTGAACACGTGGGGAGGCTGAAAGAAAGCCAGTCCAATGGAGCAAGTCCTGGCACCACAACCAATGTCAGCATCCAGAGTCTCTAACCAAGCTGGCACATGAAGGCAGCGCATCCCCACTGCCTCCAGCACACAGCGCTCAGGGCACACAGCTGGCAGAAAGCACCGATGCCGGCTCCGTGACGGCAGTAGGAGCCACCTTCATTCCCCTCATCACACCTTTTCACACCTTCGTGGCATCTGATTTCCTCCACAACACAACTACCCCAGCCACGCACTGCAGACAGCCCTGTGCACGCAGGAATGGCACTGCTCCTTGTTCAGAAATGGACACTGGGCCTTCTCTGTCAGCCTGACCAGAGTTACAGCACATAAATGGAAGCAGCACAACCTCAAACAGTATCAATAAACCAGTAAAAATAACAGTTTAAATGCACACACTAAGGCAAGGCAGAAAAGAGGAGGTGAGGGCAGAAGATGCTGCAGTGGGCGAGCTCCACTTGAGCAGAGCAGCTCCCTGGCTGGCAGACAAGCTGGCCCACAGTTCCCAAGGCAACTTGTTAAGCCCTGTTGCATCTGAGCACTCCACCGAGCAGATTCTGCCACAGAGAGGAGAGTCCTGCTGAGCACCCATGGGCTGGGCTGCGTTGCTGTGGGAAACACAACCTTATGTATAGAGTCTCAGCTATTATGCTGTTTTTTTATACTTAACAGATTTCTCATCTGAACTAATGCGGTTTGCTGGTGACTGTCTCACGTGTCCAAAGTCCAGCTACTCTCACCCGAGCTGTTTGCACGCTCTCCCTGTGGGCAGCAATGTAGGTGCTGTAACCTGAGTTGCCTCATCCAGGTCCCAGACATCAAAACCCAACTACACAACCTGTGGCAGCCTCCAGTCACCTGCACCACAAAACGCTGACCCAGAGACATCTGTAGCCAGGCTCATTGCCACAAACCAGATCCTTCTGCTCCAGTGACAAATTCTCAGCCTGTGTCTCCTTCCGTGACAGCTTCAGGGTCATGTCTCTCCTCAGTGTGCACACCCATCTTTCCAGCTGTCACATCACAGACCTCTCCCAGAGCCTGCAAAGCCAAGAGCCTCAAGTCCTGCTCGTGCCCTTGGCAGCAGCAGGAATCAAGGCACCCCAGAAGGTCCCATGCATAGGAACCACGACTAGGCACAATATTTATTTCCTTGTGTTATTAAAAACCTTTCACCAACAGCTGGAAGTGCCACTTCTCTCTGCCACACGTGAGCAGCGGGGCCGTAAATAACCAGTGGGAGCCGCTGCTAAAGCCAGCCCAGCCCACAGCAGCACACGTGCACCCAACATGGCAGCGTGCCCAGCACTCACCACACCAAGCAGGTTTCCATGCAGAGAGAGAAGCACCAGACCCTCACACTGCCCCAGGCCCAAGGTGATGTCCCCTCTCCTGCTGCTCTGCCATCCTCACTTCCCAATTATCAGCACAGCTCCTCCCTCCCCTCCCCACAAGAGCTCGTGCAGTTTGTTGGTGTGCATTTGGCACAGCTATACTGTACATCATGTTGACAGTAGAAATTACATCCTGAGCTTATGTTTTACACTGTGCTCTGTCAGAACTCACCGCAGCCCAGTGATCAGGACAAATTGAATAGCATCCCGTCCATGTCAATATTTATTTCATTTTACAAATGCAGGCTGATGCAGGAGAAAGTAGGCAGGGGGAGGGGGAAGACATGGGCAGGGCAATAGCACACCAGGATAGCACTGCCCAGTACACCACAGTCCTACATTACTGCCCAACACGGCAGGGCCAAGGCAGAGGTGCCCCAGGAGCCCAGGGAGGGCTGTCCCACCCAGAGGCCAGGGAGCATGCCTGGGAGCTCCTGCAGTGCCCCCACGCACGGAGCTCTACTGGAAGGGTTGGCACACCAGTACTCTGAGACAAGCCCTAAAAACTGGTACAAAATGCAGAACTGCCCACCAGGTACCAGAAGAGGCAAAGGAGGGGAATGAAAGCCCTCTCTCCTCAACCCTAGCCTGCAGCCTCAGCGAACATGAGCTTGGGTGTCCTGCTTTGGCTCCTCACTCCTCCCAGCAGAGTGGCATCAGCTACCAGCACGAGCTTCAGGACTGCTCCAGCTGTTCAGAACAGCCACGAGGATCCTACAAAGGCTGCTGAGGAGCAAGGCAAGAGCAAGGCACTGCTTGTGCCACCCTCTAGAATGCAGAGCCACAGCATGAATTACAAGCACAAGACAGGAGCTCCTTAAAGCTTGGGCTTTCTTCTGCTTTTCCACGGCCCTTCCACACCCCAGAGGACACAAGGAAATGAAGGCTGCAGTAGGAGGGTTGCTGGTCAGACACAATAGCTCAGCCCATGGTCCTTCTGCTGCTGGATTAGCTGCCCGCAGAATGAGTTAGAGCAGCACGAAGAGCACAAGTTTCACACCAGCTTGTTCCCAAAACATGCAAACCTATCTGGAGACACTTTCTAAAGAGTGGGGCCAACCTCCAGAGCCAACCAGCCCCCTCCATTCTCTGCCCAGCCCTTCCTGACCCCACTGTGCCTTTACCTGAGAGCTCAGAGGGTGTGCACTGGCTCCAGCACCATCCACACATGTCAGCTGTGTCACCTTAAGGGAACAGCTGAAGCCACATGCAAGCACAAGAGCAGCTCTGGGGATCAAAAGAGTGCCAGCTCAGTCTGCATCCACGGGGAGCCCACCTGCCTCACATCTGAGAGTGTGGGCAGCACAACAGCCCAGCCTCAGGCAGCCCTTGCTGGGAGATAGGGCAGGAAAAAGCCTGCAATTACTCCAACAGCAGTTCTTCTCCAGCACTGCCCACAGTGCAGCACGGGGGCTGTGACCACATCTCCTCCTGTTAAACAGGAATTAAATCCGCTTAATGCTCCCCTTCCTGGGAAAAGGAACAGGCTGGCTAGAGCACACTCCCCAGATCTGTTGTATGGAGGTAATACAAGCATGGCAAGGCTGCTGCAAAGCTTTAAGATGGTTCATAATCTCCAGGCCTAGGGCTAAGACATGAACTCAGGCTCTCTGGAGCTCACTTTCTCTACTGGATATTGTAAGACAAGATGAGGCAAAGATGCCTTGTTTTTTTATTTTATAAACTTCTCCTCAAAATCTAGAGACGAGAGATGAGGCAATCTTGCCAGACATAAAATACTGTCATCTCCAGGCCAGGCAGGCGTATCACAACCAAGCTCCCAACATCCCATATGCTCTCTCTTGACAACACACGTCAGCACCACGCCAAGCCTGGACCACTGCACCTCGGCCAAGCACCCACCCCTATCCCCACAACCTCCCATAGCTCCTCTCCAGCACTCAAGAGGCTCCCCAGGATTACCCCTTTGGGCTGGACAATGGAATGGTCAGGGCATTCAGCCCCCTGCGATTTTAAAACACCAGGGACCAACAACACAACGTGGCTGCAGCTCCAACCTGCTCTGCATGGCTGCAGCCCTCACCAACCAGTGTCCCTGCCTGGAATACACGAACACACATCGCTAATTCCGTAAGGGATGGCAGCGCTGCTGAGAGAAAAGGTGTGGGATGCCCACTCACATCAAGACAGCCACAAGATGATCACAGCCACTGCACTGCAAGTTCCCATTCCACAGCAGATCCCATCAGTGGCATTTAAGTGTCAATGTTCAGATAAAGCCAGACCAAGTACCAGAATACTGGTGCCACAGAGAACAACTGTAAGATACACAAGTTTTTTCCACTGCAAGCTCTGGAACCCCCGTTGCACCCTCTACTGAAATGGATCCCACAGAAGGCAGGCCCTAAATCAGTGTCCTTTGCAGAATACCAACAAATTTTGCCAATCAAGTGAGAGATGGCTAGAGATATTAACCTGGATGGCACACAGCATCACAGTGTGTACAAATGCTGGAGATCAGCGGCCAAGGGATTCAAAACTGCAGAGACTTTTGAAATAAGATATTTAAATTACTTTCCTCTTTACTTACACAGTGAAAGGGTCACGTAACCAGTTACTGGATGAGCATATCCCAAGTGCAGGTCCAGACTGTGCAAGGCAATGTTTGGTAGCAATCTGCCTTTCAGCAAGTCTTCAGCCTCGATACAGAGCACAGAAGACAGACAGAAAATGATAAAATCAAGTTCTCTCACTGATATCACTCTAGCCTCAGCTTTGACAACAGGGCAGAAAACCCATTAGCTGTAGTAAAAGCTTAGTCATGTTTATTCTTGAAGTAAATCTCTGGATTTCCTCTTTCTGCTTCCTTGGAACTATTCTACCAGCAAGGAACTCCTTCATCTGCCTTTCTTCCCAGATAAATTTGCGTACAGTCGAGAAAACTTTTTGCAGAGGAATGTGTACGTACACAATGCTCAGGTCTGTATGACTAAACATGCCTCTTCTCCCTTCTTTTTAAGTTGCTTTAAGTTTAATTATTGTCCCCTTTGATACTGCCTTGAGAAATTATAATAGAAGAATGAAGCAACTGCCAGAGCCGGAGCTATTCACAACCTTTTGACTTCTCATGTTCAGTCACTGTCTGCTATCAGACACACTGGGAGGAACAGTATTTGTTAAAGCTCTCACACAAGCATTGTTTGGAAAGAAGTATTTTCAAAGTTTAGGAGGTTTTTTTTTTCCTCCAAATCTTCTCCAGTCCAAGTTTCAAAGAAATTTTAATTGCAAAGAAAATCTCAACATTTGCCCTAGGGAAGAGGTTTTTACAGCCATAACGGTCTCGCTCTGCAGCAATTCTTTTCCAAATATGGAATTTTCATGCCTTGTCTACGTGAATACAATACTTTTAATTCGTCTTTAAAAACAATCTCGGAGAGGAGGTAGAAGCAGCCATCACAGCATCTCTGTCACAACTTCTGGGATGGACAGAGCTCCTCCTGCTGTGGTGAGAGAGCTCCAGAGCTCAGAGCAAGTCATTAATTTTAGGATCTGGACAGAGAGCTGCATCTGAAAGTCATGCCCTTACTAACACCCTGTGTAGAGTCAGAAGCTGCATTCCCAAAAGAGCTGCATCTTCTATGCCCCAGCACCTCCCGAGGTGCCAGAAGGGCTCTTGTGCAGTGGGGCAGAGAACCCTCACAAGCCTCCACTGCCAGAGCTGTACCTGTGGCACAGTCCAAGGACACACAGGGACCACCATCACTCCCCTCCTTGCCTCCTGCTGCCACTTCTTTGGGCCCTGAACACCAGCAAAAGTGACAAGAAAGAAAAGGCGTGAGCCCAAAACGGGACAGGTGGAATCAAAGCTGATGGCCCAGACAATGGGCCATTTGGACAGGAATTAAAGGACAAAGGAAAAGAAAAATGCACAAAATGGAATTCTTCCACTTTGACAAATGTGGAGGGAATTGGGTTCTTTTAAGCCAATGTTTGGCAGATGCATGAATTATTTATCATTCAATATTGTGTGATTAAATGGAAAATTGAAGATGTTCATAGCTCTGTCTGCAACTTTCTGCCTCTTGTGAAAGACTCCCCAAATTCCTACAAAGAATAACAAGTGGGTATTATACTGAGTCAGAGAGGTTCAAAGAAACCTCCTTCAATTCGCTTCTCAAGGTTCAAGGTCACGTTCAGACTCAGTCCTCTGGTGAAATAAATACTATGGCAGGCACACATCACTTTCAGGAAGGTCTCTTGCTGCTGCTCACTCTTCTTCCCTATACATCTTAATCCTCTTACCAATTTTGTCCTTGGAAATCCCTCAGTCTTCATGACAGGAGATCTGCAACCCCTCTTTACAGAAGGCAGGAGACCGAGGAAGTCCCTTCCCCTGGCAGCACACTGTCATTTTGAGACTAAGACCAGGCCCCCACAGGATCCTCCACAATGAAGCTGAGAGGTTGTGAGGGAGGACAAGAGAGCAGCAAATAAAAGGACAAGACCTGGGGGGCTGCACCTGCAGTTTTCACAGTACTTTTCTGCAGCATAACAAGATGATCTGGTTGTGCACAGCACAGATTAGAAGCCTGTACCAACTTTCTGCTGCAGATACCTCTTTGGGTGCTTTTGGCCCAAGCTAAGTGGCTTCCTCAGCGCCTCAGGACACGCCTGCAGCAATAAACAGCTGTTAGAAAGGTGGAAGAATGAGTGTAATTAGTCTCCTTAATGCCAATTTCAGCCTGATCTCTCACACTTAAAAAAACTGTTACAACGATTTTCTTTTTTTCAGAGGAGCTCATTAAATAAAAATTAGAAACAAGATAGTATAATGGGTAAGAAAATTATTTCTGCAACATCCTGCTAAAATCCAACACTGCCCTGCCTACAGACAGGCTTTTCTGGTTTGGAAGAAGATGCTCCAAACCTTCCTGCTCTCCAGGAATTCCTAAGCACCAGGACGAAAAGAAGGAATCTGGGTACCACAAGAATTTAGGAACCTGAAGCAGAATGTTGCACAGCCTCATCCCCCAAAGAGGAAGCAAATATACTTTGCTAAGATGCAGCACCGTGCAGAACACTCCACCACAGCTGGCAGAAATCCCTGGCAGCTGAGTCTCCAACACAGGTAGGACATTTTGGCCAAGTCTGTTTGAAAGTCAACATCTCCCGAGAGGAGCACAGCAAGAAGAGGGGCTGCCCAGATGATCAGAGCTCTGCTATGTCCCCTCCTGGGTCCCTGAGGCTGCACGCTGAGCAGAAGCAGTGAGCAGTGTTCTCAAGAACAAGCACCAGAGCATCGCAGCCCCACAGGAGCCTCTGGGTGGTCACCTGGCACACACTGACTCAAAGCAAGGCCCACCTCCCCCTCTCAAAGAACAACCAGGAGGGACCAGAGCCTCTTGCTGGGCCAGGCACCTACACACTGGAGCAGATGTGCCAGGAATCCTTACTGCACAGCGTTTGCCCACGAGCTGCAGATAACAGCCTTCTCCTGAATAAAAGACTGACCCTCCTTGTAAGCAACTTGCAGACAACAGCAACAGGCTAAATTTTGCATTCAACCATTAATGATTGATGCATTATTTATTCGGAATCATTTGCTTCATTCTACTAATCACATCACCACTACCAGCTCCTGACAACGAACAGTGCTTAGAGTCATGTCCCAGGAGTCAGTCGCTGCCCAGAGCAACTCAAACGGCAGCTCAGCGGCCTCAGGGCTACTTCACCTCCCCAGGAAAAACATCCAGGCTTTGCCAAAAGCTGCTCACTGCCCTGCAGACACCACAAGCCACGTATCCTCTGATGGCCAGCATCTGGCACTCCTGCACACTGCCCCATGTCCAGAGCGAGCTGCTGAAACCAGCTCCTGTCCCCCAGTGGCTCACTTGCAGTCAGAAGAAACCAGCACCACACTCACACTCCTCCTGCCCTGAGCCCTTCCTGCACTTTGAGCCCAGCTTCCTGTTGTGGTTTAACTTCAGAACAAGGTAACCACTATGAGTTTCTGCCAAATTCACATGCCAGGTCAATGGCCCAACTTGGGCCCCACCAAGCAGCCCTTCCTGCCAGGGCCAGCAGCCCCATAAAGAGAACCCACATGGAAACCAGACACCCCCAGAGCAGAGCAGCCCCCCTTTGTCCCCTCTGTGCCACAGCCCAGAACATCCCACTTCTCTCCCCACAGGCACTCCTATGCAAGCAAAACTCACGCAGCAGAGAGCACAGACCTCTTTCCCCAGAAGAACCAGTCCTTTGGGAATGGACCAAGTCAGGATGGGAGCTCTGGAGACAGGGACAGGGAGACCACCTGTCCCAGGTCACTTGCATGCAAATGAAGAAGCATTTTAGCATCCTGTCTGGTAGAATCAAATTTTTATATCCTTCCATGCCCGCTAAATTCTGTTCACAAAGACCAAGGAAAAAAAAAAAGGAAGTAAAAGCCTTAATAAATGCTGGAAGAGCAGGGAGTTCACACCAGCTCCCAGCCCAGCGTAGCTCAGGGATTATCTAGGCAATAGTTTATTTTTCTCTCCAGTATCATTTTCCCAGCTTGATCTCTACTGTCGCAGTATGATGGTTTCACCCCATTAGCCTTGCTTAAAAAAGTGATCCCAGGACTGTGAGTGTTATTGCCCACATAAATCAGAAGGCTTTGAATATGGAGCACCTTTAAATAAACAGCTGATGGAAGTGAAGTTCCGGGATCATTATTAATAGCTTTTCATTTCTGTGTCCGCTGTGCTGTGACATTCTTTCCCAGCAGAAAGCCTCCGCTTCCTATCCCCAGTACATCTGATCCCAGGAGTCCTCCAGTCAGAATGAATGACTGTACCTTTGTGTTAATTGCATCGCCCGTTCCACAAACGGAATACCAATATTAACTAGCAAGAGGAGAGTTTGCCGACCAGGAGTGATGGGACAGTTTAGAGAGAGACACACCAGCCTTTTCCTGGGCTGGTCCTTCCTCCTTCCCTTGAGGAAGGGCAGATCCTGGATCTTCCAACACACACCAGTAAATGCTACAACAGGTGATGATGTTCTGTTCCACTTCTGCCCTGTCTGAAGTGCCTTGTACTGGACAGACACCAACTATCTCTGCTCTGCCAGCAACATCACACCTCTCACAAGCCCCCTGTAAGCAGAATGATGCCACTGTCCACATTCCAAACAGCTTCAGGATGAGTCCAAAGCGACACACACCCTTGGAAAAGCAGCCACCACAGAGCAGCCCCAACAGTACTTACAGGTGCTGTTCAAAAATTTCACCTGGCCAGATACAATTTATTTTTCACCAACATGACTTGCCCAGGGAGAAATCACTCTCCTCCTCCTCCACCTTCAGCTATCAGGGATTCTCCTAAGTGCTGCAGGCAGGTGCACAACAACCAGGGGCAGACCTAAGGGCAGCAACAGCCAACACTACCCACTTCCCTCTCCCATGGTGGTGAGCCTGGGGCAGGACTAGACATCTCATCAAGAAGGACCTTGGCCACCTGCTCTGGGAGCCCCTGGCTTTGCTCTCTGCTGCCAGCACTGGCACACAGGTGGTCCCAGGTAGAATTCCCCAAATCCTCATGTGCAGGACCCAGAGTTGCCAGCCCTGCTGCATCCACAAGTGACATCATCCCCCAGGTCTGTGGCTCAGAAGAGAGACCAAATTTCTCCCTGGCAAGCGTGCTCAGGCTCTCTGACGCACTTTGCCCAAAGAACGAAGGAGATGATCCTGTTGACAGCCAGTTCCAACACACTGACCAATGTAAGTGCTGGCAAAAAGGCTCCACAGTGGTCCACGGTGCCCAGGAAAGGGCTGGCATGGGTGTTACAGCCCCTCTGCTCTTTATTGCAGAGACAAGAACAGAGGGTCCTGCTGCTACAGCCCACCCCCATCTCCTTCTCCTGTTCTTGAGTCATGACCCTGCTTACAGGTCATGCTGCTCAAAGAGAAATCACAGGGGAAGCAAACATCCCGAAATAGCCTGTTGCTGTTTGCAGGGACACACTTCGCAACAGACATTTGCTGTTTATAAACTCAAAGGGCTGCAAAGAGGAGCAAACCACAGGAACAGGTGATGGCTTTTGATTTTACTGCTTGCTCTTTTCCCAAATCCAGCTCCCAGCAAGGAGATTCGGGACATAGGCATAAATAACAGAAGGTTCACCTATGAGAGAGCTAAAGTGGAAGCATCAGAAAACTGGAGTGTGGCTGAACAAGGCTGAAAGAGACCGCTACACACAGGATGTACATTCCTTGGAGGACTTTAAGAGGGACAAAAAGTGTTAAATGTGTCTCCTGATTCCAGAGCCCTTTGCTGTCTACGGTCTGAATCGTGATGGACTAGCACAGCACAGCTACAACCTTACGATTGGTCAGCGAGCCCCTGGATATGATCCTGCAAGCCAGATACAGTACCAGCCTTCCCTCTGCAAGAAACTCTGACCGCTTTGTCGAGTGAAGAAAAGGATTTGATTCCTCCTCCACCATCCCCCTCCCAGTGCTGTATTTGCAGACTGTGAACCAGCATCCAGCAGCCACACAGGGCCCTCAAGCACAGGAAATTTAGTGGGTATCACATATGCAAAGCAAGACAGCTCAGTGTATCACTAGAAACACTGCTTTCCAACCACCAGACTTCAGCATCCCATTGAAGCATCACCTCTCAGCAGAGGCCAAATGTGCAAATTGCAGTTGAAAGGGAGAACATTTCTGAAAGCTCGAAGCACGTGAACACAGCAGACTGGAACAGAATCTGCAAGTAGCTTCACTTTAATGTCACTACCAAACCAATGGCACAGTGAGGAAGGGACAGACTGGGAGCCCTGGGAACAACCACTCTGCTCAGCAGAACTGATAAAGGGAGATTAATCATTCAGTTCCTCCATCAGGCACAAGGGTTCAGGGCTTTGGTGTAAAACTCCATCAAACAAGACTGGCATCTTCACTTCTGACATTCCTGGATGGAAAGAGGACAGCATGAGGTTTTGCACAGGCCTTATTTCACAATCAAGCCCTTTGCCTCTGACACTCCTGGAAATAGGGAGACTATGAGAATCCTCTCAACCCAGGACACAGGCTTTGAAGGGTCTTTCCTCATGTATCTGCACAAAGCAGGGACCTTGGGGCCCTGTACGTAGGTTCTAATGTTATTATTATCAAAAGGAATAAAGAGGGACATGGTGAAGTAAGAGGAAGCAAAGCAGCCCTGGGAAC
Source organism: Rhagologus leucostigma (assembly GCA_013397725.1). Classification (NCBI taxonomy): domain Eukaryota; kingdom Metazoa; phylum Chordata; class Aves; order Passeriformes; genus Rhagologus; species Rhagologus leucostigma. Next base: position 135,943 of record VZTD01002535.1, read on the forward strand.
AAAGGGAGAAAGAAAGAGAGAGAGATTACAGTAGCAACAGGGAGGACAGAAAAGCAAATGGACAACGTGCATGTGAAAGAATAGAGCCAAGGAGATAACCATACACGTGAGCAGGCAGGATTGTGCTGGAACATGTGAGAGTGTGAACATGCAGGAGAGGGCACAGACACTCACCCAGGCAGGGGAAGCTATTTGCAGCTCTGAGTCCTCCTGCCCCACCCCAGGCTGGCAGCCTGGCACTGCTTCAGCAAGGGATCTCCCTGAGAACACCCCAGGGCACATGCAGGACTCCCCTGACCCAACCCTCTCCATTCAAGTACAACAGCCACTCTGACAGTGAAAGATCCTCACAACCAAAAAAACTGACAGACACTGGCTCGGAGCACCCCTGACTCTTCCCCAAAGCAGTTCTATGCTTGAAAGAGGGAGAACTGGCAGCACACATGTACAGACACAGCCACTTCCCTGTATGGCTTTCTCTGGTTTTGTCACCCTCACACACACTGACCCTTTGCATTCTGCTCTGTCACTACACTGCAGACTCTTGCTTGCACTCCCTTTGTCTTCTGGGCTGCTTCACTTCTCCCTTCTCACTCCTTTCTGGCTCCTTTTATGACAGTCATGTTGGAACCCATTCACACAGCCCCAAGTCTCCAGTGCTGAGCCCACCACCCCCCATCCACGCAGTCACTTGCAAAAGTGCTGAAATCCCAAACTGCACGCACACCCCGCTGTGTGCTGCCACACCAACCTCCGGGCCCCCACTGCTCCAGATGGACACTGGACTGTGTCAACCAGGACTGCAGCGCAGACAAAACGTGTTCCTTTGTGCCCTCCTCTCCAAACCAGCACCTATCTCAGGCTGCTGGGCTGGCAGCAGCCTCAGGCAGAGTTTGGGCATCCAGAGCCAAGCAGCGTCCAGCCAAGAAGCCATTCTACCCCTCCTGGGCCTCTGAGTTGTACATGTCTTGCCCCTCACCTCTCCCATCACACCTCACAGTGATGTGACACCACAATTCACACCTTGAACACGCAACCACTGTGATTCCAGAACAGAAAAACAAGACACAGCTGCCCTGAGCAGGGCTGGTAACAAACCTTTGAGAGGGTCAGGACCAAGCCAGACACAAGCACTGCATCTGGACAGCCCTCAGGCCCCCATGGTGGAGGACACCAAGAGCATTCACTCATGAAACAGCTTTCCTCATCTTGGTACACAGAGGCACAGGCAGACTTTACACACAAAAACATATAAAACATAAAAAGTTACCAAAAACTCCAGGCATTGGCTAGAAGAGGACAAAGGAAAAAAAAAATAGCTATTTCTATATATACTTGGGAAGCACCAGATAGCACAGTGATGGACTAGATATAAAAAAGATAGAGATGAGTCTCAGTCCCAGGCTTTGATCGCTCACAAGGGAAATGCATGTGCTGCCTTCTGGAAACCAGGACCAGACATTGTGTCCTACCTCTGCCTAAGCCCAGTTCAGCTGCAGTTTAAAGAAAAGGCCTTCCAGCCTGGTGCTTCACAGTCCCTCCCTCTCGTTTCTATTTCACAGCAGCTTTTCACAACCCTGACAGTGTTTACTATAAGCAACACAGGCTCAGCTGCAGGATTTTCTCCTTCTGGGACAGCCTAAGGGTTGAAAAATGCCTCCCTAGAAGCACCAAATCTGACTGGAGCCTGTGGCCAGGAACTGAAGGGAGATGCTGAGCAGCAGCCCTGAGCAGTCACAGGTCAGACCCTGTCGTGCCAGCTCCAGCACTGTGAAGGACCGAGGGTAATTTACACCAGCTGAGTGAGCAGCTCGCCACTGACTCACAGTCCTGCTTACTGAGGCTTGCTTTCCAACACTCCGTTGTTTCTCCAGCTTCTCCCAACACACACCATGCCTGGCAGCACTCCAGGGAGTGCCATGCCTCTGTCCTGGACAGCCTGAGTGTGCCTTGGCCATCAGATCCACAGGACAGAGGCCCCATTTCCCTCTGCCCAGGTCTGACAAGGGCTCTTTGCCAAGGCATCTCCCTCAGCATGAGCACTAAAAGGTGTTTAACTGTCCTGTACTAGGTATGGCTGGGAGGGAGTTAATTAGCTTTGCTTGGTGCTGAGTTTTAGATTTGTGACCGAAACAAAACTGGTAGCACACTAATGTTTTGGCTATTGCCAAATGGTGTTTGCAGTGTCAAAGCCTTCTCTGCTTCTCACCATGTCCCCCAGTAAATAGACTGGGCGTGCACACTTGCACTTATTAAACCATCCCAGATCAACCACAAAGCTACCCCATCCCATCTAACACCATGCTCAGCAATAAAAAGGGAGAGGAGGGATCTCAGGGGGGTTTGTCACCGTTAGCTCAGGAACTGCCTGCACATCAGTTTACACACAGAAGCGAAGTGAGTGTTTGCCTTTGCATCCCTTGTTTTCTTTCTCTCTTCTTCCACTTGCACTTATTAAACCATTTTTATCTCAACCCACACATTTTCTTGCTTTTACTCTTCCTTTCCTCTTCCCATGGCCCACTTGGGAATGCAGGAGTGAGTAACTGGCTGTGTGGGGCTTAGCTGCTTACCAAGGCTATCCCACAACAGGCCCAAAACACTTGGCAGCACCAGTACAGGCCATGTTCACAGCCAGAGCACAGGAAATCAGATTGAACCCTTCCAAATGCATTAACCAGAAAGCAGCAGCTGTGGCAGAGTGAGAAGCTGCCATTCTCCTTGCACAACGCTTTGAGCCTTTCAGTCCCGTGACGTGAGCTCGTATCTCCAGTTCTGGAGCAGCCGAGCACCACCCCACTTCCCATCTAATCCACTAAAACACATTAGCACTCTAGGTGCAAAATCAATTAAAGCCTCAACTGATGGTTCCAGCATCCTTCCCAGCCAGATACGAGTCTCCCATTGCACAAAAATGTAAACAGCTTTTTCGGAGAAAAATCCATAAATACTCACCTGTGGTGGCTACTCCAGCCGGGGAAGGTTCAGTGCTCGCATTCATTTCATACGTCCATCGCTTTGTGGTACCAAGGATGGGAGCAGCATCCTCTGCCAGCAGAACAGTCAGTCCTCTAGGCGGGACTTCACAGCTCCAGCTCAAAAGCCCTCGTCTGCCTTCATTAATCCATTGCCAAGTCCTGTGCAAGGCAAGGCCATGTCTACATCTGCAGGGCCAGCCACAGCCCCTGGTCACTCATGCCACGCTCCATGGGGACTCACAGGTGCAGCCCCAGTCCTTTGCATGCCTGAGGATTGTCCCCTGCCCACAGGCCCAGCTGGCCAAGGCACTGGCATCGGCCTCTGCCATACCTGCCACGGAGGCTGCTCCTGTCTTGCACGGCCACAAGAAGCTGGGCCAGATCAAACCCACCCAAGGGTTCACCTGAGAGATGAATCTAGGTAACAAAGCAGCGAAGAGGGATTTGGGAAAGACACAGTCACTTCTCAGCCTCAGCGAGACGAGCAGAGCCATTGCCCAGTGGAGGATCCTGGTTCTCAGCTCACCTCTCACAGCACCTTTCGGATTAATTGGTTAATTGGCACGGCGGGCTGTGCATAGGAAAGGAGGAAGGATGGCTCCCTCTGCCGGCACCGGCCCGAGGAGGAGCCCCCCGCCCGTCCTCCGTCCCTCCCGGCACCCGGGAGCAGCCGGACCCCGGCCCTGGGCACGGCTGACCTCGCACCGCCTCAGCACCCGAGAGCTGCCACGGGAAGAATTCCCATCTCCTGCGGCACAGCTGAGGATGCCCAGTGAAGGGGTGTCCTGCCTCGGGACGGTTTCACCGCAGCAGGAGTTATTCTGCCAAAAATACCGTGCCACTGGGAAACAGCCGGGAGGGCTGTAGCAAACGGGTGTTCAGCTGACTTTTAAAAGTTTAAGCAGGGATGTAATTTCTTAAGGACTCTGCTGATGCTCAGCTATTCCTACCTGCCATCAAAAGGTTTAGCTGTATTTCATAAGTGGAAGGCAGCCAAGCTCAGAAAGCTGGTGAAGTCCAGCTCTCAAAGCAACCCCCTCCCTCACCTGTCCGTCCTCGACCTTCCAGACTCCAGCGGCAGGGGAAACAATTCCCTCTCCCACACAGGCACGACGCTGTCAGCAACAGCCACATGCCTAGTTGGGTCCATAACAACAGGGAAGAAAGCACATTTCCACACAGCTAAGAACACTGAATTGTGAAAATACAGAGGGAGTAACTCGGGGGGGGGGACAGACGACAAAATAGTGTCCTGTCCCAGATTAACAAGATTATTTGCTCAGTGTTAGCATGTGCACAACTCAAACTGCTTCTCTCTAGAGAGGGTGATGAGGTCAGGAGGAGGTGCTCGGAGCTTAGGAGCCACTTTTAATGACAAGGATTACTGGAGAAACAGCATTTTGGGGATTTGGGATTCTGGGAAGCAGCTGCAGTAGGAGCAGAGGGAGATAATCCCAGTGTGACAGACACAGACGCAAGGAAGCAGGACTGGAGAGGGGAGTGCAGCATCCCCAGGCACACACAGAAGTTACTGTCTGGCACAGGGGAACAGCCATTCCAGAGCAGGAGGCTGTTAGAGCAAGGGCCTGGCCCATGGCTTCCAGCTCTCTTCCCTCCCAGGATGGCCAGACCAGGACGGTTTCTCCGGACCAGCCAAACCTTTATCTATCCTCCCTGACTCTGGCCAACAGTGGGGCCTCAGAGCAAGCCCAGAGGATCCATCTGCCCCACCAGGCTCCCATCAAGGTGGTCAGTCTCCCTGACCAGCCTGTGACCTGGGAGAAAACAGCCAGCCAGGGGCATCCAGGCTCTGCCAGGGAAGGCAGCTGAGGGGCACCAAGGGGGCAGACCCAGGCCAGGGCCAAGGGGACACACACCCCAGGGTACCCAGCTTCAACACCTCTCAGGTGGGCATGGGGCCCTTCCTAGGCTGGGCTGGGCTGCCTGCACACAGCTCTCAAGCGCCAGAGCACAGGGAAGGGCAGCAGTGCTCCAGAAGGAGTCCAGAGACAGACTGGTGTCCCCTGCAGAGGCTGTGCTCAGTCCCCAGGCACCGCCATGCACAGCACTGGGGACGAAGCTGCCCCAAGCCTGTGGGCACCAGGAGGGGCTGTTGGCTGCACAGAACTGGACACAGCTCATCTGTGGGAATGAGCTCCCTCCTGCCAGGCCATATCAGGACTGAATCACACCCTCCTGCTCTGAATCCGTTCTGCCATCAAAACCTCAGGGAAGTGCCATCTTACCAAAGCAGTGTTCAGACCCTGTGCTTGCTCCTGCAGCTGCTGCTTCCAAATGTCTCACTCACAGCCTTGGTCTGCAGGGTGCACATCACTACCTGTACCCACATTTACATGCAGGCTCCTGCCAAAAGGCATTTGGAGCTTTCAAGGCTCCATTTATTGCCCAAGATGTTTCTATGGCGACTCCCTTCACATCCCATCATTGGCTGCGGAAAGCTTCTGGCCATAAGCAGCTTCAGGTGAGTTGAGGGCCTCAAGCTTCAAGTCACCTGCAGTTGTTAATGCCACTGGCAGCAGTCAGCTGGGAAGAGATTAACAAAACCCCACCTGAAGAGGCAATGGTGAGTGAGGCAGTGTCAGCTAGCAAAGAGGAGCGAGCCCATGTCTCCTTCCCCCTGGTGCTCTCTCAAGTACTGCAGCAGGGAGGAGCAACAAAGAGGGGTAGGGGGTATCTGCAAAAGGGTATTGAACGAACAATTCTGCTTTCATGATTCCCAGAAGGACTTCCCAGTCAGCAAAGCTCACAGAACTGCCATAACCAAAGAACGGGACCACTTCACCCCATGCAGTGACCAGCCCTGACACACCACTGCCCTAAACAGGGCCAGGATGCTCCCAGCTCTGCTCCTACAGGCACCTCACTAAATTCTCCTACAGGGCAGCCACAAATCCGTGGCTGCTTCTGACAAGCACCAGGCCCAGCATCACCTCTATCACAGCCACAGCTTCCATCATCAGCCAGGCAGGGCCAAATTCAGCACACATGACAGCAGTGACAGTGGGAGAAAAGCAAGGTTGCTTTGTCTGGAGAGCAGACCCTGCCCACAACAGTGTTATAGCAGTGTTAGCAGGCACTTAGCCACGGCTCTCTCACAATAGATCTGAAATTAGGAAGCGCAGCACTGGGTAGAGTCAAAGCTGAATGAGTTCTGTTGGGTTTTTTTTTCCAGGCTCATGGACGGCACTGCCAGAGGGGCAAGGAAGTGAGTAAAAGCAGGACAGCAGAACAGGGCACAGCAGGCAGAGAGAAGGCAAGTGCAGATTTCCCAGACAAGAGCAGGAGGGCAGGACTAGGAACACAGAAGTGCTGCCCTTTCCTGAAAAAATGTCATTAGGTTGCAATGAGTGTTGCAGCCTTGCCTTATGTTCAGTGAGCTATCCAGAGATGGGGCACCCAGCAGAAAGGAGACACTTTCTGAAAAGCACCTTGATTTTCAGCTTGTAGGTGTAGCAGCAATGAACGATCCAGTCAAATCCAGCCCTTGGGCTGGAGCAGATGGACCAGCTTTGGACTGGAGCACAGATGGACCAGCTTTGGGCTGGCTGCCTCTCCTGTGCCCAAGGGCACAACCACACCTGCTCTCAAAAAGAAAAAGGCAGGGGCCCCATCTTAGCAGGGTCTGTCCCCCACCTTTTACTCAAAGATGCGTTCTAGGACCTCTGGAGAGAGCTACCCCCAGCTGGCACTGGTGTGCACCCTCACCCCCACCAAGGCTGGGTCAGCGCAGTGCGGAAGCAGCTGAGGCAGCACTCAGAAATCCCGTGTTTGAAGACAAAAGCCATGCCCAGCCACTGAGGCACAGGCACCCCCAGACAACCCACCCGCTGTGAACAGTCTCTCCTTGTGCTCCCACTTCCCAGCAGAGTCCTGTATCCCCATGTGCCGTACATGGACCAGGAAACATCAACAGCTAAGGGAGCTCTGAGGCCAACAGCTAAGGGAGCTCTGAGGCCAACAGCTAAGGGAGCTCTGAGGCTGCCGTGGGCCCCACACCCGGCTGCCAGCTACCACCTGCTCAGGCCCACAGGCCCTCAACAGGAAAAAAGAGAAGGTGCTGTAACGCTGTCAAAGAGCCGAGACATCCATTTGCAAGAAAAATTCCAACCACGCTGCAAGAAGATCTGAGGAACAGCATCAAGAAGTCCCACAGCTTCTGTCAGAAAAGAAAGAACCTAGACCCTCTGCAGGCATCCCAGTCAGCCCTGTGGGATAACAAAAGGCAGACACTGCTGGAGAAGGATCCACTTTTGCTACCCAAATATTGTCCTGCAAAACCAGTACAAAAACGCCATCCAACAACCCTTCCCCAAAAGGGTAACACAGAACTCCCTTCTTCCTGCCACAGCACAAAGGACAGTGAAAAGAAAGAAAAATGAAAGAGATACAGAGCCAGGCTAAAGTAAAGTCTGGACTGGTCTCTGAAAGCAGAGTTGTTGCAAAGGATAAAATTGAAAATTACTGTAATGTGCTGTATTCCTTTTATGGACTTTGCAAATAATAGAAAGTGATGACTAAATGAAAAAGAAACTGTGAACTCACTGGGAGGATGGGTCTCTGCAGTGGCTGCCAGCAGGAGCAGAGCCCCACGCCTGAGCCCTCCACAGCTCTCCAGAGCAGAAACTAACCCACAAACTGGACACAACTGCAGAGACAGATGTCCCACAGAGCTGAGGAGGTAGTGGACACCCAGCTCATGCTGGGTGAACAGCTGAGTCCAAGTCCAACCCCATACTCCAGGTCTGCAGCAATTTGCTGCCCAAATCCAGCCACAAAGTCTTGGCTTTTCGGCTGCGGTAGAGCGGGGACTTCACAAGTAACACAGCTCACAAGGACATGCAGGCACGAGCCCTGTGAATGGTGGAGAAGCCAAGCCAAAGCACAGAGCTCTGTGCCCTCACCTGCAGCCCAGGGCAGCCACAAACAGACCCCTGAGCGCAAGGTGACACAGGTGACCCTGCTCACCGCACAGCAAGGAGCACACGGGTGCTGAGGGCACAGGCAGGACACTCCCAGAGCAACAAACGATCTGAGGCAGAGCTGGTGACATCCCTCCACACCGGGCACCCCTTCCACAAAGAAACACCCTGGGATAAACTGGTGGTAGAGACAAAAGAGATCCCGAGAACAGCAAGGAGTTGCACACCGTGTCCACCTACAACCTCGGGCAAGGAATCTGGTTGGGATTCACACCCACCTCATCTTTTCATGTAATTTTTCAAGAAAGCAGATCACTCAAAATGGCCTGTGCCTCGGGATATGTGTGGACTTATCTGCAGAGAAGTGTCATTGCTTGTAAACCCAAACACAGTTGCATAACCACATGGTTAAAAGATAACGACACAAATTCATACATGGCTGTGTCCTTATGCACGAATACTGTTTAGCGACATGATGTCGGAAGAAGCCAAGTGTCACCACACCGTTTCTTTTTCAAACTGTTTTTCTTTACTTTTAAAAGATGAGCTTTTAAAATATAACAACTATTTATTTGAAAAAATATATAATTGTACTTTAAAGGAATAACAGCAGATTAAATCCCACCTGAAGTCCAGTTTTGTTTCAAAGCTTTCACGAACAGTCTAATCCTTCTAACGAAATAAAGTCCATGGGTTGAAAAAGGGGTTTCAAATAAACAAATATTCCCTCTGCAATATTTGCAGCCAAATTTTACTGCTATGGGATAGTGACTACGAGCTCAAAAGTAAAATTTGCTACAGAAAAAAGCCTTGTTAGCTCAATATTATTTTTAACGTGCAAGAAAACCCCCAAAAGCTGACCAGACAATATAAACAACAAACAGTAAATTGTGACCCTTTTCTCAGAACCCTTACACAAAACAAAGAACTATGAATTTTTCAAACATGACATTGCATTTAAATCACGAAAATATCATATTTTTTGGTATAGAGCTAGGAAGAATAGGATTTTAACTGTTATTTTTAACCCAAAGACAACCTTTTCTTTCTTGGTGTGGTTTTTTTTTTTCTGGAGGCCTGCTAGCTCCTTTTGAAAAAGAGTTTTAAAACTGACCTTGTTCCAGTAGCCACTTCTCTGTCATAGGTATGAAATCACCGTATCATATTATAAAGTGTCAATGCACCAAAAAGCAAAGGGCATTTTTTTTTTTAGGCAGGAACAAAGCTGGCTTTTTTACCTGTGAAACAGCACACACTTTTTCTTTCATAAGCCCACCAATTTCAGCACTGTATTATTCAGCAACCGGCATTTCATACAGAGACCAAACCTCACTGGATCTGACCCTCACCTCACTGGAGCAGAGACAAACGTGAGACAAAAGTCAGCACAGAATCTGGGCCAGCTTATTCAGATTTCAGTGGGCTCTACCCTGTGCTACTCTCAGGGTACTGTCAACATTTCAGGGAATTCATCAATGAGCAGCAGAACCACCTTTTGGCCTTGAACACAAACAAACACAGCACCAGCACAGAGAAACCGTTTCAGACTCAAAGCCAGAGAAACAATTTATTTTCAGCATTTGAAAACTATTGTACCAGGACAACGATCTCCAACCCTGATAATTGTTTGCTGCAAATACTCCTTACCCAGTGCTCTTGAAAGAGATGGAGAGCATCCACCAGCCTCATAGGGAAAACCTGGCAAAGCCCAGGAATCTATGAGTACAGAGACTGCAGGCTTCAGCCACGCTCTGTGCACTGGGTACTCTGAAGAGACAGAAACAGGTCCCAAAGAAACAGTCCTGAGCTGAGATTTCCTCAGCGGTATGCAAGACTATGTTGCAACACATGGCATTTTAACAGCGCGAGTACCAGCCTAGGAGCAGGGACAGAGAGGCACATCCCCCCATTTATTTCCTCAGGCCATGCAAGCAAGCTCTGGAGAACCAGAGCTCTGGTGGAGCCACCCATCCTTCCTAGCCCTCTCAGGTCCAAAGGCTTCCCTGAGGTGCACTGCACTGTCTTACGAAGTTATGTCTGAACTCCTGAGCCTGCCCCTCCTTGCCTCTGTCTACACCATCACCCCCGTAACTGGTCTTGTTCATGCATAAAATGAGGTTAGATGGGAAGACAGGGCAGATTTCCCCAGACTGTGCAGGATGTTAAAACTGTCAGAAATCAAATAAAAATGAGGAGGCATCCACCGCATCCCTCCGTTCCCAGACCCACAGCCAGTGCCCGCAGGAGCCCAGATGCCACAGGGTGGGCTCCCCGGATGCCCGGTGAGAGGCACCTGGCGTGGCAGCACTGGGCCAGGGCACGCCAGGGAGCAGATGCGGCTGCAGCTCTCGCTCCCAGAAGGCCTGTGCACAGCCGGTTGGGAACCACATTTTAAATGAGGAAAGTGCTAGTTTTAGAACAGTTATTTTTAGTTTGTTGTTAGAAAAAAATGTGGCTCTGTGAAGAGAGATGTTACCCGGCCGGCTCTAAGGGCTCCCGCTGGGTTCCTCAGGCATAGCGGCCACACATCCACACGCGCCCCAAGCAAAGCCCGTGCAGAAGGGGCGCGGAATGGGCACGAAGGCTCTGGTCTCAGCGAGAGAAATGGGGAGATGGCTCTCGGGTAGGAAGGAGCCCGAAGAGGATGTTTTAAGATACCACCGGTTAAAAAAAGGAGCGGCAGCTCTTCAAGCACCGGACTGCTTTAATTGGAGGGTGTGCTTGGACCCGCC
>VZTD01002535.1:147359-181325 GCA_013397725.1 Rhagologus leucostigma
CGCTCCCCAGCCCGCGGTGCCCCCGCCCCGGGCGCCCGCATCGCCTCCGCCGCCCCAGTGCCGTGCCGGCCACCCCGGGGGTGGGAGCGGGGCCCGGACAGGGGCAGGGGCACACCTGGCCACCCCCAGGTCAGGGCCAACCCTCCTGTGCCCGGTGCTGAGAACTAACTCAGTGCATGGAGCACAGGACTGAGCCGGGGTGCCAGGGCATCAGACAGGTCAGGGACAGAGACCCCAGCCCACGCTTCTACTGCCTTTAAATGGTTCCAGACATGGATGGCCCAGTGGCATCGTGGCAGGAGCTCTGTCAGGGGCTCTGGGCACCGCTGGGGCTGAGGCTGCGGCTGTCAGACCCCCTCCTGCTGTGCGCCAGGGTGGCTATGACGGTTGGCATCCTCAGCACCCACCTCAGGTCTTTGGTGCCTTCTCCAGAGTCTTGCTCATAGTGCTGGTGGGCACTGTCCTGGCCCAGCAGCGTTTTGAGGGTGCAGGGGCAGAAGTGGCAACACAGCTTGTTGCCTGCAGTAGAGTCACACACCAGCAGCAGGATCCTGGGTGTACAGACCACTCTGGGCATGATCAGGACCAGTGGAAGGTGGAAGCAGGGAAGAAGCTCAAGGCTGGTGAGACTGCAATACTACTTGGGGACAGATAAATCTGCTCTTGCAAGTCAGGTTTTAGTCACAGCTCAGGCAAACAGACTCCAGAGGGGCATTTTCCAGTCTCCACTGCCCAGAGACTCACACCTTCCCTGGAGAAAACGCTCTCCTGTGTCCACCACATTCTCTGTTGTTTGGCCTTGGAGTCTGGCCCTGAAAGGAACACAAGACAACAGCAGAGGAGGGAATGCTGTGTTGTTCCATTTGTACAGCACCTTGCGTATGAGGTAAACAAATCCTCTGCTTGGCCAGTTTGGATCAAGAAAGAGTAGTAACCCGGTAGCAGGTTATCCACAAACTACCTGGATCTGGTGCTTCCTGCACAGGCAGGTGGCCTGCAGGTGAGGGAGAGGTGGGTGGAAAGCAAAAGGGGGGTTTATAACCACAGCATGGGTGGAGTGGCTCTTCCTTTCTAGGACCAAAAGACGAGCAGGATGCAGATCCAGCAGCAGGCTCCGGCAGCTGTATTTCCCACCTTTGCACTGGCTGGCACAAGGCTTCCCACCATCCTACTACTGCGTGACTCCCACCCTCAAAGGCAAAGGGGGCCCTGAAGACATCCTAGGAAATGCTCCATATCAGCCCCTTCAGACTCAGAAGCATCTAGAAATGTCCTCAATCCCAGTGTGAGACTGAGAGACCTCCCAGCTGCAAGCACTGCTGCCAAAGTAGATCCCACTTGAGCCTGATGCTCTTGTAGGGAAAGGAGCAAAGCCTGGAGCACAGCTGCTCCACTGCTAACACAGTCTGCAAACAGAGACCGTGTGCTCGGTGCCAGTCTGGCCCTAGGACAGCTGCGAGGCTCCTGAGCCAGCAATGACACTGGCACTGGGAACACCCGGATCCTTTCCCTGGGACAGCCAAGAGGCCACCTCTCACAGTGCAGGTGGAGTTGAGCCCACCTGGATGAAAGCATCCAATAAGGTGGTGTGAAACTGGGAGGAGATGGTCCCAGCACTTGTCTGTAGTAATAGTGCCCTTTTCCAGCCTGTTTTTGCTAAGACCCCCTTATTCTGGAGACACAGAAGATTTGTCTCTCCTACCATCGCCCCCTCCCCTGTGGCACAGCAGCTCCATGCCTGGTCTAGTTGAAGAAGTCCCTGCTTATCAAATGTGGGTTGGACTAGATGGCCTCTAAAGGTCCCTTCCAACCCAAACCATTCTATGACTCAATGATTCCACGCCCTCTTGCTGCTGCCATGGAGGTGCTCATAAGGCCAGGCAGCCTGTCCCAACCCAGCCCCCAGACGAGCCCTGGAGAACACCATAACAAGGCACTTTATGACAGTCCTTCCATGAGACCTGAAATCAGCAGAGCTCCAGAGTATGCCCAGGCAGCACAGACCGGGAGCCACCGTGGGGAAGGAATGGTGGAGGATGCAAAGCAGGAGAACTAAGGACCACCCGTGACATGATCACTCATGCAGTGAGTGTGGCTCTCCATGAACAGCCTCCACAGCTGTGTCTCACAGCCTCTCTCAGAAGCTGACATGTCACTTTCATGTCATGTCATGTCCTGTATTCGCAGTGACAGAAGGATGGATGGGTTTTCCTCTGACTTTGCTGCCATCCCTTTTATCTCCATGGGAATTTCATCCTCATCTGGCTTCTCTTTTCCTCTTATTCCCATCGTTGCTTTACCCCAGCATTCAAATAGCTCGTCTGTATTTTTTAGCTCTCCTCTACCTGCAGCACTGTTCCCTTCCTCTGATATACTCTCCCCACCTCATTGAGCTCCAGGCCCCTTTGCTTTGTTCTCTCCCTATCTCTCCCTTTCTTTCTGCTGATGCCTTGTTCCTTTTCTTGTCGTGATTTGTCTTCTCTGCTCTGTCCCTTTCACTCATCTATTCTCCTTATCTTTTTGCTTCTTCCTCTTCCTTTTCCCAGTCTTTGCACTCCCCCCCTTCCTCTGTGTGCCTTTGTCTGTAAGGAGTTGAAAGTTAAAAGCTTTTCCAACTTGATCCTGAGCAGCTTTCCCTGGTGCTTTCATCTCCACAACACATTTGTAAAACTGCTCAGACTGAAGAGCCATGACATGAGCAACTGAAGAAATATCAGAAAGAAACAGGACTCCCAACATGGAATGGAAATCTTCCTTTTCAAAAAAACCTCTCTGTTTCACTAGCACTGAGGTTTTCTCTCCACAGCTCCTTAAAACACAACATAAACCCCATTTTCCACAACAGAAAACCCATTTACCAAGATTTCCTTTTCCTGGCCTCATCCTCCTTCCTGGAGATTTCAGTTCTGGAGGGGGTAGACGCAGCGGTGCCTGAGAGTTCCCCATCATCTGCCAAAAAGTAGCTGTGACAAACCTGCTCTCCCTCCCCCATCTCCAGCAGGTCTTGCCAGGTGCGTCAGTGCTGTATCACAAACTGCTATCCAGAGGGAAGTGCTGGTCACACCAGGAAAGATGCTTTGGCTCTTGTCCAGCCCTGCTCCTACTCTTCCTTCATGCAAAGATGGTGGAGACCTGGCAAACTCTCCCAGCTGATGTGTCACCAGCTCCTCTCAGCTGCCAAAAGGTGTCCTTTCTTAGCTCCTTCTTGTGTTCTGTGCAAGGTCCAACATTGTTTTGGGTAGAGCAGCTGCAGACCACTTCAGGGAAATTCAAGGAATTGATGCTTTCAAGCCACTTTGCCTGGGGCTTCTGAGCAGCCTGTGCTTTGCTCATGTGTGAGCACAGGAGTATGGCCAATCTTACCTGTGACCAGCGGCAGGAAACTCCACAGTTACCGGTACAGATCTGTGCTGTGTCACATGGAGCAAGCCCAAGTGCTGTCTGCTTGCTTGGAAATTTGTTGCTGAGAAGCCCATGAATCTTGGCTATTCTCACAACTCTATGAGAGATTAATCTTGCTAAATCCTCCTACTCCTTCCCTATTGGAGAAACAGATTCAGCACAGGACAAGCTTTGTGACTCACCTCTCTGTTGGCGGAGCCATCTCCCATTAATCTAGCTCCCTGTCTAATGTCCACATTTGGCAGGCAGGTAATCCATCTTAAGTCCAGCTCTGTCCAGGATCCAGCTCCCCTGTCAGTCAGAGCTTTCCTAGCACTGGGTGCCCTGCAGGGCTTCTCCCTGGCAGGACAAGGGCAGCCTGCAGCCCACTGCCCAGGATGACAGCAGGGGACAGAATCTGGGATGGATGGGCACTTGTTAGGCAAAGCACTCCCTGGCTGCAGTGGCTGCTGGGCTCAGCACCTGTCCGGCAGATCTGTGTTCATTCCCTGACCACACCCCACCTTGTCTCAGCAGAACCAACAGAGATACACACAGCTCAGTCCCACCAGTCTCGCTCTTTCTGGGGGCAGAGTTCAGTCTGCTGCCCTCCAAAATTCACCCTGAAAGGAGCTGAACATTGAGTGTCAGTACTGGCAGAGAGGGCTTTGCTCACAGAGCTGCAGTTCAGGATGCCATGAAGCTGCATGGAAGCAAGTCCCCCCGCCACACTCCCTGCAGAGGGTCCCTGGGAGGTCACATTTGCTCCCACTGTGTTTTTCAGCCACCTCTTGCCCGCTGCTCGTCCTTGTCTCACACTGCCTGTCTCCTGAGGGCTGCGGTGTGGGATGCCCCGTTACATGCCCAGATTGCCTCCTGCCTTTACCTGGATGCTGCTCTAGCACAGGTTTAGGATGGACTCCACAGACAGGTTGCACCACATGACTTTCTTCATAGCCCATGGCTGTGGGAGAGGTTCTGCACCCCTTAATAAGGTCCAGCACCGTGATTCCTGCTGGAAGTAGGGGCATGAGCTGAAGGCAGCAGTCCTGTGCTCACACAGGTCCTGCAGAGCTGGGGACACTCTGTAACACACTGTAGAGCATGTCCATATGAAGATGGAGGTGACACAATGGTTGGGAGGGACACAGCCCAGCACTGCCCCATTTGCTGGGCACACCTGAGCCAAACCCCCCCAAACTATGGCCCAGAGCCATTTCTCACATGCCACCCTACTTAGTCAGCCAAACAACCCTGCCTTGCTGAGGTTCTTCTGTGCTGCTGTGGGTCTTTTTCTGGGAACGTTCCAATTGCCCCACAGATTCAGGCATTGCCTGTCACCACAGCCTGGCAGCTCTCCCCCATCTTTATTCTCTCCAAGTACTGTGTCATTTTCAGACTCCATGGTGTCAGCCTTGTGATTAGATTCCAATGCCTTTATGAATAATTTGTTGCGCAATTATAAAGCAAATATTTAATTGAACTTTATGTAAAATTGCTTCTGCCTCTGAGCACTGAACCCCGGTTTTGGGATAGGGCGTTGCGTGACCGCATCGGGCTCTGGGTGCCCTGTGACGAGGCAAGCAGAGAACTGCCAGTTCCCCTCCCCAGCAGCCTGTGCCTGCTTGCAACCAGCTGGCCCTGGTCCCTCAGCTGAGCCTGTGAGGGGACCACGAGGGGATGGCTCCATGCTGGCCCCAGAGACTGCTGCAGATGCACCAGCTGCAGGATTGCGGTGAGCCTCCCGTCCCTTGGGAGCGTGTCCTCGGGCACAGGCAGGAGATGTGTCTCCCTCAGCTGAGCAGCAGAATGAACCAGCTGGAGCATTCCCACAGTGTGACCAGTGCAGTGCTGGAAGAGCTCAGCATGAAGGATGTCACTGTGAAAAATGTCTTAGTGACAAGTGGATGGCAGTCAGGTTTCAGCACAAAGATGAGGACAGATGCAAAGACACTGGATTTTCTTCTTTCCGGTCCTTTCCCTTCCAGGACAAAACTGGAGTATGCAGGTGGAAACCTGCACTTCAGTTGACTCTTCAAGGGAGGGAATTCCTCACTGGCCACGTCTCAACAGCATGGGGCACCGGTCTGAACTGATAACAGGAGCTTTGGGACCAGGGTGCCCATCCCAGGAGAGGCTGCTCAGCACATGCAAGGGCCAGTGGTCTGTGCAGGAACACTCTGTACCATGACATCACCCGCAGGCTCAGCTGGAAGTGGCTGAACAGGAAAGGTCTGGACACACCTCGGATTGGCCACGGCATCGCCTCTGCACAGGAAAACATCTATATCAGCAAAACCAACAGAACTGGACGAAATCCTAATTTACCATGGTCTGTAAAAGAGGCTGAAGTGCCTATTTCCAGTGAGGCGAATTTGAAATTGAAAGAGGAAAACGAGTGCATTGAAGAGATCAGAAGCTCCTTTCCAAGTGTGTATCTGGTGCAGGTAATTGCTAACTGACCTGGAGGGGCTCTTGAAATTGACCTAATGCAGCAGATTCTGCTGCTCAGAGTGGCTCCAGGGCTGGGGACAGCATGTGCTGGCCCTGTCCCTGCCGTGCGCTGGCATGGGAGGACAGCTGGGCAGCGGGGGGCTACAGTGTGGGAAAGGGAAGGAATAAGGATCCCCCCACAAGTACCTCAGCCTGGCCAGGGCACATCCAGCTGGAAGGGCCTGGTCAGCTGCTGGAAGCTGGACACTTGTCCCTGCACAGGGCAGGCCTGTTTGCAGTGATGGGTGACCCAAGGCTTGGAACAAGCCTGGAGTAGCTGTGCTGGCACATTGGGAAAGGAGGGATGGATGGGGAGTCTGGTCAGAACTTGGCAGCTGGGGCACTGGATCTGGACAAGGTGGGAGCTGGAGTCCCTGGGAGGGTGCAGAATGCAACGTGCCCTGCAATAACCTGTGGTTATTGGTTTCTCCTCAAAAGTCAGAGTAAAGAAAGTCAGAGTAAAGAATGTCAGTCCCCTGTTGGAGCCTGGGGGTGTTCCCTTCCCCAGCAGCACTCTCTTGCCTCTCATCTCAGCTTGGGCAGCCCTTGCTCAGCTCTTGCTTTTATGGCTACAGATGAAGCAGCACAGCTTACCCTTTGGCTCCCAGCCACACGTCCCCTGCTGACAGCACACCCCAGGACCAGGTCCATTAGCTTTTGCCCCTGGCAGCTTCCCTTGCTTCCCAGCCCTTGTTCCTTTTCACTCATAGGCGGTAAAGGTTCCTTTCAAGGTACACCTTTCTGCTTCCTCTGCAATCCAGACATTTCTTTAATAAATCACATCTGTACCGGCTCTGTGATGTCTATTTGGCTTTGAGCTTTCATCTCCACTGCTTGTTGTGCCCAGCGTGAAGTGCTGCCACTCTGCCTATAAAAATTGGTGGTTGGGGCAGTTATTTGTAGCAGTCATTCAACATTTGCTTTACTGGTCCGGGCCCAGACTGAAGAAAGCCCTGAACAAGTGCTTGGCTCTGCTACTGGGCAGGCAGACGAATTGCCCCTGCTGTGGGATGTGTTCACAAAGTGCCCTCCCTTCAGTGGCACAGGGACTTATTCCAAGCTGTTTGCTCCCCAGACTTACATCTAGATGCACAGCTCACCACCCAGGCATTGCAAGAGAGTGGATAACTGAAGCCATGCCCTAGATATGCAGTATAAAAAAAGACAGAGCAAAGAAAATGAGGAAAGGCGGAGGTTGAGGCCATCGGGTCTGGGCTGCATCTAAGGATCCCAGCTAGATGGAAAGCTTAGGACCAGGGCTAACTGGCAGGAGGACCATGATTCGGCCTCCCATTGTCCTTCTCTCCCTAGTCCATGCACCTGCAGGCACACTCACACTCTCTCTCACACACACTCTTCTGCAGCCCTGAGGTCATCCAAGGGCAGAGAAAAATGGGGTTCAAAGCGATTACAATCTTCCTATAACAATGACAGGAGAACTGTGGTGCACTGAAAGTCACAGTCTGGCTGCAAAAAGCAGTGAAGAGGCTGTAAGGTGGAAAACAGTTGCTTATTTCTGTTACTAGGGTGGTCTTTGGACTCACATCCCAGAAAGGAAGAGTGATGTGGGCACTTCTGCAGTACACCAGTGCTGAGCCCAGCATGCTGAAGGATGTGCTCTCTGGGCTGTGAAGACCACCATAATGTGGCTGGGAGGGACAAGCAAAGCCCTCCTGCACCCAAGGGAGTTGGTTCAGTGCCTATGTCTAGGAGGTGCAGCATCAGCCCCAGCTCTGTTTATCTTTCATCACACCCTGTTCCCTCTGACTCAAATCCTGCTCAGCCACCACCGCCGTTAGATTAACTGGCAATATATGTGCACATGCAGCCAGTTCCCTGGCTTTCTTCATCTGTGGCAGTCCCACTGCACTGAATTTAAACTTACACTTTCCTTGTGCTATTTATTGTCCTGCTGTTGTGACTAGCAGGCTTCTGTGAGTATATAACAGGGTTCTACAGCTTTTCCAAAGTGCAACTGCAGGAACCTGAACCTCCCAAAGACATGCTGTAAGTGCATCCTGTGGAGCTCCTATGCTCACTCAATTACCAGGATCCAAAGAATGATCCTAACTTTCTGAAAATATTAGTATTTCCAAACTGTGCACTTGTGTCTTCCCTACTACATTTCAAATGGTCCAGTATAGATATTTTTAGAATAAATTCAAATGCAGTCCATAGTGTCCCTTGAGCACATAACTAAGTAGTCTAAGAGCACATAACTAAGTTTAGCTGTTGTATGCCTGCCTTTCCTTTTTCCAGGCATACCATCCTACTAACCCACCTTGGAATTGTTGTTTTCCTGAAGTTAGCTGTGGCACAGTCATGCAATGGCATCTCTCAGCTGTTTTCACCACTTCAGAGTGTAAAGGCTATGAGATGCTCTCACTGGCCCAAAATCCTCCAGAGCCATGGCTATGGCTGCAGCTTTTATGAATACACATTCTGAATCACCTTTTTGCAGGCTTTTACAAGGATATGGCTTAGGGCCACGTTTGTTGTAACTTTTGAGTTTTCTGGGAAATACTCCTGCTTTCTGTAGCTGCTGCGTATCCGTTGCCAGTGATGATTTCTCCTCTGCAGTGGGTGTTCCTCTGGGTGGGCAGAGGAGCCTTCCTGCCCAGCAGACTTGTACCGTTGCAGCTTCTGGCTCTTGTACATATGCTGGTCTTTCCTGGTGTGCTATTGCCATATGCAGAATTTCGCAGATTAGTCTGTGTTCACAATTCTCACAGATCCTCAGCTCCAGGGTTTTACTGCAGGTCTTTAATTCTGTCACATATTGATCGACTGCTTCTGCTTGCTTGAAAAGGATTGGAAATGTTAAAATGATTCATTGTTTTGTGGGATACACAGTCGCATTTTGTTGTGTTTCTCTTACACGTTCCTTTCCTCCTCCCACCAGCAGCACAGAGACCAGGGCTTTCGCGTTAGTGCTTCTTTCATCTGCACTAATTGCTAAGTGGATCTCAAACTGCCTGACAGTTTCCGTTCTCTACTGCATCCCAGCAGGGAAGGATTTAATGCTGGACCCTGTGATACGCTTGTTAGTTCTTCCAAGAGCTCCTGGAAACCACTAAAGTTCATATTTAAATTTTGTCAGAGCCACCTTGCAGAGAGAAGTGTATGTATGAGGAAAGATTGCCTTCATTGGGGCTGAACCAGCGCTGATAAAAGTGCCTTAGCTCCGAAGAGTGAATTGCAGGGAGTTAAAAATAATTTCCTGGAGTATCTTCCCGTGGCCCCTGTCCTGAGAATTAGCAACGAGCTCGGCATTCTGAAAGCCCAGCCCAGAGCCCATGGGTGGCAGCACAGCCCCTGGGTGTGGGAGGGAGTTCTCTGCTCCAGACCCTGTGCAGGTCGGTCAAGCAGAGGCGTGTGCTGTGCTCAGCAAGGTCACAGGCTGGTGACCCTCGAGGCAGCCCCAGCAGCAGCCAGCCCAGCACCCAGCTCTCCAGCACGGCACGTTTGCCCCTTGCCTTCCTCGCTGTGCTGCAGGGCTGCCAGGACACGCATCCCGGTTTGGCAGTGAGCCCTCCTGGCGCCGGGCTGGCCCCGCGTCCCTCCCACGGGCAGGGAGGTCAGTCCGTGGCACACAGTGACCCTCGTGCTGCTGCTGGGAGCCGCTCGGGCCACAGCGGAAGCCTGGAAGGGCAGCTGGGTGAAAATGGGCCCTTTGCCCCTGTGGTGCCCTGGGACCCCTCAGCTCCAGGCTGCCAGGATCTGGATGGCCATGCCCGAGCAGGGCCGTGCCATGTGCAGAATATGCCTCCTTAGGGAATCCTTGGAATTGCCTTTGGAGAAACAGCGGCAGCCTGCACCACGGCTCTGGGGCAGGGATGAGGAGCAGGCTACACTTGCCATTTCCTTTTCTTAAACTTCAAACGTGCCATCAGACGTAAATTATTCACTTGTAATCCCTGGAGCTGGCAGCAGCTCAGAGAGGATCCAGCTCAGGTGATAAGGAGGAGGAAAGAAAAAAGAGGAACCCATTAAATTTAAAAACCTCTGAGAGTCACAAAATGTAAAAATATATTCAGGAGAGGAGCCAGGCCAGGATAGGGAAGCTGGGGGTCTGACACTCACAGCTCTCTGAGTAGTGGGGTACCATGAAAGACAGGGCTTGGAGGTTCTGAGTGCTCAGTTCTGTTACCTCTTCTACCTACTCATGGTCCTTTGTCCTGTGTCTGTGAAGATGGAAAAGAAGATGGTGAAGATGGAAAGAGAAAACAGCAGGAAACACATGCAGAGGGAGTAGAGCCGTGCTGGAATGTCCAACCCAGACTGAGAGCAGAGCCCTGCTCTCCAAGGATGCAGTCAGGGGATCACTCCCCTCTCTCTCTCCACAGCCAGACCCCTGGCTCAATCTCCCCAGAGAAGGTGTTGAGGATCCCCAAAGCCAAGGTGTGGGAGCAGCTGTGTTACAGCGTCAGCAACACTCAGCAGCACTGTCCCCAGGGACACGACCAAGATGCCCAGAGCTGCCTTGGCTCCTGCAGCATACTTGGAAAGCTTGTTTACTTGGTCCTGATGCAGTTACCACGTTAACTGAAAACAGAGAGCAGCTCCTGGCAAGGCATGGGCTGCAGAGAGCTGGAATGAAAAGCATTTAAAATGTTTCGCTTCACCAGCCTGGCTGCCCCGTGCCCACCAGCTTTGGTCTGCTCCTGCAGCACCATCACCTCTGAAACAAACTGCATCCATCAGGGAGAAACACTCCCATCTCAGGCCTGGAAACGTGTCCTGGCACAGCTCCCTAGGAGCCAGCACCCCTCCCCATCTGCCAGGCACTGAGCAAGCTGCAGGCACTCGAGGGATTGCTGCTTTCCCTGTGCCATGCAGGCAGTGGCACGGCTGCAGCCCAGCTCAGCCTCCCCAGCACAGCCAGTCCAAGCCCCACAGCTCTGCAAGAGGGTCTGACTACAGGGTGATGGACACCCACTTAACTCAGCCCTTCCCAGAAGTTCAGGGGACAGCTTTGGGAGACACTGGGGAGATGACAATGTCGTGGCTCAGCCTCAGTGGCTCTGCAGGCACAGAGCTTGGCAACACCACGGGGGAGGTGCTCATTCTGAGCTCCATCCAGGCTGGTGGGCAGCTCTCTCTTCACCTCCACGTGCTGCCAGTGGCACATTGCAAATGGCTGTGGGGAGGACAAAGAGCATCAATGCCGACACAGACCATGTCTGCCAGCAGATCCCTGCCCCTGTGTTCAGTGCCCTGGCAGACCTCAGCAAGGCTGGGGGGAGGACTCAGGACTGCCCCTCACAGCAGTTGAGAGAACTGGTGGCTTTAGGATCTCAAGGATCTTGTGCATCCTCTTGTCGCTGCACACCAGCTCTCCGTCCTCAGTGCTCTGGACTCAGACCCAGATCCAGACCCAGACCCAGACTAAGCTTTGTGTCTCCAGCCTTTCACAACACAGCTCAAGCTGCCTGAGCCAACTCAAATCTCAGGACTCCTGTCAGCTCCCACCTGCGTGACTGAGGTGAGAAAAGGGGCTGCAGGTGCTGCAGGGGCTGCACCAGCCTGGACTGGAGGAGGCAGCCTGAGACCCTGCGAGCAGATCAGCTGCACCTCCTGCCTTGGCCGCACCTCCCGTGATGGTGACGGCTGCCGGCACCTGCAGGGAGTGTGGATCACTCCTCAGAAGAGCAGCCAGATGGGAAAGGTCTGTGTGAGTCTGATAACGGCGGCTGCTTGGCTTCCTTCCCTGGCAGGCCTGCACAGGGCACACAAGTGCCTGTGTCTGGCTCTCCAGGAAAGGGGGGGCCACTTGCCCCAAGGCCAGGCTGGCATCTCTGCCCTTGAGAGCCCCCAGCACAGCTCCTCCCGCTGGAACATCCCCAGGGAATGCAGAGCGAATGCTCACCCCCACGGTGAAGGGTGGGTGGGAAGTGCATCCCCTTGGTGTGCTCAGACACTTGGCAGGTGCTGAGCCAGGCTCCTCGTGCCTGCAGCAAGCACGGAACTGGGTGCTGGGGCTCAGAGTGCAAAGCCAGCAGCTCTTCCCTAACAGAGCTCAAGGAATTCATCCCTGTCCCAAGACTCACTGAAGGGCATGCCCTTGCTGGCTCTGGACCACCCAGGGCAGGACAAGAGCCAAAGGCCAGGCAGGTGCTTTCTTGCACTTGGATGCCAGCAGAGAAGCTGTGGATGCGAGGGGTAAAGCCAGGTGAGAGAAAAGAACAAGGCAGTGCTTGTGGCAGGAGTGCTGAAATCCACTATTAGACTACGCTCTAAACTTATTTTTAAAATTCTCTTTCCTCTGCAGATGGTGCAAACGAAGCGCCAAGTAATCTGCCCCCACTTTTCTGCACAGCAAACAAGAAACCATCACTGCATCAAACCAGGCAGAAGTGGGCACCTTCACCAGCAGGCACCAGCCCCAATTCATTCACCCTTCTCCAAAGGCATCTCAGTGAGCAAAGCAGATCTACCCTGCTTCACCTGAGGAACCAACACAGCACCAGGGCAAGGCCAGGGTGCTGAGCAGGCTGGGGAAAGTAGGCGAGGATGGAGGATGTTTCCTGTGTGTGGAAAGGAGAGAAAGGCTTGGGAAAAGTCTCCTGATTCTCGGGGACCATGGAAACCACTGGCAACAGGACAAACAGCAGGGTCACTTCTAGTTCAGCAGAAGTTCATGCATGCTTCTGCATCACAGCTTGCTGCCTCAGTTCTGGCAATTCTTGGAATTTAGGTGGAGGATGGATGTGATGGCAATGATAAAACCTGGGCTTTTCAACCCATTTTCACACTCAGGGTCTGTGAGATGGGCTTAACTTGTTAGGTAGATGAAGAGACCACAATGATGGTACCAGGGAAGGAGGCAGAAATCAAGGCAGAGAGGATGGCTGTGATCAGTCACATGACAGTCAAAACAGAAAATAAAGCCCAACACCCAGCACTTGGATTTTGCTCGTGCAAATCTCTCTGCACCCTTGTTATCAGCAAATCTGGAATCAGCCTCCATCCCCTGCAGGTAGGGAAGGAGGTGAGGGGGATCAGCAAGGCATTGAAAAATTTGTTCTATTTTTGCATGCACAGAAGGAGCAAAGAACTGCCCATCACCTCTATTTCCCCCTGACTGCAGGACTAGCACTGCCTGGGCCAGCAGTGCCCAAACCCTTGGGTTGTGCTGTCCTTGGCTGCAGAGGCAGTATGGGCCTTTCCTTGGGCATCCTGGCACTGCAGGGCCAGGAATATCCCAGGGACATTCTGGAACCACTGGATCCTACCTGCTGGAACCTCCCCATCTCTTCCTGGTTTTTCCAGGATTTTTGTGTGACAAGGCTGCAGCTCCTGTGTGACTCCACAGTCACAGAGCTCAGGTTCTGCTCTGCAGCACTGTGGAGGGCAGGAACAGCAGTCCCCTTCCCTGAGGATGGGTGCAAGGGTCACTTCTGCACCAGCCAGAGAGGCTGATGTTCCTGCCCAGGGCTGGTGCCTCGGTGCTGCAGCAGCTCTGTGCTGACATCCAGACCCCAGCAGAGCTGTGAAGAGCAGCTCCCCACAGACACCGCACCCCACGGGCCCCACTCTTCCCCAGTTCTTCGTGGCCTGGGGTTGCAGAGATCCCAGCACCCCATCCCGCCCTGGCTGCTCGCTGTGCCGTCAGGAACAAAGCCCTCTCCCGAGCGGGCTGGGCTGCCTTGCCCACGACTAAATATTCAGAGGCACTGTGCACTAGCCCTTTGATCAGCAATTTATCTCTCCATGCCACAAGTTTCCTGGAGCCTGGCGTTTCCACCCCATGCTCAGCCTAGGTCCCAGGAGCCTCGGAGACAGGTGTGAGGAATTAGCTGCAGGGACTAATGCTCTGACAGGAACCAGCACCAAAAGCAGGGGACAGAGTGTAATGTTTATTACATTTGAAGCAAAGCAAACATGTGGCCTACTTATGTATCTAGAAAGAATTAATTGGGGAGCTTCACAAAGCAGCAGATTATAAATTAGAATAATTTTCACCAACTTCAGCCCATTCATCTTGTTTCACACCAGGCCTGTCAGCTCAGCCTGACGTGGCCGAGCGCAGCCCCAGGCCCAGCTGCTGTCTGCTGGCACAGGAGGACTGCCAGCAGCCAGCCCCATGGGCACAGCCTGCCAAAACCCATGGGAAGCATGTGGGCTTGAGCCAAGGCACACACCTTGACTGGAAACAAGCTCAGAGCCTTAAGAATGGCTCCTGAGGTGCTGAGTGCCACCAGCTGCTATCTGCAGGGGTATCCAGAGTGCTCTGCTCCAGGGACTGGCCCAGGGACAGCAGAGATGCTGGGCACCCACCTTGTGCTCCTCCAACTCCCTTCACTTGCTGGCAGCCCGCAGAGTGGTGAGGGTCTGGCAGGGCTGTGCACACAGCTCCTTACACGCCCCACCCTGGTCAGAATTCCAATTCCAGGTTAGGAATCAGGCTTTCCTGATGTGACATAATGGACAACCTCAGGCCAAGGTCAGCTGGAGAACCCTTTGCACAGCTTAGAGGTCACTCCCGGGGACATCACCCATGATGTGCAGGTGCCTACCTGAGCTGCTGGGAACGCAATGCTCTGCACGCCCAAGGCACGGGGGGCCTTGGACTGACACCTTGAGGAGGGGTAACAACCCCTTTGCAGACAGATTCCTATGCAAGGAGCAGCAGGAATCACAAAACTGGCAAAGCAGCTTGTGCCTGAGGTCCTCCAGCCCCCCAAAAACCAGGCCCCAGGAAGGGCTCCAAGGGGCCACATCAAGAAATGACCCTGAGGCATTTCAGGAATTCTGTCCTGGAGAAAAAAAATCGCCCAGACTGTATCCCAGGTGGTGAAATCTCATTGGCACCTCTGAAAGCAGTGGATGAGGATAACACTGATTTGGCCTCTACTTACGGATCCCAAGGGGACAGCATGCAAAATACCATATGGATGCTGGGATCATTTTGCTCCAAAAGGTCACCTGCTGCCTTGCTGGAAGAAGTGTTAAAAGAGCCAGTGGAGATGGCTGGGCAATGCCTCTAAAGGAGGATCCATCTCTGAAGATGCAGTTCGGGTCAGACCACTGCCACCATGACCTCAGCTCTCCAGCCCTTCCCTGTGATCAGGGGTGGACAGAACCAGAGGCGGGATCAGAGCCTCAGCACCCACCTGTGCAAATGAGAGCACTCCCAGGAAGGTGTCTGCAGGGCTCCAAGGCACAGACAGTCAAAATGTTTTCCACAGGCAGCAGCAAAATCTGTCCCAAGAGTTCTCCTAGCCCGTGTCGTGTCTCCAGGGTGGCCAGGAATAACTGCCTTGAGCATGCAGGTGTGATGCTCTTCCTAACACTCTCCCAGACTCCAGCAATTTTCAATTCAAAGAGACATGTGCCAATTTGTACTTGGTCTTTTCGACAAAACTATCCAGAAACAGGAGCTAGTGTGCTGCCAAGGGCTTCAGAGATGTATATAACAGTCTTGTCTCAGTTGACAGGACTCGAAAAGCTTCATCCCGTGGCAGGGACTCTCATCAATCTGTTTTTAGCAGCTGAAACAACCTGCACTGACATGGGAACTGTCAGGCTCAGCAAGCCCACCACAGTCCAGCCTGGCAAGTGTGTGTGATCAGGATGGGCAGAGCCCTGCAGACACCCCAGCCCAGAGGCTGCATGACCCCCACACCGGGTCCCATCCAGCTGCCTTGTCCCTCCTGGCTCTGGCTGCGTGGGGAAGCCCAGGGCTTCCAGACAGGTGCCAGGTGAGGTGCACCTGCCCCAGCCAGGTCTCACTCCAGAGCAGCACCTACCCCTTCACCGCTGCTCTGTCTCAGCTGCAACCCTCACTCCACACCCGGCCAGCTGATAATTTGCGTTAGAGTTTGTTCAAATGTCACTCTTAATTAGTATAGAAACACTATTAGCAATGTTAATGTATTCCCAACAGTTCTGCACATTGGCACCATGTGAAAGCAGCACTGGGGCTGAGACTGAGGCAGCAAAGCCAGGCCTGGGCATGGGCTGAGCTGAGCAGGGAACCAGCATTTTCCCTCCCTCAGCACTGCTCTCCCTGGTGTGGCTGTCAGGAAAAGTTGGACTGAGACAGATTTGTGTCTGTGTGTGTTTGGGAATCATGACCACAGAAAGGACCCAGCATGGGGAATTTTAGGACAAGAGAGGGAAACAGAGAAAGGAGCTGAGGCACGGGCATGGGGGTAGCAACAAAACCAAATGTAAAGTGGATGAATTATTTACTGCAATAAACAATTGTGAAGTCATTTACTCTGGCTCTGTGCATCCTAAATGGGGGCTGCAGCGTTTCTCACATCTCCCTAGTGTGCTGAGTGATTTTTTTGCAATTGGATGCATGAGGCTGGGGTAATCTTATAAGAGACTCCAGAAGATCAGTTTAGTATTGATCATGTGCTGAATTTAAAGGCTTTCCACATCCATCTGCTGCTGCTCCTCAGGTGACAGCCCAGCAGAGATCTGGGTGCTCGCTGGGCCCCCGCGCCCCAGGGCAGCCTCGTTTGGCTGCAGCCTGTGGCTGGGCTGGTGCCCAGCAGCACGTGGGGCCAGGGCATCACACCGGTGCTCAGTTCAGGAGCCAGCAGAGTTACAGGGCTGCTCCCACCGAGCCTTTTGATAAAGTTCCCCAGAGGATCAGTCTGCTGGTCAGCGGGGCCAGCTGGTTGTGGACTGCAGTGGATCACAGCTCAAGCCCAAAGGGCCCCATCACAGGGTAACTGTGCCAGCAAGAGCCTGGAAGAACATCAGTCCTGGGGAGACAGGGTGACAAGAACAGGGACACAGAGAGACAGAGCACAGGAAGGGGTACACGTGGAGCAAGACCTCTTCATGTGTCTCCTGGCATCTGCCTTGGATCTGCAGGTCTTGCAGGCACACGACTACAAAGGGTGAGCTCAGACTCCAGAGACAATGGCCTGGCAGCAGGACAGTTGCTGTGACATGTCCACGAATGTGACAGGAAGAGGGAATTCAGGCATTACAGGACTCTTGGATATATTGCATCATGATGAGGTTTTAGTTTTTCATTTACTAATACGCATATTGCAACTTGTTATGGAGCCATGAAAGCTGTCATTTTCCAAATGACAACCTGCTCTACAACGCTAAAATACAAAGTGTTTTTTTGCAAAACAACAAGAGTTAAATATAGGAGAAATCTACTGATTTACTGAAATAGGAGATGTGCAGGGTAGGAAAACAATGACTCCTCCAGGTCCATATTTACTCAGCAAAAGACCTGTATTCAGATAACTCCTACAGTAAGTCACTGGCATACTCACAGAGGTTAAGTGGCTGAAAGTAAGGATACGACATAAAGAAGCCCTCTTTATCAGCAGAGAGAGCACATCAGGTGCTTCTTCAAAGCTCCCAGGCAAAAATAAGAGTCCAAAAATCCATTTTGCAAAGCTGTCAGCTGGAGTGAAGTGGGGCTCAGCCGCTGTCACCTATGGGCAGCTCTGCAAAGTGCTGAGAGGCAACACTCTCATCACAGGGCAGGGCCCAGACAGGACCTCAGTGCACTGTACCTGGTAGGTGCTTAGATGCAGATCTTAATTACAGACACTGATAAGGCATCCAATTCTTCTGCTGCTGTTGTTGTTGCTGCTGTTGCTTTGTTTTCAATAGCTGCAGTTAAACATTTAACCTTTACATTGAGGGAATGACCCACACATGTTTTTCCAGGCTGGTCGGCAGCAAGGCTGCCTCACAGTGAGCAGAGGGATGCCTTTTCCTTTCAGCCTGGCAAATCAGTGTGCTGGGTGGCTGGCAGACTTGCAGGTGTCCCCTGCTCAGAACACATGGAAGGGCCTCAAAGGTAAGGTGCAAGCATTTCTCCAGACTGCCAGGTCTAACAAAGAGGTGGGCATGAACCTCCGTCTTCTTGGCAAGCAGAAGAATAGCAGCTCACAATTTGAACACCATGTAGCTGTTCCAGCTAGGAGGCTGGCTCTGGCTGGGGCTGTCCCGTGCCTGTGGCTCTGCCAGCAGCTGAGGCACATATTCATCATCCTGGCATTTCGGATGGCACAGAAAGAGTTACAGAAAGGAGCAGCAGAGTAATTGTGAGTTAATATGGTCCCATGTTTTTTACTACTCTCAGAATATTAAATTGATAGCCTGGTACCAAAGGCCAGAAGTGTCACCTCTCAACAAGATGAAATCTATGTAGCCTGTGGACAGGGGAAAGCCACAAGATTTATAAAGGCGTCCATAAAATTAACATTTGAATGAGCATGTGGGAGAAGAAACCATGAGCTGCAGCAGCAGGTTTGCAAGTATCTGCCACCCCTGCATTCAGAGCCCAGCAGGCACTGCTGACTGGGTGCACCCTCCTGCACCGATGCCTGACCGAGTGGGGCCCCAGAGTTGCTCCATTGCCAGAAAGGGATTGCCAGCAACCTTCTGGGAGATGGTGGCATTTTGGTAGTGCCATGGGGAGTAAGTGGCAAGGGCAGGAACCAGCCATATCCTGGATGTCCTTGGGGGGCCCCTCCCTGGCACTCACAGTGGCTCAGCCCCTCTCTCCACCCTCAGCTTCCTGCATGGCTCAGTGTGTGCTGTGGGCACAAGGACCCTGTCAAGGCTCCATCCCACTGTCCAGGGGCCCAAGGGCTGTCCTTCAGCACAGCAGAGATGCTGGACCCTCAGCAAACCAGCAGCTTTCAGTGTGCACAGCTGCTGACACAGGGGTTCATTCAGTGTTCTGCTACACTGCCTGTAGAGCCAGGGGCTGGGCACCTCTGTGCCTCTGCCCTTCCTCTGCCCAGCAAGGAAAATACTCCAGAGTCCTGCCACAGAATTATGGTCAGGGAGATGCTGGAGCACCTCTGCTCTGGTGACAGGCTGAGAGAGCTGGGTTTCTTGAGCCTGGACAAGAGAAGTTTCTGGGAAGGCCTTAGAGCCCCTTCAAGTGCCTAAAGGGGCTCTAAGAGAGATGGACAAGAACTTTGTACAAGAGTATGAAGTGACAGAATAAAGGGGAATGGCTTCTCAGTGACAGAGAGCAGGGTTAGATGGGATACTAGGAAGAAGTTTCTCCCTTCGAGGGTGGGGAGGCCCTGGCACAGGGTACCCAGGGAAGCTGTGACTACCCCATCCCTGGGAGTGTTCAAAGCCAGCTTGGACAGGGCTTGGAGCAACCTGGTCTAGTGGAAGGTGTCCCTGCCCATGACAGGGTGTTGGAATGAGATCATCTTTAAGATCCCTTCCAACCCAAGCCATTTTAGGATTCTACCTTTCCGTGACCCCACCGACTTGCTGTTATCCCACAGCAGAGTGCTTGGGGCCACACACTCACTCGGACTGGCCGGTCCTGCGTTGCACAGCTCAGATTTCTACCCATGGGCACCGCGGTGTGTGTCACAAGGGTGTGAGTGCTCAGCCACGTGTGCCGGCTGCGGGTGCACACACCTGGTGCAATCGGAGCCATTACCACGCTGCCGGCGGCGTGACTGCCGTGCAATTAAAGGAATGAAATGTTTATACAGGAATAAATCTGCGTTAATGAGCTGGGTCCTGTGCCTGCCCTGACGGGCTCTGAAGCACAGCAAGGAACATGGGAGAAGGGAGAAGGTTCAAATGTGCGCTGCTCCCAGCCAGCAGCCAGGCCTGGTGAGGGAAGTGGGGAGGGAAAGGGAAGCAAAGCCAAGCAGGTGGCTGGTGGAGCACAGGAGCCACTGGCTCTTTGATTTCCCCTTCTGGTTCCCTGACAAGGAGTCAGCAAGAGAGACCAATCCCGTGTCAGGCTGGCTCAGGCTCAGGAGGTATTTGAGCTGTTTCCTTCCCTGGCAAGGGAATTGCACCTGGCTCAAAGATTTAGGAAGAACAGAAGCGATTTGGACGGTGGGGACATGCTGCTTTGGGCCCGTCCACCTGTATGGCCTGTTCAAAACCTTTCCTGCTCAGTCCTTTCCTGAAGGTAGCAGCAGAAGCTATGCAGGAGGAAATCCCTATGCAGGTCATCCTTGCTCTCCTCCATTCCTCAGAAACACTGCACTAATCCTGGTCGCCTGCCTACACGGGAAGCCACGGAGACACAGAATCCAATTAGCTTGAAATCCTGCTCTGACTCCCGCACAGCATCTCCCTCTCACAGAGCTGTGGAGCTGCAGAGATAAACAGTGCATTAGGATTCCAGTGGGGTCTGGCAGGAAGGATGGCTTTGGGAGTGCAGCGCCAGCCCGAGGAATGAGTGAGACACCCACGTACCTTTCCCAAACACCTCCCTCCACCTCTGCCTCACACCAGCTCCTCATCCTCACTCAGCCTGCAGCACCATTCCTTCAGCTGAGCCTGGCTGAGCAAGGCGGGAGCCGAGGGCTGAGGCCAGAGCTGGCTGGTCCCCAGGCTGCTGTACCCACCCCAGAGACTTCATCTTTGCTGTGGGAGGAATGAGCGGCCTCCAGAGCCTCCTGGGGGTGGCCAAGATGGCATCGAGGCCAGTGCCAGGGCCCATCTCCTTACCAGGGCATCTCTGTGTGCAGAGATCCCTTGAGAACCAGCATGACATATGTCACCCTCTGCTCCCTTGTCCTTCCTCCAGCAGGGAGTGGCCCTGCATGGCTGGCACTCCAGAATGATCCAGGGGACAAAGCAGGTCCCAGTCCCACAGAGACAGCGGGAAAAGGGACTGAAACGAGCAATCTTCCCCTGGGGAAGCCAAGCACAGCCTTTAGCTGGGGCCGAGAAGAGTGCAGGGGGTACCTGTTGCTGATTCTGTGCCAGACCCTGGCTGGACCTGTGGCAAGAAGCCTTCTGGGCTTGATGCTTCCACTGCCAAGCCTGCTGTACTCACACTCCTGCTTGCACCCGCTGTAAATTACCTGCTTTGCATTTTGCAGCGCAACTTAACAGTATTAATTCATTGTGTTCTGTCTTTAACAAACACCATTATCATATCACCAGCCAGGATTATGCAAATCCTGCAAAAGGAATTATTTCTCTCCCCAAAGTCACCTTGATTTATCAGTTTTAACCCAAAATTAAATAGTAAGTTGCTTTGGACAAACTTTTAAACACATGACCACATATGACCATGTATGACCACACACAACACATGACCAGGAGCCTGTGATGGCCCCACAGGCCACCTGTGTCCAGCTGGTGACCCTTCACATCGACAGATGACACAGGGGCAGCTCTGTGCTGGCCCCCACTGAGTGCAGGTGCACCTGGACCACGAGCTGGGGAAACAACCCCCTTGCAAAATACACCTGGGATAACTCCAGGGGTCCATTCCCCAGGCACAGGGCCCTGGGGAGGACAGAGGCTGTGATAAAGTATAGAATCATAGAATCACTAAGCCTGGAAAAAACCTCCAAGATCATCAAGTCCAACCTTTGATCAAAACCCACCATATCAACTAAACCATACCCTAAGTGCCACACTGAGTCACTTCTTGAATGCTTCCAGGGATGGTGACTCCATCACTTCCCTGGGCGGCCCATTCTAGTCCACGGGGGCTGGCAACAAGGAAACTTTCCAAAATTGCATTAAGGATTGCCCTGTGGCTGTCACTGGTCTGCCCCCATCCCTGTCCCTCCTTTCCAGGCCATCACTGCAGGCTGAGCCTGTGTCACACACAACAAACCAGCGCGTTCTCCCACGCAGTGTGGATGCTGCTAGGGATCAACGAGCAAACCTGCATCCCATTCCAGGAACGAGCTCTGTAACAGGGCCCTCAAACAGCTTAATGCCTTTGGCCATAATTTCCTTCGCTGCAGAGATAAAGGCTCCCCACCCCTCTCATGCTGCTAGACCTGACCACAGCTGTCCCTCAGCATATAAGGAGGCACTTTTATGATTAAAGGTAACCTTTGTTCCATATTTGTCAGCAATTTGAGTCAGTCCTTCAGCGGAGGGCAAGAACGGCACCCTAGCAAGAAGAGAGGACTTCTCTTTCTCGGGGCAGACAGCAAGACTCTGCAACCTGTGTACAGCCTTTTCTTCCAAGAGAAGTCAGGTCCTTGGTTAGTGCTTTGCCCTGACAGCCAGCATTACTTTATGTGTTCCAGCTCAGTGCAGAGGAGCTATTCCGAGAGAGAGAGATCTGCTTCAGATTCCATTAACTATGGACGGTAGCTCCGTAAGAGTATAGAAAAATTTCCCAATTAGTTCTAAATAATTTTTACTTTCAAACTCAATGTGTTCTGGCAGACAAAGAATCAAGGGCACCAACTGTGTTGGAGCAGCGTGACTGCAGGTTGGTGAATTGAAAAGCCATAGCCAGGTGGACACTCAGCAGCTCTTGTGCCTATGGCTCACATTTAATTCTAACAGAGGATGGGAAATTCCTCAAAAAAAACCATACTGTGACAGAGACAAGGATGAAATTAGGCACTGGCAACCTATAGTAAAATACAGCTCAGTAAAAGATAGTTATCCCCAAACCAAACACTGGGATAAAGACCTTTAGAGGAGTCTCTGCACTGTGCCTGGACATCATCCTGGCACACCTGGGCTGTGGCCTGCAGTTTGCACCATGAGAAAGGGTTTGATCAGCTTTCAGCCTCAGCCATTATGGGCCAGAGGAGCAGTGAGCCCCCGAGGTTTTGTGGGGACAGAGCTGGGGGCAGGCTGGCTGGTGCTTGTGGTGTGCAGAGACTGTGAGGAGGAACTGAAAGAGTCCTCTTGGCCATCCCAGAACAGAGCCTGAGTGCTGGTGGGAGAGATGCCTCCACCTGGCATAGCACGGACCAGGGCTCAGGCTGCCCAGAGTCTTACAATCACACTCATTCCCGCTCTGATGTGTTCAGTGTGGTCCCTCCTCGATCTCTTATAGCTCCCTCACCTTCTCTGCCTCTCATCCATCCTGGCCCCAGCTCCTCATCACCAGCTCTTATTCCCAGCAGTGCCTGATGTCTTCTGATCATTTCACACCTTCGCTCATGCTGTCCTAAACCAGGCTCTGCTGGGCCACCACTGCCCTTGCAAGGTCAGAGAGAAGCCTGGAAAGAGGGACTACAACCTCCTGGCCTTGAGAACCCAAAGAATGAATCTTCCCAGATGTAGCCAGTACTGCCCATCTTGCAGCTGGGACAGTCCCTCTCCACAGCCATGGACCCACTCAGAGGCAGCCCCCGCTCTGCTGAGGATGGGGACAAGGCAGGCCAGAGGCTGGGAAGGTGGGTGCAAAGCTGGAGCACAGGAGGGATGCAATGGCAGAGACCAAAACAGGGAAGGCAATTCAATTTTCAGAGGCTGTCCCACCAATTCAGCTCAGAGAGATGATAAGAAACCCATTTCCAGTGATAGGCACCGTAATCCCCAGCCATCCTGCATTTCCATTTTTGAGAGGCGCTGTTTCCAACAGGGAGGCATTTTCCCATCTAGGTTTGCTAGAAGGGACAGCAATGGATTAAATACCAATTTTTCCAGCACTGTTTAACTCCTTCTGTGCCTTCTCCTGCCACTTATGCAAGCGCTGGATCACAGGGCAGTGGAATGACTGCTGTGCTGTACCCCTGGAGCAGGAGCACAGAGCTGGAGGCCTCTCCCAGGCTCTTCCCAGTGGCCTGCAGTCTGAAGAGACAGGGAAGAGGAGAAGAACATGACGTGCATCAGCAGTGCAGGCAGAGCAGCTTAGATCAGGAATTTATTATTGCTTAAGGCAGGACTCAGACTCAACTGCGGCACGAGTCATGCAGCTAAGTTTACACCCAGTGTCAAAACCATTAGACAGGTCCAAAGTGCTGCAAGACTGACTCAAAACCACATTTGGAGGAAAATAGGCACCTAGAGGAAAAAGGAAGCACGCTATGCAGTGATGGCCATGCCTTTCACATGCCCCCCATCTTCATGCTTTAAGCACTGTGGTCCAGGTGCAGCCTCCAGATTACTGGAGAGTAGGAAGGCAACAGCAGCACAGATGCTGACTTCCAGCATCAAGCAGGACTTCTTCTGTCACTGGGAAGCCACTAAGCCACAGCATTCCCTGAATGCCAGCACAGTCTTTCCCCAGATGCCTGTAGCCAGACCCATGTGCATTTCTACCAGCCCTCCCAGTCCTCTTCCTTGTTCCACTGCCCTCACCCTGAGCCAAGTGTCTCCATTTCTCCCCATTTCCTGAGATCAGAGCTCCTACCCACTATCTGAGCAAGTCCTTCAGGGAGCTGATGGGCCCGAGACTCCCAGTCCTGCTTCTACAGCACAGCTTTTTACCCTGACATCCCACACAGGAGCTCCCTCCCAGACTTGATAAAACTCCCACCACAGGGTAGGAATAAAGCCTGAATGTTCTGACTTGGCCCCTCCAAACCCCTCCTTTGACCCCAGTTATGAACTGAACGTTTTTTCTGGGAAGGGGAGCCCCAGACAGGTGTTGCCTCACAAGCTGATGAGGCCCCTGGTGCTGAGCTTGCAGGAGGGAGCACTGCCTGTAGTCAGAGCTCTCCCATCACTCCACGGCTCCAGCGCCAACCACAACTGTCCATTCATCAACCACTAAACAAATGGAAATTTAAGGGCTCATGGCTCTATAACACAGAAAACAATTCCCTGTGCATTTTTACGGCGCTGTAATTTATTGGATCAGAAATGATGAATGGCAGCAGGAGGGGGCAGGGCCCAGCACACAGGGAAGTGCTGATGCAGTGGAAACCAAAGAGAGAGGTGTAGCTGAGGGCAGGGAATGGGAAAGCCCCCAGGACTGCTGCTGCATGGGGCTGAGGGAACGCCACCATCTACGAAGACTAATTCCCTCCCACACCTTTCAACCCCACCATTCAGTGCAGGATTTGTAGTAGAGGCTTCTGTAAGAAACATCCACATGAGGCAGAACAGAGCTGAGCTCAGCCTCAGGCCTCCCAGGCAGCCCTTGCTGGCAGCTTTGCAGAGTCAAAGCACAAGCAAGAAACAGAAAAAAAGCTTCATCCCTGGGGAAAGAGGAGCACCTGGTGGAAAAACAGAGCGTAAACGTGAGCACTAGAGCTCCTCCCCCATGTAATCTCTCAGCTCTGGAGTTTGAGCTACATTCAGCAGTAATTGAAACCAGGCTCTTTAACACAGGTGCCAATTAATGCCTGTTAATGCGAGGAGCATTGATAGATACAGCAATTACCCAGCTCTGCAAGGCTGAAGAGCACAAAATGAGATGGAAGGGCTACTTATGCCACTGTAGATCTCGTAGGACAGCTCTCTGCCCCAGCAAACCTCTAGCAGTGGTAGACTGGGCAGGTTCTTGCCCTCTAGCTGCATACCTGCATCTTCACCTGAGTGAACAACGTGCTCTGGCCTCAAAGAAAGGAACGATATCTTGGGGAGCCTTAGGTAAAGAAGTGCCAGCAGGTCAAGGGAGGTGATTCCTGCCTTTATGCAGCACTGGTGAGGCCACACCTGGAGTGCTGTGCCCAGAGCTGGGCTCATCACTACATGGACATGCTGGAGTCCAGCAAAGGGCCATGAAGATTATGAAGGGCCTGGGAGCCCCTCACATCTGGGGAAAGGCTGACAGAGCTGGGACTGCTCAGGTGGGAGAAGAGAAGGCTCAGGGGGCAACTTGCCAATGTAGATAAATACCTGATGGGAAGGTGGAAAGAGAATGAAGCCAGGCTCTTTTCAGTGGTGCCTAGAGACAGAGAGAATGGGCACAAACACAGGAGGTTCTCTCTGAACACCAGGAACCACTTTTTCCCCCCAAGGGTGACGGAGCCCTGGCACAGGGTGCTCAGAAAGGTTGGAGTCTCCATCCTTGGAGATATTCAAAGCCATCTGGATGCATTCCTGGGCAGCAGCTCTAGGTGGCCCTGCTTGAGAAGGTGCTTGGGCAAGATGACCTCCAATGTCCCTTCCAACCTCAACCATTCTGTGATAGTGATCTCCAACCATTCATATTCTCTGTTTTCTGCCATTTCTCCTCTTGCCCAGCTGCCTTTCCCCCTCCTCTCTGCTCAAAGCTTTCCCCCTTCTTTGCCTTCCTGGGGGTGATGTTGCAGTGAGGAAGGGGGCTGATGCAGGCGTACTGTGGCAGTGATGGCAAGAGGACAATGATAAGTGCAAAACCTAGAAAAATCCTGCAGAGATCCAAGGCTGTGAACATCAAAATCTGCAT
The DNA here is from genome assembly GCA_013397725.1 of Rhagologus leucostigma. NCBI lineage: Eukaryota > Metazoa > Chordata > Aves > Passeriformes > Rhagologus > Rhagologus leucostigma. Next base: position 173,254 of record VZTD01002535.1, read on the forward strand.
ATCCCAACAATGAAAAAAACCAAGAGAGCCTCGGTGCAGCAGCAGGGGTATCAGAGTCAGAGGCAATTATTTGCCACTGCAGAGACTGCAGATGAATGTGAGCCCTTTAAAGCCCCAGGCTGGCAGTAACCAGCACTCCTCCCATCTACACCCTGAGCTCCCCCTTCCCCACCTCACAAGGCACCAACCACAAACCACGTAATTAATACTACAGAGATGTTCAGCTGAAATGAGAAATGAAGCACATCTTGAGGCAGCCCTACTGCTGGCACCAGGCCCCATGTTGCTGCTCTGCCTTGCTACTCCTGCGTGTTTTGGAGACAGGCTTGCTTCCCCACAGTAAGCCCACTGGTGTTACATACCGTGTTTGCTGGGCAGAGGACCAGAGGAGTGCAGAGGGGTCTGCAGGGACACTTTCTTCTCGCCCTCAGGATGTTTACGGTATTGAAATTTTAGCAGGAAGCCAAGCATCTGTTCTTCAAATAAAGAGGTCTCCCAGGGGGATGTGTGGGGAGGCAGAATCATCACACATGTAAACACCTGGTCTTACAGGCAAGAACAGAGTTTGCGGAAGGAGTGCAGCACCTCTGAGACTCATTCGGCTTTGCTTCCGCTGCTTAATTAGTTCAAACACTATCAATATTCAATGGCAGCCCTCCCTTGCCAGGGTGGCTGTGTTGGGGGGGGGCGCTGGCACGGATGGGGGAGGCCTGGGCAGCACAGACACACCCCTGAGCCCTCCCCAGCAAAAGGCCTCATCTGCCTGTGCTGCTGCAGCACACGTGTGTCCCCGGCACTGCACTGCTCCAGAGCCCTTCCAGGACGCTCAGCCCTCACGCACTTCCTTTGAGGAAAGGGGCAGAACTAAACTGTGCCACACAATGGTTGTCTGTATTGAAAACTACTTCCCCCGTCCCCTAAAGCAGCCCCTGGCTTGGGACTTGTCAGAAAACGGTCTGCACAAGCAGTGAGCTGCACCACTCCTCTCAGACAGCCACAGGGACCACACTGTGGCACCAAGAGACCTCTTAAAGGCAGGAGATAAGGCCCTGTGCCTGCACACACGGCTGGGTGTTTCCCATCCCGAGCCCACTGCATCAATCCAAGCCTCAAACAGCTTCAGCAACACCAAGAGGCCTTGACTAGCCAAGGAGCTGCAAAGCCACCCAGGGCCATTTCCAGAGGCAAACAGGATCTACTGGTTCTCCCAGCTTCCACTACCATCCTGCCCCTACTTCCATCCTCCCTCCTCAGCAGACTCCAATCTTCTTCATGCCTACAGTCTGTACTTCAACACTCACTACAAGATTGTGCATTCTCATTTATTTTATGCCATTGCTGCAGCATTCCTGTCTCCCTCCTCCAAGTCCTTCATCCTTGCATCTTTTTCCATTTCCAGCATTTTCAATGCACAGTAGGATTTTTTCCTTATATGAAAGAGGGTGGGCAAAGGTTCTTTCTCCTTTCGCTAAGTATTAGTGCCCATTCAAGCCAGATGGACAGTGTTCAACAGACAAGCTGTGCTGCTGCTTTAACACTCTGCTGCACTGCCCTGCACCAGCACATCCCACCCCTCCCAAGCTCGCGCACAACTCTGCCACATTCCGAGCTCCAAGACAGAGCTGGAGTTCTAGGTCATCACCTCTGTTTTAAAAAGGAAACAAGGATGGAAGCAACAGACTACACGGCTCTACAGGTCACGAGCACAATCGGATTTCATCTTCAAGCACCGTATCTGGTGCAAATTCTGGCCTGAGAATGAATTTGCCTTTACCTTGGATTTACAGGGACCTGAAATTTCAGTCTGGGAGTTACACAGCAGAAGGATGCCCGAGGTTCAGTTGTAGGAGAGTGTAAAGTGAAATGAAAGAGCAGCTGTGATACTGTTGAACACAGATCATGTGCAGAAAGCACTACTGCCCCACATCAAGGACAGAGTATTTGGGGCTTGGAGCTCACAGCTACTGGCAGGATAAAAGGGGTGATTCCTGCCGGAAGCATCACAAGTCCCAGCTATTGGAAAATCCAGCTAGGGACAGACCAAGTCATTCTCAGCTCCAGGCATTCTACCTGATGCACAAAATCCCTTGGTCTGCCAGCCTGGTGTGGACGTGCTGGTTCAGTAGCTGTACATGAGGAAGCTGCACCACCTGCTGTCTGGTCTGAAGCCAGTTACCAGAACATGATCAAAGATGATCACTAATAACAAAAGTTTTCTTCAGAACCAGTTTTATACAGGATGTGCTCTTGATTAAAGTCATCAAGAAAGACTTTGTATCTGAAAACTATGAAGCAAGATCAACAGAGGGACTGTTTAGTCAAAATGGTTCAGGGTCTCAAACAGAATATGAGAAGTTCACTTTAATACCCAGCTCCTGTCAGGAGAAAGATTGTACTGTTATCCCTCTGGGAACCTCTGTCAAGTTATTTCCACTCCAAAAACTACAAAAGCTAGCACTGAACAAAACTGAAAGACGTGGAAATTCTGCCATGCAAAAAACCAGCCACTTGCCCAACGCGACTTGAGACGTAGCAGCAACAAAAATGACATCTTAAATCCTGCTATTCCCCTTTCCTGGACTGCAGCACTACCTGGTCCAATCAAATAGGGCAAAGAGATAAGATTCTTACAAAAAGCCACAATACTAAAAGTCTTCTTAGGATACGGTGCATGAAGGCAGACCAGTCAGTAAGTTCTCTTGGCTGGCATAAATATGAGAGGTTGCAGGAAGATCTCCCTAATTCTAGAGATCAGTGATAGCTGGCTGTTTTGTGTGCCAGGACTTATGGGCATGCAGTAGCAAGGTCAGTGCAGGACTAAAAGGAAAGGAGTTGAGAAGACAAATGACCTCTGCTTGATGAAGCATAGCTACAGAATGTACGGACAAAAGCTAATCAGAAAAACAGTTTATTTAAAAACCAAAAAATCCCCCTGTCAAAACCCCACATACTTCCTGATAAGCTTATTGCTCAGGTTAGATCTCCTGTGACACTGCTCATTCTCCTCTTGGCCTGTAGCACCAGAAGTACTCTTGCATCCCTGTCTTCCCTCCAACCAACATCATCTGGAAATGTTCATCATGTTCAACTGGTCCCAAATACCAGCATTTAATTTTGTCCTTACTCTGCACACAGAACATGGAGGTCACCAGGCACAAAGGCTCTTTCTCACTGGGACAACTCTAGGGATTTATACAGTCATGTGATCCCACCAGGACGGGAGTTCCTAATCTGCAGAGACATTAAAAAAAGGGGAAGGTGTATCTACCTTCTCCTTTGAAGTAAAAACCTAAACAGCAGTAAAATCATCCCTGAACCACTCAGCCTGCAGTACAGACATGTCCATGTTCATTCTACAGTTCATGGTCTACACTCTCAGTAAACAGCCTTCAGGATCCCCTAACAGACTTTTTACAGCTTTTCCCTGTCTCACCACACCATTGTACATCCACTGAACCAGGGCTTGTCTTCCAAGTTCCTGTGAAAGGGATATTGCCTGTTTCTTGCGCAGCATCTACAGATCCACACTGTAGCAAAACAGCAGAATTCTCTCACCAGGCCCTGGCTCTGCTTTGGGTGGTCACAGAGACTTCTGGACCTTCCTCCTGGATAGCTGTCAGGCAGGTTTGGTAAGAACAGAGCAGGTGGCTTTGTGCTTCATGTTCAGTCAGTGCTGTTGTGGGGTTTCAACAGCCTCTTCCTCTTCCTCACCATGTTCAGGATGGCGCAGCAGCAGCTCCAGGTCAGGGTCAGAGCTGGCCTCTTTGTGTGGCTCCAGTGCTTTGTCACCTGCATGCAGACAGCCTGTTTAGTGACAAACTTGCTGGAGTTCCCACCAAACCTGACACTGTCAAGGAGCTGGAACCAGACACAGCTCCTAGTGAAGCAATGAGAAAGCCTACAAAGAAAGAGAAAGCGATTTAAAACAATCACCTTTGGAATTCATGGCTTTGAGAACAACGTGAAGGGAGATTCCCGACAGGCAGACAGCAAAGCCCAGCCAGTTCAAGAGACTGAGGCGGTCTCCCAGTAAATGTGTGGCGAGGAATAAAATGCAGATTTCCTGTGGAAACAAAAAAACATGACAAGTGGCAGGGCAGGACCTGAGCAGATATGCATGAGACATTTCACAGCTGAAGCCTAGATCAAGATGTCAGGCTGCTAAATTTCTATCAGCACATTCTTTCATGCGCACAGAGTTCTAACAACAGTTTCTAGAAACAAACAACCTGTCAAACCGGGATGTGGGATTTTAAGTCATCTGACTGCATAGCTCAGTTACAGAGGAATCTTGCAACTTCTGGATCAGAGAGATTTCACATATCACAGTTCAGCTCAAAAGTATGTGTGCTGGACTCCTCTGAGGAGGGGAGGATGTGCCAAACTAGGTTACAGAGATAGCTCAAACCAGTGGTTTGGTCATATGCAGGTCTGATGCAAGAGCTTGCCTTCTTAGCCCTCCTCTCTTCCACACCATCCGCTACTCATGAGGGCAATGTGTTTTAGTCTATCCCACATTCCAACAAACTTTGATCATTAATGGTATTTTTTATAGAACAGCCACTAGTCTCTGGGCCTTTGCTGTCAGGGACCAAGAGACTTCACTGCAGAGACTGCAAGGCAAAGCATCGAGCTCCTGTGCAAGGAGGACAAAAATAACAAGCAATGATTTCTAAGGATCTAAGGAAGCTTCCACCACATAAAGCCCAATAGGGATGACTCAGTACTTGCCTTCTAGTATTAGCACAGGAACCATGCCTTACCTTAAAAATTCCAGCAATGGAAAGGGTGAGGCTAGATGTTCTGGAAACCAAGAGGAACTCAGAAAAGCCTAGACCAAAGGCAAGAATTCCACCCAAGAACAGCTTCCCTACCAAAGAGACCAGCATTCCTGCTTCATGGAAACGGAAGAGCTTCTCTGATATGGACAAAGGCAGGCCTAGGAACAAGACAATGAGTAGCAGAATACCATTCCCAACTCCCAGAATTCCTCTCAATAAGATCGATGGGGGTGGGCTGCTCACATTCCAGTATCAGGAGGATGTGGAGCCAGTTCTTCACAGCCCTTATTTCCACAAGTGTGGCAGGCAACTACTTCTATGCATTCTTTAATGTCCTGCCAGCATAAGATAAACCCAGGTCTCTAACTACTTTGCAGAGTTCATAGCTGGTCACTTATCTACGTGAATTATCTCAAACAACAAACTGCTACACAATCTCCCAACCACTCTATAGAGCTATCCCTGCTTTCTCTAATTAACTCACGCACCCTCAAACACCGCAAAGAGTGGGAAGAGCCCCAGGAACATGAGCGGCTGCAGGTGAAACATGATATCAATGGGATTCTGGAGCCCTGAAAGAGGAGAATCAATAACAGACCAGGTAGCAACAAGCCAGGGAATAACACAGCTCCCAGAGCCTTTATTAGCACCATTCCTAGATACACACCTTACTTGTGATGCCCACACCTGTGCTGCTGCAGACACCAAGCCACCTTCATTACCCACCAACAGATATCCCGTGCCCAAGGTTTCAAACACCTTCCCTTACATGAGATGTTTTGTTTCTGCAGCAAGGGCTATCACCTCTCCTTATTCCCCTCCCTGTTACCAGCACCGCCACCCCCTCCTAACACTCTGCATACCCAGTTCAGCCTTCTGCATCAGTATCTGCGTGAGAGTCCAGCGAATGCCCCCCAGGAAAGAGGCACAGAGCACCAGCATGAACCCCTGTGCGTTGAACTGTGTGGACTTGTAGGTGAACATGAAGAGTCCCCCAGCGATGAGCAGAACCACCAGCAGCAATGTCACCCTCTGCAGAAGAGCAAACACAACAGAGACAGGCACCTCCTTCCACTCAGATTCACCCACATAATTGCATCATTCCTCTACTTACACATTTCTTGTACATGCACTGTCTATTTCCCTGGGTCTGACCTTCCTCCCTAAAGCATTGTGTGGGACCCTTACCATTTCCTCCAGCTTGAAGAGCAGTGAAAAAAGCAGGATGAAGAGAATGGCAGAGGATTTGGTCATCGTGTAGCTGTAAGGACCAAAATACAGTCAGACCCCTTCAGTGTAGTTCTTCCCATCAAAGTACTATTAGGAACCAGATCACCCATTTCTACATTGCTATGAGCAAACTATCACAGACCCTGCATGTTGACCCCACCCATCAAACACCTACTCAAGAAACAGACCCTAGCAAAGCACTGTCCAAACCCCACCAGAGGCTCCCAGGGAACATGGTATTTGTACTCACAGGGAGACAGTGACGTACAGGAAGCTCCAGTTACTCAGCCCAATATCCAAGGAAGTTGACAGAGCTAAAGAATCAGTGAAAAAGTCCTGAAGTTAACTGTCTTCCATGACATTAAACAAACCCACCACAAAACCCTGCTTCATGGCCACGAACACAGAGAGCAGAGCAGACCCAGGGGAAAAAAAAAAAGCTTTCCTCAAGTTAACTCTTCAGAATCAACATAACTCAGATACTCTCAGCTCTTTATGTTTCTGTCCTGTTCCCTGTGACTCAAGTTGGGCTCAGCACTGCACTCACTCAACATGCATTATGAAAAAGCCAGAAATAACTCTTGCTCTCCCTGTGACTGAAAGCAACTCCAGATTTGCATAAAATCTTTCTTGAATGTATCAGAGCATGATAACTTGTAAGTCTGAGGGCCACGGCAAGAAGCCTGAAGAGGCAACAATTACCCGCACACAGCCCTAACCCTGGTGCAGCTTTTGGTAGAGTCTATTCTCCCTTCCAGATAAGTTTCCTACCACAGGAAACAGTGTTACTGATCCAAGGGCAGGCTATGCTGAAAGGTAAAATTGCTGCAGATGTGGAGGAAGCATTTTTCAAGAAACCATGGGGCATGTTACGTAAGGTATTGCAAACCTTGCCAGAGATCATAGACCAGATGCTGTTCTGTGGGAGCCAACTCAACACACAGCCAAACAACTGCAGAAGTAGTTACAGTTCCATGCTCCGAGTAGGAGCTTCACTCCTTGGCCTCAGGTACAGCTCTGTATGCCATAAATGATGAATTCTCTAGCAAGCTCCAACCTGAGAAAGATGCTGAGTTAACATAAACGCATGGCTTGAAACCAGTGTTAGAGAGAAAATGTTACTTGCAGAGACAGCTTATCAAGGTACTGAAGAAGGTTCTCATTGTTTGTTCTCATGTGCCAGTGGCTCCTTCAGAAAGACACGTTCTGTGTGGCCTCTCCCTGTTCTCACACACCTTTGTAATGAGCAATGAAGGTAGTAGGTCTCAGGCTGAATCTTAAAGTAGCATCTACACCTGCCCTGCACCTGGTAGGGAAACACATGGGCCGGAGTGATGGCTGCACCCCATGGCTCACCCCATCCCAGGGGATGGGCTCTGAGCACCTCAGGCAGACAAACGTCTCTGGAAGCGGCCAGAGTGCCATGGGCACCCCCAAGGAGCCTCACAGAATCATAGAACATGCTGAGTTGGAAGGGACCCACCAGGATCATTGAGTCCAACTCCTGGCCCTGCACAGGACACCCCAAGAATCCCACACTGTGCCTGAGAGCGTTGTCCAAACGCTTCTTGAACTCAGTCAGTCTTGGTGCTGTGACCACTGTGCCCACTGCACTGTTCCAGTGCTCAACCACCCTCTGGGTGAAAACCTTTTCCTAATATCCACCCTAAACCTCCTCTGATTCAGCTTCATATGTTTACTTGGGTCCTTTTCACTGGTCACGAGAGTGAAGAGGTCAGCGCCTGCCCCTCTGCTTCCCCTCATGAGGATGCTGAAGACCACAATGAGGTCTCCCCTCAGTCTCCACTTCTCCATACTGAACACACCAAGCGACCTTAGCCGCTCCTCATAAGGCTTCCCCTCCACTCCCATCACCATCCTCGTGGCTCTCCTCTGGATGCTCTCCAACAGCTTAATGTCTTCCTTATACTGTTGTGCCCCAAACTTATGGCCCGCTCCCGCTCCGCCGCCCCGGCCCCGTCCCCTCCCGGTCCCGGCCGTACCTGCGGGGGCGGCCCGGCGGAGGCAGTCGGCCCAGGACAGCGCTGCCTGCGGCCGCCC
>VZTD01002535.1:181811-200751 GCA_013397725.1 Rhagologus leucostigma
CGTAGCTGCTCGGCTCCTTGGGGATCGGCGGCGGCGCTTCGGGGATCTGGATGTTCTCCAAGTCCAGGAGCCTCAGCTTCATTTCCATGCTCAGCAGCGTGTCCAGGTCACTCTTGGTCAGCTCACTGGACATGTCCTTCCCCAAGAGAGCATTAAGCCCATCAATCCAGATACAGTACTGTGGAAAGGAAGGGGTAATTCACGACTCCAGGCATAAATGATACCTTATGTTGAATCTTTCCATCCATGCAAAAATTAGAGAACTTCATGACAGGAAACACTGGAGGGAGCTAATATGTAGGGAAAAAATCCCACCCCCAACCCCAAAAGAGTGCCCACAGAGATTTCCAGTGGAAGTTACAAATCTAGAGGAAAGTGTGAGCCAATAGCTATAGTAGAGGGACAAGAGTTTCTACTGTGGCATAACATATGAAAAAAGTAAACCTTTTCTAGGCATCATAGGAGGAAAAAATGTAGCAGTGCAGACTAGGGGAAATTAGTGTGGGATTTTTTTTTTCTTTTTAAATGAAAAAGATAACTAAGGGAAAAAAAGATGGTTCATACTAAGCATCACCAACATATTCTAAGAATGAACCTGGTGACAGACATCCTGCTCGAGTCTCTAATGAGAAGCAACCAATCCTTCTTAATCTCTTAAATTAATTGCTATATATTCTACTGCTTAACCACTACATTCCTTACCTCGTATTTATTAGGTGCAATGAAGTTCAAGGTCTCATCGGGATCATATAATATGGAGAAGGCCAATTCTAACACTTCCTAAATGGAAAAGAATCTTTCACTCACCAACTGAGCAAAACATTACAGCACCTTCTGCCTGCCACCCCAAGAGAGCTGCCTTGCTGCAGCTCAGTACACTTTCCCAGATTGGTATTCTGAGCAGTTCTGAAGAGACTACAGCACAATCACACCACACTCACAGCTCCTTGCAGTCACAAAGCAATACTAGGAAAGGGCCCAGACAGGAGATGGGGTTTGTACACAACAGACCTGCAGCAGGGAGATCATTCACTCCTGTTGCTTGCTTTCAGTCTTAAACACTACAGCATTAGATACTAATGGCAGCAAAAAGGGAGCACTTGCCTTATTCTGTTTCAGTGCACTTTTCTCCTTCATGTGTGGACAATCCTTCCCTGTGACAATGGCTTTGATGTCTGCAACTGGAACTAACAGTGAAAAAGTAAAACTCCCAAACAAGCAATCCTAACCAGGAAAAGACAGAACTTTGTCTTTGCAACTGAACACTGTTTGGTTTTTTAGCTCCTTAGTGCAGTTTTCCAAAACACATTATCAGTAACACATCCCTGCAGCTGGCTGTTAAAAAAGAAATACCAAGCAATTCCAAGAATTGAAGAATTTGGGCAAGGACCGAAAGTTGGTATCCCCTTAGTCAGGGCTTCAGCCATGGCTCTTTCATCTTTATCTAGGATTATACTTGGCCTCTAGACAGCAGAGCACAGAAGAGTGCACAGCCTGTAATCAGGTCTTACTTTTTTCTTGTAGAGATTCAAAGGTCACTTCCCCCTGGGCATTATCTTCCAGATCTCCATAGTGTAGCACCTTGTGATTCAGAGCCAGGCGACAATACCAGAATCTTTCTGGAACACACACCAAGTACAGTAAACTGAGCAAGATCATTCACATAAGGTCTCACAGCCACTTCACTACAGCCACTTCACTACAGCCTCTCCACCCAATCCATCTGCTTGCCCAGTTCCTCAGCACAGCTTCTTATTCATGAGGGGATGGCTGTATTCTTAGAAATGCGTATCAGTGCCATCCCAAACTACTAGCTGATATGGACAGCCCAAGTAACCAGCTTTTCTTTCTGGCAACATGCCTGCTGACAGATTAATTAATTAGGTTTTATTTGCTACAGTTCTTCACATGAAAAAATACAGTAGACACTGTCACCTTACCTTGTCTTCTGCGATTTCCAATTTTTCTAAAGCTACTTCCCTCACAAAGCCTGTTGAGGCGCTGTTGCTTTATCAGCTCCAAGATCTCAGGCTGGATTTTCTCTCTCAGCTCCCTGGCAGTCAAATATTGAAGAGTAAGCAGAAAATGGAGATAACGGCAAGGATAGAAGGCAACTGTTTTTGTTAGGCACATACACAATAGGTGGAGACTGGAAGTCATCTTGGCTCATTCTCTCCGACTGGCGTAGCCGCAGAATCTCAGAGTAGCTCAGGCTGCGCAGTTTGCTCTTGAACTGGTCCAAGGAGTTTGGTTTAGAGGGGAGAGCCCGTGTAATCTGTTCCCTAACGACCTGCATAACCTAAAGAGGTGAGAGAGGAAGAAACAAGTCACGTTCTTGTTGGCAGCAGAGTATCAGGGCACAGCTTAGTGGCAGCAAAGAACTGACATGGGATAACCGGGGCCAGGAGTATCAGCGTACTAGTGACTTTAAAGATTCAGAAGAACCAAGAATGACCTCACGGCATTCCAAATAAGTTCAGCCATCCTCCCTTACAGCCCATATCAATGTCCTGTCACATCTTCTGCGCCCTACTCTTTAACCAAATGTACAAGCTGAGTGAACATGTGCTGATCTGCAAAAGATTTTACAAAAATATCTCTTCTCCACCCTGACCTTATTAAAATCTTCTGCTGTTGCCCTCATTTCTTTCCAGGTCTTGTTCAACAGCTGGATACAGATGGCAAACAGCTCCTCAAATGCACGGTCATGGGTGAAAAACATGGGGTGATAGTCATTCCGGCCTTCATTAGCTTCAGAAAGAAACAAACCACAACCATGTGAGTATACTGGACAAAAGGTACTAGGAGTAACTAAAATCCATTACAATGACAGACACCTGAAGGTGTGCAACAGTACTTACTCCAAGAGATTAAGACACTTCAATACTTTTGTCACCCCATAGGCAGTTTATTGACAACAGCAATTATCCCCACACTTCACCATGCAAGCCTCTGTGACTCATGCTCTTTTCATCCTGATCTCCCAAAATAACTGCTTGCAGTGTTTCCCACCTTCCTGTGGTGGAATTTCTTACATTGCTTAATTTTCTCAGAATGCTGTTTTGAGACTGTCAGAGCTAATAAACTTCTTCCAAGTTCATGATGGTTTCGAGACAATTTTCTTTATACAGCACCCTCCTGAAGCTCTGGGAAGTTGAAGCTTTCTGCTTGTATCAGTTTTTCAGGAGAACCACCGAACACACACCGAAATTTCTTACTTTATTTCAACAGCGGTATCATCACTGGGACACCAACAGTGCCAACTCCAAGCTCCCCTTGTCCTTACATGGCAGAAATGAGATGAAGGTACAAATGCTTGTGAATATTGGTCAGCCTGTAAACTACTTCTAGAAGCATCAGCCCAGCAACCTGTAAAGCTGGGTAATAAATGGTACTTACGGAGTTCCCCAACTTGCAGGATCTCACAAAGCATCCTGGTGAGCTCAATGGCACTGCGCCCAAAGGGACACTCGTGTTTATCTTCTCGACTGCTGTTCTCCAGAACAATCTACAAGAACAGGATGCCACACACACTAAGAAGAGCTGCTGAGGTGTTGGCATCTGTAAAAATCAGCAGCTTCACATACCCTGATATAGGTGTCCTGATGAAATTTGGCCAAGTAAAGCATGTTGTCCAGTGCCAGCATCCCAGGAGGAGTCTGTGTAAAATCCATGGCTGGATTGATGTGATTCTGTGAAAAGAGTGTGCAGAAAGAATCCAAACAAATTAGCTCAAAGAAATTGTGTGAGAACCTTTTCTGAATCAATTTTAAACCACCTGTCCATCAAGCATTCCCTCACATCTATCCAACAGGTAACCTTGGACACCTGCTGACAATGCTATCCAAACTTTCTAGAGGAAAGGTTGATTCCAAGTTCTTCATAGCATAAGTGCATGTAGTAAGGAAACACCTCCAGAGAAGGCCTAATGAACCCTGGCATTTAACCCATCGGCAAGTTCATAACGATCTTCCCCAGGAGGGCGAGTGTAACTGAATCTCTAAACTCAGATGCTGAAGTATGGTAAAGGAAACAGCTATTTCTGTTCCTTATTTCCCCACAACAACGATGGAGATTGCTTAGATGGCCTTCACAAGGTTTACAGTCACTCTCTAGATGCATACAGTGAATCCCAGCATCTTGTAGTCCTTGGTGTACATGGCTTTGCGTTTCTCTGTTCCACTGCCAGGGACGGTGTTGCTGTCAGACTCTGCATCAAATGCAATTCTTCTCAACTCAAATATGATGTCTCTCTGTGCCTGAAGGACAGAAGGCAGGGAAATGGTACTATGATCAATCACTACAGCAGTATTTTCACATAATGCACAGTCCTGCATCTCTCTTCAGAGCTCACACAATGAATAGAGAGAGATGCCAAAGGTCATTAACACTATGCACAAAGAGGCAATCCATTTCAAAATGGCAAGTTTCAGTACAGTGGGTAATGCAAAATATTTGTTTGCATTTTTCTTTAACTGCAAGTTTAGTTACAGGCAATTTCCAGGCATTCAGATAATGCTAAGGCATTTTTCATTAAAGGCTGCAATACAGCTGAGTAATAGACACCTTAAAAATGCCCAGTTTTCCTCCTATACTGCAAGGAAATGGATAAAATGATGTGCCCTCCACAGAGGTAAAGTAACCAGTTTGACAGCTGGCATCACATTGGTCAAGAAAAGAGGATATGACTTTCAGTGCCCACTTACATCTCAGAGTCCCACAGCATGCAGTAGGATGGTCATGGGCTTACCCTAATCTCAAGGTTTATAATGTGAAGGGTGAGTTTGAAATTTTATGTACCATCTACTGCAAATTCCATAGCACTAGGGAGCTCAGGAATAAGGCCCCTTGTCTGTTCTATTCTATCAGATCTTACTCAGCTCTAACAGTGACCTGATCATTGGGATCCATCTTGGTCATCATTCTCTCTTCCAGGAGATTAAAGGTCAGGACCTGTAGGACATAGAGCTGATGTGCCATTTCTGTTTTAATGGGGCGGTTTCCTCTGATCACATGCTGCAAAATAAAGGAGAGGGTAGAAATTAAGAGAATGCACATAAAAGCTGGGGTATTGGCCCTAGGCATATGCCAGACTGCGTGTACATCTCTCTATATGAAGATTCAGTTGTTTAACCTCCATATTCCACCAGAAGCATAATTATAATGCTCTGTAAGAGCAGAAAGCAGCATCCTAATAACCCCCTTTTGAACCAGTTTTGCCTTTGAAAGAGTCCCTTTTCTGAAAGTGAGTCCCTTTTCTGCCTGAGGGCAGCAGAATTTACACTATGCATAAGTGAAACCTTCACTGAGAGTACATTAGGAAGCATTCTGTCATTCCAGATATACTTACATTTAGGATTATAGACCTCAGGTGCTTCTGGGCAAATGCATTAGCCATTTCCTGTTGTGGAATTTAAAGACGAAATAACATGAGTGAAATATAAACATAAAGCCCACACTGAGCAGAAAGGAGAAAATGAAGGAAGCCTATGAATTGGAGACAGCACTGGCACACAACAAAGTGCTTTTCTACAGCCTGTCAATTTAGCATGGCAAATTACCACAACTCATAGATGGCTCCCCTACAGAACATCACTAGTGTGGAGAAAGGCACTAACATAGTCAAAGCACAGAAGCAAATTTAGCTTAATGCTGGACATCAAATGGTACTTCACTATTAGGAGATATACAGTGGGTTGTGCAGGAAAAATCTGCCATCTACAAGAGCTCCCTCTAATTAGCATTTCACAGCTTCCTACACCAAGGTAAACACCCAAGATAACAAGGACTATGGGATGCAGGTTTCAGGTCTCCTCCCTCCCAAAAACTCTCCCTCTGAAATTTATTTCCTTTGTCCAGTTCCAAAAGAGATGTTCAGAAGTCAGCTTAAGGACAATTCGCAGAAGCATTTCAGTTTACAAAAATACAGGCTAGTAATTTTCATGCTTAGAGGAAAGCTTCCAGTTTCCCTCTCGACTGCATGGCTTCCTTCTCTAGGTGAGGAGGGTTTCCAAACATCAAGTCATGATGATAAACAGTCACAGCAGATGCAAGATGCCTTCAGTTCCAGCAGCAAGTATACATGCACCTGCAAAAACCTAACCTGTGCTTTCCTTGTAAATTGTGAAGATGCACTTTCTAATATAACAGTGACCTCACCACCCCTGGTACGAGAACGGCACAAGTGCTAATGTCAAGATGAATATTATCATGAGTTTGCTGCTACAAGCAAAATCTTTTGGGTAAGAAAAATCTGTTGGGCATTGTATCATCTGGAAGAAGTCCAAAAGAACTGTCTGAGATCTCTTCACATTCCTGTGCAGTGCAGATTGAGAATTGGGAGCAGATGTGGAGTCTCAGACAATTGCACTCAATCAGCTGTACATTCTGAGCAATCCAAGACTTTCCAACTGTTCATATCAACATCACTCTCGACAGAGTAAGAAGTCTGGTAAAATGTGTGCATTAACCTTGTTCCGAGTCCCTGTTATCACTTTTGATCCAGACAGAAACCTCCTAAACCAAGAGAGTGACTGACAGCCAAGCTACAATGGCTGCAAGTCAGCAGCGCTCATGTTACAACCAAAGTGAGTCAGTGCTTGAGTGGAAGGTATCTAAGGAACATCCAGATGCAGTAGGAGGTGCTTTCAGAGAGAACACACTGCCCTCTGAGTCATTATTTTCTACTACTATTTGTGAGATGTAGTACTGAGAATAGGACAAGGCTCTGCTGTTAGGATTTGCTCATGCAGGCGACACAAAGAATCCTTTCTCTGAAGGAACTGGTTTGGACATGGGATGGAGTTAACAGGTGACTGAAGCAGATAAAAAGTGGGAAGGACAAAGACAATTAAACAATTCTGAACAGCATAGAAAGAAGCATGAGCACACACACAGTCTAACCACTAAGGGATCTATGCTCTGTGGAGTTCAGTAAGGCCCCCTTTGTAGCTTGATGGTCATAGAATCACAGAATGATTTATGCTGAAAGAGATGTCTTGAGATCATCTAGTCCAACTCTGCTGGTTCAAGCAACATCAGACAGACCTGGCTGCCCAGGACTGTGTCCAGTCAGGTTTTTACTATTTCTACTGATGGAGACTCCATAATCTCTCTGGGTAACCTGTTCCAGTGTTTGACCACTCTCATATGTATGTTGTGTGTGTGCATGTGTTCATGTGGAATCTCCTGGGTTTTAAGCTGTGCCCACTGCCTCTTGTCCTGTTGGTAGGCACAACTGAGAGGAGTCAGGCTCCCTCTTTTTTATTCCCTTCCATCAGATATTCAAACACATAAGACCTCCCTGACCTCTTCTCGAGGCTGAGCAATCCCAAATCTCTCAGGCTCTATTCATATAGAAGATACTCCAAGTCCCTTAGTCAACTTCATGGCCCGTTGTGGTCATTTGGATTACGTTCAAGGGAGGGGGAAAAAAAAGTGAAAGATCCCTTGGAATTTTGTTTGCTGTGAAGTCTACTATCTTTGCTGAATTACCAACAGAGGAGTATGATTTTTCTTATTCTCATGTATTAAGCATATCCATTAATTTTAGAAATTATGTAACATTTATTGAGATGGCAGTTTCCACTCTGAAGGCACTGCATCCTCGAAAAAAGTGGAACATTCTCTGTGCCATGCAGAAAACCAAAAAACGTACCAGTATCTCAATACAGAAGGTTCCAAATCAACCTATTAACAAGAGTGGTGATTTCCCTGCAGTTAGCATGGGGAAAAAGACATTCTTACACTACAATTCCCATAAGGGAGAAGTCACAAATTAGGCAGAATTTATGCTCTAGCCCCCAGTCAGCATCAAGTTTTGTGACCGCTCTTCAAAGACAAACAGCTCTATCTTTACAAGGATGCAGCTGGATGTGAAACTGTCATTAACACAAGTGAGATTTGGGGTATAAATTCATGCTGCAGTAAGTCTAAGGAGATTCAGATTGCTAAAGGACTGGTTCCAGTTTTGCAATTGGTTCACGTGATCAGTCTTGCAGTATCAGTTTCCTTTTATGACCATCTGTATGACCTTGTGTGCACAGGGTTACTCCTGATACTGATTCTTCTCCCCTCCACAGTCTGAGTGCATCCCCAGGAGTCCTCCCGCCCTTCTCCCTAGGTTCATCCACTCTCTGAGGCCTGTGGGCATCATCCCTGGGATACAAAGAGGCATAGCTAGAGAAAAGCTAACATGCCTACAGTTCCCCTACATGACCAGCCCCCAGGCTTGAGTTACTTACAGTGATGGGCAGGTCTAGTGGGTTAAGCAGCTTGTCCTGCTGGCAGAAAGCAAAAAAAGGCACAAAGAGAAGCAGACAGGATTTAGCTTGGAGTCCAGGAATAAGGCACAAACAGGACACTAGAGAAGAAAGGCTTAACACAGCAAAGCTACACAATACACACATGTGCACATCTTGCAGGTAGCTGAGATCTTGGGAGTTTCCTCAGGGCAGGACAGTGTTTCATTTCTCGCATTTGCCAGCAGCAATATCCCCTTATGACTTAAGAAAGGTCCCTTTTTGGGGAAGAGAGAGGTGGGGTGATTTTTATTAAGTACATACAGCCCCAAGGAATCTATCCAGCCTACCTCTCCCATACACAATTAACTTAAAAAAACTTCCCATGCTGTCTGGAGGATTACTTTCTGTCTCTGAAGGTCTTTCAGAATCCTTTCTGGGCATCTCCTAAATATAGATGTGTGCTCCAGGACACATTATTAATGGGATGGTACTTTTTCTCCTCTGTAGCCATACTGAAACAGCCACTTAAGTTCTTGGCAAGGTCTGAGCTCTACCTTGCCCAGACAATATGATTTCTGAGGCATAAACAGCCAGGCAGCAACCATTATTCAGGTCTAAAGTCAAAAGGCAAGAACAAACCTGTCTCTTGTCCTCAGGTGCCTTCAGGAAGAGGGCATTGATCAAGGCAATGGCATATGTCTGAATCTCTTGGTTTGAGCTGCAGAAACAAAACAGGGAGGCTTGTAAGGCAACAGGCAGTACAGAATATTACAGCTTGTTGCTTTACCTGCACCCTGAGAACACTGATTACAGCTGTCTTGCATTTTCAACAGACAGACAGGACCCCTGTAAGCTATGCTCACGATGTCCAACTCTTCAAAAGGCTTGCAAAAACCTGAGAGAAATTTCTGACTGATAGATAGATCCATTATCCAGGAGACAGAGCAGACTGCAGCCCCGCATCGCCACGGTTTGTTTCCAATGCTGAAACTATCTCTGTAAAACCTGGTTATAGTACAGTCTGCTACGTGGATATAGCTTGAAACTTGTACGGAGCAAGTAAGTTTTCTCCCCTATGCCAATGGAAGCCACCAAAAGCAAATGGACCTAAGGGGAAAGAATGCTTCACTGAAGAATTTCTTCAGGGAAAGGGTGCTTAGCCCCGTCCTAGGTCATACACAGCATGTGGTTTCACTTGTCATGTCCAAAACAGCACAAAACTAAACTTCTAGATGCCAGTGATATAGTCCTCATCCTGATATTCTATCAAATCCAGGTTTGTTTCTTGCAATACTCTAACTCTTCCTGGGGAGTAGACCTTGGCTGGACACCAGGCACCTGCCAAGCCACTCTATCCCTCCCCTCCTCAGCAGGACAAGGCAGGGGAGAAAACAGGATGGGAAAAACCTCAATATAAAGGCAGCTTAAGAAAGCATAAGCAAAGGCTGTGCATGGAAGCAAAGGAAAACAAAAGATTTATTCTCTACTTCCCATTAGCGGGTGATGTCCAGCCACTTCCTGGGAAGCAGGGCTTCAGTACAGACAGCAGTTGCTTTGGAAGACAAATGTCACAGTAACAAATGCCCCTCATCCCTCCTTTCTCTTAGCTTTTATTGCTGAGCAGATATCATATGGTCAGTTTGGGTCAGCTGCCCTGGCTATGTCCCCTCCCAAGATCTTGCCCACACATCCCAGGGCACTGGATGAGGGGGGGAAACATTGGAGAGACAGTTCTGATGCTGGAGCACTGCTCAGCAGCAGCCAAAACACTGGGATTTTTATCAACACCTTTTCAGCTCCCAGTGCACAGTACAGCACTGTGAAGGCTGCTCTGGGGAAGTGAACTCCATCTCAGCCAGACTCAGTGCACTCTTGCATCAAGCTCTTCCGATGAACAGAAGTCCAGTGTATCACCTAAATGAATTTGTGTGCATGAATATACATCCTTAAAAATTAGTTTTTAATTTAACTATACATGTAGAAATAAACTTTTTATAAAAGATCTAAAGCCATTACTTCCTTTAGCTTAAATACCTATTTTCCTCACTTTGACATATCTCTGGATAACAACCATATTCTTTCTTCTATTGCTCCCTTCCAATCTTTTTCATTTTGGTCAATCTGCTGTACTTCAAACATGCAAATCTCCATGCATCATCCTAGGTTTTCCTTGGGCCTCCGAGCTGCACATGTCTCTGAAGTCTGTCATTCACTTTTGCTCTCCTTTTCAGGGTTGTTGCTCTTTTCACCACACTGCTTGCTTTTTGACAAAGCAGAACAATTTTTAGGTTAGTTTGTCCTCTTCTAACTCATCTCCTTTGGACTTGTTTCCATGGTCATGTTCTTCCAGAACATATCCTCTGTTATGAACTGTTCCCTCCTGATGGTCTTGCCAAGAAAACCATCAGCAAATCCTGACTCACCCTCCACCTCCATTTTCAAAATATTCCTTGCATAGATGCTTTCTTAAGTGACCATTTGTGTTCTGGAAGCACTTAAGCACACAAGTTTATGTCTTGAACAAAGATAATTTGCTTAAAAAAACTGCACAAGTGTGTTCAGTGTTAGGACCAAATCTGTGTTTGACTAAACCAGAAATCATAAAGCTGAAAGAACATATGAGCTTTGCAGAACAAAGCTGCTGGAATGTTCAGGAGAACTTGTTCAGCTTTTCTGTTAACCAAATTCAAATGTATGAACATTCCAAGCACACAGTGACATTGATGCAACACTTTGTTTGCACTCTAATTTTGTTCAACTACTGTTCACTGATTAAGGAGTACCAATCACATCCACAAATAGTGCTTTTCCACACGTTCAGAATTAAAAGGCTTGAGAAAAAACCCAACCTACTCAAAGCTCTAACAATTACATGCTGCTTCTTTACATGGAAGAGTAGAACTGACCTAGACAAACAGCCCTAAGAGACAGATATTAATTTGCCAGTTTGTTTGGAAAGAGAGAAATGAGATGAAGGGAATTTTTATTCCCTTCAAGCAAGAAGAGCAATTGTTTTCTTCTTTAGTATGCAGGACAAAACACAGAAGATGATGAGCTCTTAGATTCTAGCAGAGATAATTTAAAGAGGGATAAAAGTGACAGACAGCTGGATGCAGAACCTTTGGGAAGTTGTTTTAGTGAAATGCAGGTTTGGTCCTAGCACTGAACACACTTGGGCAGTTATTTTAAGCTAAATATCTTTGTTCAAGACACATGTGCCCAAGTGCTTCCAGAACACAGAACATATATCTCTAGGATCTCACTTTTTAAAAAATCCATTAGAAATCTTAGAGTTCAAGTAAGTTGTCATATTGGTAATACTTTAAAAATACAATCTTTAAGTGTTTCAAATGTAAAATGATGTCTTTTAAAATAAACAAGTAGCCATAAAATTGGTGTAAATCACACCACTGCTGGGTGGACACTCACACTTGCAGGTGGGAAATGAGCTGCCCCACGGTGATCTCCTCTGCAATCTTCTGGTACAGAGTCTGGCTGTTGAGCACCATGCTCTCCAGGATGGCCAGGGACCTCTGCAGGATGGACACGTCCACCATGGGCTGACTCACGTACCCTGCAATCTAAAAACACAGGAACCAGCAGGTCAGTTGATGCCCATCTAGGAAGCTTTGTGGTGAGTGAGACAGGGCTCAGAAAGGGGGGTGCACTGTGCTCTCAGAGAATACTCAGCATCTCAGAGTCTTTTGCTCTTCCTGGAAGATGCATTAAAGCATGAAAAGAAATAGTATCCACTCACCTCCTCCACCCAAACTCACCTGTTTGATGAAGGTTATTGAGACCATGTCCCAGGAGACAATACCATGGTCCATGAGCTCCAAGAAGGCAGTCAGGGTGAAAGCCAACATCTCACTGTAACTGAAAAATTGAAGAATTCAGTTACAAGAGATCTGCTGGCAAGAAAAAAAAGCCTGCTCAAGCTGGATAAGCTGGGTAAGAGAAAAATGTCACCACGTTCTCCTAATAAAACAGCTTGGTACTTGGGGGAGCAATAAAGTGTATGCATTTATGCAGATAATTTTACTGTTTTGTAAAAAGATATTTTATTTTTGCTGGCTACAAGCACAAATTAAAATTAGCAGCAGTAAGTCCCTAGTCCTGCCACCGGAGACTCACAACCACCTGGATCAGCATTTGGCTAGCCAAAGGAACAAACAGGTTTTCACATCAGAAAAAAAAACCTAAGGAAAGTTAATTGCCCTTCTCCAAATATTGGGACTGACTTGAAATAAAATGAAAGCACAGCATGAATTGTGGAAAATTTAATACATAACCACAAGACAGAAAGATAAAAGAGACTGAGGGAAAGATTGCAAAAAATGCCAAAAACACCTTAGTTGCTAATATATTAGAAAAGCTATAAATGTTATGACAATAAGTTATCAAGACTTTAAAAGCACCTTCAATGAAATGTAACAACTATGGAAAAATCCAAGTGAATTATTTGCATCATAGTTCACTGTGAATGTTCTTGAGGAAGCTTCCAGATCAGATTATGACTGTCTCCTCTACTGCCTCATGAGGTTTAGCAAATGACTAGAAAGACTTTGTCTCCACAGATCAACATTTGCTATAAGGTTAGTTGCTTACTGCCACTTCAGAAAGCAAAACTAGCCCCTTATTCAAGGCCTTCTCCCAGAGTCCTGAAATAAAGGAAACTTACTGGGATAGAAGCTTGGTCCCACTCTCCACAAGCCGTGTCAGCACTGTAATCCCTTCCATGTTGATGAACTCTGTGGCAAAGGTGACGTCTGCTGAAAGTTTCGCCAGTTCCTTCATGGCATCCAGCCGGGCTTCCATGCTGTGCGACTGGATCCTCTCCATCAGCTGGCGAGCTGCCCTAGACTGGCAGGAAAGAGGGATGGTGCCAGTTAAAGACCAGTCACCTGCAGTCTGAGTCCTGCCAGCATCAGCATTCTGTCAGAAGCCCATGAGTGGGCAGGGAGAGCAGAGCCAGGGTAGAGATACCAGCAAAGTCACATTCAGTAGCTGCAGTCAGCAAGTCTAAGACAGAGTAAAAAAAGGCTTCTCTCAGCGACAGTTACAGGCAAGCAGGAGGTAAAATGCTATTTCACATGTTAGAGCAAATGCCTGTTTTTCTCTTTGCTGAGGTGAGTGGAGGTGGGTATAGAAATATGGAGCAACACCATTAAAGAAATACAGTATTAATAAAAAGTCTCATAGATTCAAAGAGAAGCACGAGCTCATTTTGTGTATCCACAAGACATTCTATAAGATCTCTCAGACACAGATCGATGACATCCTCTCAATTCCCTCTCGCCCAAGCACCTTCTCCCAGTTCTACTCACCCTCAGCTCTCTGCCATGACACTTGCACAAAAAAGCTTTAAGAATTTAAATAAAAAGAAAGCTGCAAAAGATGACTTTTGAGGTCACAATAGCAAGAATTCAGCAGGAACAACCCCCTCTGCATCAAATTTGTCTCTATTTTTACTTTTTTGCATTCAGTCACTGGAACTGTTGCTTTCTGACTGACCATGCTAAGTGCACTCATATTGAGAATGCGTTTGTCAGGTGTTTCACAACATCCTAGTCTAGGATATGCATTGAAACTGTAGACTGGATTTATTTACTGAAAGTCCTAAAAAACGGTAGAGCATCCAAAGGAAAGAAAGACACACACCACAGCCAGGATGGAAAACAAAGTGTGTGCCTCACCGCGTGGAATAGCCCACAACAAAGGCAACCCCCTTGCAATTTGGGGAGAAGGATAAAGAAAAGCCAAGAGGCAAGAAGCAGCCTGTCATCCACGGATAGTTACTGAGAAAGAGGGAGGTGAGGAAGCATTTACCGGGGAGACTGCCAGCTGTAGGATAGTTCCATTCTTGATGTCACAGCGAGTCTGAAAGAAAACACAAACTTGAACTGTGAAAAAGTGGGGGGGGGGAAAAGAACCCAACCGGATCTACAGTGCACATCTGTATGCACGAGTAAAGGGGCTCCTATGCCACACAACCCTACTGAGGGTACCGAACTTGAGTGCCTGAGTCCCCACACCCACAGGCATGCAAGGGGAGCAGTGCAAAGCTCCTCAGTTGAATGGCAGCTGAGTCTGAGTCTCTCTGAGAGCAGAGATGCTGCTCCTCAAGGATTAATGCCAGTATTGTTCCATGACTCTAGTCCAAGACATTGTGCACTCTAACCTAGGACGTCAACAAACTGCTGCCTCTCACACTGACCTGCTCTGTGATGTACAGCTGAGGACCATCAGCATAACGCAGCGTGTAGTACTCAGGGTTTGGCAATGACCACCTGGCAGAGGAAGAAGGAGGATACATTAAGCTTCTTTCTCCTCTTTCTTCTGGCTCTCAATTAGGAAATGGAGCTTGATTCCAGGGAGGTGCAAAAGAACTTCCAAGCAAAGCTTTAGCAGGGGAAATTAGGTCTCCCAAAGAGGAGAGAAAACTCCTCTTGAGGAGAATGTGGACTTCAGCCTACTCTGTATCAACTCTGTGCAACATCTGAACAGGCCTACAGTTCAAGAACAGTGGGATGGTCCAATCTTCAGAGAAACTGACCTTAGGGCATACAAATGCACACACTTAGAATTGGAACAAAAATGGAAGGCCCCGATTACAGGAGATCCTTTTCTTCACAATTTAAATCCCAGCCCATTCCATGGCCAAAACTGGCAGCAGGCAGCACAGACTCCGCTAGTAGCACATTAACAAGCAGCAGACTTCCACAGTAACCCAGCAAGATTTGTCAGCAGGACAGACTTTCTCCACAAGGGTTCCCAGAGAACTACTCACCCATCACAGACCTCCTTGATGATGGATGCAAGAGGCCTTTTCTAGAACAGAAAGAGAGTCCTCAGTAGCTGTGTTCCTCTCAACCAGAAAGGAATACTGCCCATTTCTATGCTTCCCACATTCCAGTATCAATGCTGAGGTGCCTTTCCTCCCCCATCTGGTTACCAGGTCTCACCTGATCTATTTCCAGCAGCTGGGCATTGGCACCTGGCCACTCAACAGCCACTTTCACAATGTCTGAAGGTGGTGGCATTGCTCCAGACTCCTCCAGGTGCTTTTACAACAGCATACACCTTCACACCTGTTAAGAGAAAGGATAGTGAGCATCTTCTCTGAAAACTATTTCACTTGCTACATTGGATCTAACACCAAGCTTCAAAACACCTAAGATCAGCCTTGTGGTTTCCTGGGCCTGACAGGGACAAAACACCCAGTATTACCAGAGATCAAGGCCTCACACAAACAGCATGTTGTGAAATTGTATCCCCAACCTCATCACCTGAGAAATACTTCTGAGAATTTGTTGGTGCACTCACAAGAAGGAGGATCACTGATCAGCAAAGCCCCATCTGCCACCCACTGTCTGTACTGGCAGCTCAGTTTGCAGGACTACTAAAGCAGCAGCTCCCTAGGCTCAGCTGCCGTCTGTAGGTGAGAGCAGGAACAGACTGCCCAGGTTGCCTCCCTCCCACGGGCTGGTGTTTACCGATGCCCCATCCAAATATCTCAGATAACTTGTTCCACTCAGGATACCCAAACAGGCTCTTAAGCAAAGCAGCAGCAGCTAGCTTTATCCTATTCCCTTCCTGTAACATCACAAATCCAAAACACGAGCATCCATGGCAGAAAATACGGTAAATCAGCATTTGCTCTGGAAGTCTACCTTTCATTTATCGGCCTTTCGGAGCGTAAGCTTATCGGCCTTTCGGAGCGTAAGCTTGTGTTCAGGGTTTGGTCCCAGTCAGTTGTCAGTGGTTTGTGCCCAGGAAATTGGACTACACGACTTCCTGCACTCCTATGACAGCCAGATTTGGTCCACTCTACCACTCCACTCCTTGGGAAGTATCTGGCCAGCCAGATGCAGAATTTTATGATATTCTGGAAAGCTTACCCCAACTCATAGAGATGGCTACATGTCAGTTCTCCTGGCCTTCTCTTTGTGTTTGAGCACCAGTCCCAAGAATGGCTTGTATTTTTTTAAAACTCATAAAATTACCTTAACACTAAACACACGTCATGCAGAAAAGTGCCAGTCAGGTTAGGTTCAAAATAACATCTCCAACCTTTCATATAAGCAGCACACACTAGCTGGCCTTGGAAAAGCAGCAGACTCAGGGCACAAATGAGGGTAATTGCCAATATACAACCAGTACTCCCCAAGGTGCCAAATTTGTATGACACCCCCAGACCTGCAGCATATACAGGTTTCCATGTATTAAATCTAGAAACAGACAGGCAGTTCCCAAATGGTGTGTGATTTCCACTCACTGTTCTCCAGCAATTAAAGGCTATGATGGCCTAAACCTGAAATCCTGAGAAACGTTAGTCCTGTGCAGAAGCACACACACAACACCCCCAGTAACCAGCCCGTAATAACTGAACAGGTAATTACCTCTCCCACGAGCGAGCCAATTCACAACCAGAAAACATCTAAATCCATTCAAGGCACAACAAATACGCAGTGAAGAGACAAGGCTCAAAGATTACTCCCTGAGTATTAAGGACTGAATTTGCAACTTTTTAAACTAATTTACCCATGAGTAATTATGCCTGAGTAATTAGCATCTAATTACCACTTCTCCTTTCAGCCTCTTGCAGTACAGTCATAGTCTTTTATTTGTATTGCAAGTGGCAAGTAGCTACTGAAAAGTACAAGGAAATACAGCACTTTATATGCCAAAACAAAGATGTCCAGGTTACTAGAGGTAGAAGCCTTTACAAATCTCTAACTTGTCTTTTCTCACTCAAAGAACACTTCTCATTCAGAGAGGAAGAACCCACAAAACAGAAGCACTGATATGAGGGGAAATCCTGCAGAACTCATAGAACACTTAGGTTGGAAAACACCCTTTACATCATGAAGTCCAACCGTAAACATAGCACTGCCAAGTCCACCACTAAACCACGTCTGTAAGAACCATATAAATGTCCTGTTTCATCCCCAAAAAAGTACTGCAGAGGCACATAGCACCTAGAAGTCACGCACTCTACCTGCAGCTCCCCTGATACTCTCACTGCCAAAACCAGGAGGCAACCATGGAACAGGCAACCGTGTTCCCTATTCCAATCAATATTCAAGGCACAGCAAATACACAGTGAAAGAAACAGAGCTTCAAGACTAATTTTTTTTTTGCACAGCAGCACCACGGAACAGACATCACAGATATCTCTACCAAGGCAGAGATTTGAACACCAAAGTGACTTGGCTAATGGAGAACCCAGAGAAGTAGGAATTAAAAATTTAAAAAGGAAGGAAACTTTTTAGAACAGTCTTGGTCAAACAATGCTTTGAAGGACCAACACAGATCAGTTGTTCAGCAGAAGCAGCTTTCCAGAAGAGGACAAGGAAGACTGGACTACGAATACAAAGGGTACTTCAGGTCAGCCTCTTAAAACGAGGTTGTCTGCCAAAAGCATGTTTTGAAAAGATTTCATTGCATGTCTGCAGACAAGAGGGGTGTCAAGATGTTTGCTTCTACAATGGATATTTTGCAGTGCAACAGTCATAGAGCTGATAAAATGACTGTTCAGAAGCTCTTGAGAAGAAGCACGGGCCATGTTGTTGCATACTTGTGATTATCAGTCAGTCACTTATGTGTATGCTCTCACAGCACATTCTTCTCAACAGCATGTAAACAATTTCTCACAGTTTTGTACAGGGAGACAGAAGCCAAGCTAAAATCCATTAAAAATTAATCCAGCCTGCTTCTGCAGAGTGAGATCTGTCATACAAAGCAGTGGTGCAGGGGTAGCTGCAGGGCAAGGAAAAATCAGCAGAGCCACTAAAAACACACTATTCAAAAGACTTCTGAGAAGCTGCAAGCTAAAACAACTAGAGTATTTTAAGCAGAATTTCCCTATTCACAAACTCAATCTTCTTTTCATTACAGATAGAGAACAAAGTGTGCTGCACACAGAATGAAAATGAGGAGGATGAAAGAACATTCCCTGAAAAAGAAAAGCTGCCTGGTAGAATTCCCCAGTCAACAAGCAAATAGCTGCAGCTTCTGAAACCTGTAGATGCGACAAAACACCCTTGGCAGTCCTCAGCAAGTCCCCACATGGCACCAACTGGCCAAGCTAAAGTTGGAAGTGATGTTGGCAGAGGGACTAATGGGACAGGTGGACAGAGAAGACACATTCCTTGGCCAAGCAGCATGAAAGGGTAGGAGATAGCAGAGTCCAACCCGAGGGCTATGCAGTTTTCTACATTACCTCACATAACAAGCAATGAGAAACATCCCTCTAGATAAACCAGAGAACCAAATGGCTCAGATTCCCTGCCTCTGGAATCCTATATTTCTCCACAGGCTTTCCATGGCTGCACGTTGGCTGTAAAGCACTAAGCCTATGGGCCCTGGTCATGCATATTTCAACACAGTAGGGCAGAGACCATCTCTTGGCAAAGACAGAAACTGATAGCAACAGGCAAAAAGAGAACTGTTTTATTATTTTTAATCGGTCAAGTGACCTCAAACCCGCCAGCCAGGCGGCAACCCCTGAAGCTTGGCCCAAAACGCAGTTTAAGGCATTAAACAATAATTTTTTCACTAAGCACTGTCCGTGCTGCGCCTCGGCTCCCGAGGGAGCACCGGCCTCGCCCTTCTCGGGGGCTGCTCGGCCCGGTCGCGGCCCCGGGGGCAGCGAGGGCGGTGCGCCGGGAGCGCGGCACAACGGGGGCTGCGGC
>VZTD01002535.1:201359-224400 GCA_013397725.1 Rhagologus leucostigma
GGGGAGCACGGAAAGCCGCAACCATGGTGAGCCGGGCGGGTCTGCGGGGCGGGGGGCCCGCGGTGTGGGAGCCCGCGGTGCAGCGAGCCCCGCTGCGGGCCGGCCCGCGGGTAACGCGGCGCTCTCTTGCAGACGGTGGGGAAGAGCAGCAAGATGCTGCAGCACATCGACTACCGCATGCGGTGCATCCTGCAGGACGGGCGCGTCTTCATCGGCACGTTCAAGGCCTTCGATAAGCACATGAACCTCATCCTCTGCGACTGCGACGAGTTCCGCAAGATCAAGTGAGCGCCGGGAGTGCCCCCAGCCCCGCTCCCCAGCGTGGGGGGGCCTCGGGGCGAGAGCCGGGACAGCGATGGGGCATCGTGTGCTGCCGGCTCCTGCAGAAACAGTCATGGGTTTAGGCTCGTTTGTCAAATCCCCGAACTACCAAGGCTTAAGGGGCACTTTGTTTCAGTTCTTTCATAATAACCAACATACGTGATGCCAGTTGTCGCAGTTTAGACTTCTCTATATATTTAGATTGAAGCATATAAAAATGTGCTCCTCTCTGGAGAAGCAGCCTAGTCATATATTCTGTTGTAAGCTCAAAGAGCAGCATTCATTCATTCTCTTTTTTCTTCTGTTTTGCAATGTTTTTTCTCACCAGACCTAAAAATTCAAAACAGCCAGAGCGAGAAGAGAAACGAGTCCTTGGTCTTGTGTTACTTCGAGGGGAAAACCTGGTGTCCATGACAGTTGAAGGACCACCTCCAAAAGATGTAAGAATGAGCACAGAACTAAGGAAAAAGGGAAGGGAAATCTGATGAATTTGCTTCTTTGCAGGGGAATGCTACTATTGTGTTGTTGTAGACTTCCAGATGTTGTTTTGATTAGGTCTGACAAACTTCACTGCAGGAAGCTCTAATTCCTTTGTGGGCTTAGACATTTAATTGGACGAAGGAAGGTTGTGGGCATCTCTAGGATCTGAGGACTTTTGATAAAATCTTTCTTTTGCGGGGCTCTGTTTTCAGACTGGAATTGCCCGGGTACCCCTTGCTGGAGCTGCTGGAGGACCTGGCGTTGGGAGAGCAGCAGGGAGGGGAGTACCAGCTGGTGCTCCCATGCCACAGGCTCCAGCAGGATTAGCTGGCCCTGTCAGAGGAGTGGGAGGACCATCCCAACAGGTAAGATACTATGACCCATGTGGCTTTTATTTTTTGGTACTAGTGAGATGCAAGAAATTGGTGTAGTGGAAGAATTATAATCTTAGTTTCTGTTATCACAAAATAATGCAGCTTTTCACACGTAATTCAAGTGGTATCCACTGAATTGTATTACAGGTTGTAGCATTATTTAGTAAGTTAAGAGAAGACTGGTGTAATTTTCTGAAGGAGAATTTCAATGTTATTTTAAAATTATTATTATTATAAAGCAGGTGCTATTTTTCTGAGCCTGTTTATTTTTTCTACAGGTGATGACACCCCAGGGTCGTGGAACAGTTGCAGCTGCTGCTGCAGCAGCCACTGCCAGTATAGCAGGAGCCCCAACTCAATACACACCAGGGCGTGGGGGTCCTCCCCCACCCATGAGCAGAGGAGCTCCTCCTCCAGGTAGGAATTATTCTGCAGAGCTCATGTTTTGTTGCAAAATTGGTGATAACATTTTTCTGATGAAAATCTGGTGTTATGGAAGATATCCTGATACCCAGCTAGTGCCTTGAATATTCAGCTGGATTTACATGCTTGTTTTTTCTCTGGCTTAAGGAATGATGGGACCTCCTCCGGGCATGAGACCACCAATGGGCCCACCCATGGGAATGCCACCTGGCCGAGGTGCTCCGATGGGAATGCCCCCACCAGGCATGAGACCACCACCCCCAGGAATGAGAGGTGAGCAGAGCTTATCCCAACTGCCTAGGAGCTCTAAGAAGCTGTAACATGTTTGAAGGGTGATGCATTCCATTGTCTCCCTAGCTCTGCTAGTTGTCATAAATACTTTGGTGCCAAAAAGGGGTCGTATGGCTACTTTGAGCATGGGGAAAATGTAGTTTTTGTTTAGTCTTGCTGCTTCTTTTCTCTTCAACTCTTTCCTTTGTTCCCAGGACCCCCTCCACCTGGCATGCGCCCTCCAAGGCCATGAGAATTCTGTAATGTACCTCTGAACTGGGAGAAGACCAAGGAAGGGGATAACACTGAGCAGTACCACCTGTCTGACCTTTGTTATGTATATTTTATATCTACTGCTGGTAATGTTTGCCCTTTTTAATAAAGTTGGAAAACCTAGTACTTGGAGTCACTGTTGTGCTGGTCTGTTTATGTCAGGAGTGTAGCTTTTACTTTTTAATGCTGCACTTGGGTCATCCGAGAAAAGCAGGTTTGAAGAAAAATGCTTAATTTGTATAGACAGCTCAGAAGTTAACAGTTGGCCTGTGTTCCTTATTAAGGCATAGCAGTGAAATTTAGCAAGGCTGATGGAAAAAAAAAACAGGTAGGGAGAGCAGAGATGGTAAAAAAATTTTAAAAAACCATCTTTGTGACAGGTAGTTTGAAAACCCTTTTTTTTTCCTATTACAGAAATAGGTTCTGGACCACAAAAATCCTTTTCAACTCTATTAATTATTTCAGATCACATAAGTATATGACAAAGCATTGTCCAGTTTTTGCCCCAAAGACCACTTGACTTACGTGAACGAGAAAAACAGTATATGTGCCAGCTCATAGTTGTTCCCAGCTATCCATAAAAGAGTAAAACCTCTTAAAAATAATCCTTTATTGCATAGGCTGCTAGAGATGTTTTCAGTCTTCAACCAGGCATTGACAAACATCCCAAAGTTATTCCAGAACTTGAAAAAACACTTCCAATTCTACTGAAGTTGTCTCCTTCCAGTACAAAGAAACTGAAGGCCTGTACGGTGTGTCTGAAATTACCTGTTTGGTAATTGCCAACAGTTCTTACTTTCTCTTGTACCTGAAAGAAGATAATTGAAATAACCTTCCATCAGCCCAGCTCTCAATGACAGATAAGGAGCAGCACTGAGTATTTTCTAGGCAAAATGGTCCCCCAGCTAGAAGCCTAGGAATGTCTTGTTAAAGGCACTATCCTTGATTACCCCGCACATCAGACCTGCAGTAAGAGGGCACTGCAGAACCGACAAATCTTTCAGCAAGGGCCTTTAAACAGTCACAAGAGGAGAAAGAGGGGAAAAGCCCCAAAACTTGAATAAGAAAGTAAAGGGAGCTATACCTGGACTTGGATTTGAAGTTTCCTCCTTTCCTGCGTTGGGCAATACCCAAGCGTTTTCGATCTTCAAATGATGGGCTTTGAGAGAGAGGGGAAGGAGGAGAGGTCAGACAAGTCACAGAATTATATCAGTAGGACAAGTACTTCTCAAAAGAACCTTGCCCACCTTTTCCCCCAATATCAGTCAAAGTATCCCTGAGGAAGTAGAGAGATGCAAACAAATTCTCATCTACTACAGACCTGCTAAGACCTTACCCGGCACGGTACTGCTTCAGAGCCTTCCTGCTCGTGTTGGTCAGCTCTTCGTCAAACACAGACAATTTCTTCTTCTTCTTGGGACCTAACAAATAATAATCCGAACACTGGTTGTAAACGGAAGGCCACAGCGTACATCACAGTACTCTTGAACACAACAATTAGCCTAAGCATGAGGCAAATGACTGCAAGCATGGCCCCTTGGCCAGCACTTGTGACCATTCCTTCAAAGATCAGTGCCTCCCTCTATACAAAGCCTCCCTCTATACAAACTAACTTAACTTTCTAGCAAAGTAAGTGACATAAAGTCAGCTGTAAAACAAAGATCCCTACCTGCTGGTGCTGCTGCTGGTTCCTCTTCTGGCAAGGCTCTGGCTCTCTTTGCTCGGCGATTCCTCTTTGCCAGCCGCTCAGCATACATTTGAGATTTCAAGATTTCAAACTGTGACCTTTCCTCTGGCTGAAAGGTGTTAAAATACAAGTTTTGGTGATCTGAAGCTTTGCTAAGGAAAAACTATGATAGTCCACCCAGGGTCCCACTTGTCCACAAATGTACTCACTGTCATTTGGGCTTTTTTCTTTGTGTCCTGTACAAATTTCTTCCTTTTCTTTTTCCCTCGTAATGCTAGGTCAAATTCCTGCAGGGCTTTAGCCACTGGAAAGAAAACCAGAATAAAGAACCTCTTAAAGCACAGAGCAGAGGCCAGGTGCAGCTATAGAATTTAACATGGCAACAGTGTCATGACTCACATTTCTCTTTCTTCCTCTCCTCACGGGTCTGGAACCAGCTCCGCTCCAAACCCTCACTCCCAGTCTCTTTTTTTCCTGTCTCCAGCTGCTGCTTTGCCTTGTTGATCTGTGATAATTCAGGCAAGATGTGAGCTCATGGCTAAAAAATACTCCTCTCTTCACTTTCTAAAGTAGGCAGTTTAAGTACACTTAAGCTAACCTCATAATGGACAACATCTACACCAGATACTGAAAAAATTGCTTACCTGGGCCTCTGACTGCTGCATCTCACGTTCCTCACGCTCCAAGCACAGAACTGCATAGATGTCTTTCTCTAGATTCTCAATCTTCTCCCGAAATTTCAATATGACATCTGAAAACAATACACATGGAACATCAGAGGCAGCTCATGTGAAGTTCATCTTGTTTTTCAGCACCTCTTTTAGTGTCCCTCTGTACCACAATATTCCCTCTGTACTCTCTCCAGATCTTTACCTCAGTGAAGCACATACCTTGGGGGAGGATTCTGGCTTTCACTGCTGTTTTAGCAGTCTTGACAATCTCCTTCAGCATCTTGCGCTCTTCCTCACCCACAAGCGAAACTGAACGACCAGCCTTGCCTGCCCTGGCTGTCCGACCCACGCGGTGCACATAGTGTTTGATGGTGTTAGGCATGGTAAAATTGATTACCTGTGACAGAAGCAGTGTTAATAGGGAAACAACATGAAAGGCCTCATTAAAAAACTCAGCTTTTTCAGTATTTCAAATACTCACTGTTTTAACACCTTCAATATCGAGTCCACGTGCAGCCACATCTGTAGCTACCAGGATATCAATCTGCTCATCCTTAAAGCGCCTGAGCAGAGAAAGCAAATGCATTAGCAATGAATGCAGCTATCTACTTCCACCCTAAGACTTCCAACTTGGAATTTCTTTTCAGGCTAGGTTTGCCAACTAAGCCTGCTAATACCTGAGTGATTCCAGCCGCTGTGTCTGAGAGAGGTTCCCATGAAGCTCCCCAACCCGCAGGCCCATCAGTCCGAGCAGGATGTGCATGCGGTGAGCTTGCTTCTTGGTCTGGGTGAAAAGCATCACGTGATCTTGGAATGTTCGTGTCAGCAGAGCTAAAAGAAAGCCCTCTCAGAAGCCTGCTCCATAGTCACTCGCTGATTCCAGCTTGCCTTGGCTCATCACTGACCTGTTACAATGGCCTCTCGGTCCCCCTCCCGGTTGGGTCTGATCCGGATAAATTCCTGCCGCAGGAAAGGCGCAACATCTGTGTTGCTGTTCACAAAAATTCGGACGGGATTCTTCAGGGAAACAGAAGCCAAATCTTTCACCTACAAAAACAGATTAAGAAAAAGAGGTCCGCTTGACTTCTGGCAAAAAACCTGAAAAACTCCCATTCAACTTCCTGCCTCATTATGTTTCTCAGCAGCTTGTCTCACCTCCTCAGTCATTGTGGCAGAGAAAAGCATTGTCTGACGGTGGTGGGAACACAACCTGATTATTTCCTTCATCTGTTCCTCAAAGTATTCATCCAGCATCCTACACAGGAGAAAAACAGCAAGGTAAGCAGCTTCACCTGGGCCTAGCCAAGAAACATTACACAAGGCAGGACAACAAGGACCACTCGATAGCCTGGGGAAAGGAAAGCAGAAAACTGCCATGTTTTTCACTGCTGTCCTGCTTACCCTACCTGTCTGCTTCATCCAAAATCAGCACCTCAACACTGCTCAGGTGGAAAGAAGGGCAGTTGTGGAGATGATCAATCAGTCGCCCAGGAGTGGCAATAAGAATGTCTGGCCCTGAGCGCAGAGCAGCTTCCTGAGTCTTCACATCCAAGCCACCTGAAAGAGAGGGAATACAGACTGCTGACCCCCTGAGCACACTGGAGCAGAGTACATGGATGCAAATTGCCTGAGGAATGGGAGGCAACTCAGATTAAACCACATTCAAGAACAGAAATGACCCCACATTTTCTTTCTCAGAAACCAGTAGAGGAGTACAGCAAAATATTGGAAAGTGAGATTTTAAACCACCACATATCTACTAGAAGCATAATAACCACACAGCCTCCAGTTTTACAACACAGAATTCCCAGTTCCGTATAGCGGTTCACAGTGAGCTGTACAGTTCACACAAATAACGTAACACTCACCTACTGCCAGGCAAGTTGTGACACTGCTGAACTGTGCCAGCTGTTTTGTGACAGAGTGCACCTGAATACCCAGTTCTCGTGTTGGCACCAGAACCAGTACACGTGTTATTGGAGCCTGACGAGGTTTGTAAATCAGGCGCTCAAGGACAGGCAAGATGAAGGCAGCTGTTTTACCTGAAAAAAAAAAAAATTAAGAAGGGTTACCAATTATTGTGAATAGTTAATTCTCTGTTCCTAGTGCCCTGTTCAACCCCCTACCTGTCCCAGTGGCAGCACAAGCACAGATATCCTTTCCCAGAAGCCCCACTGGGATACAAGCCTTCTGAATTGGGGTTGGTTGCTTGAAGCCAAGAGCTGTGATTGCCTACAGAGGAGAGAGAGCAATTAAACTCTGTCTCTGGTATGGCCACACCACCAGTACTGTGTCCAGCTCTGGACTCACTGAGTACAAGACACATGGACACACTGGAGAGAGACCAGCAACAGGCTACGAAGATTATGAAGAGCCTGGGAGCACCTCACATATGTGGAAAGGCTGACAGAGCAAGGACTGTTCAGCCTGGAGAAGAGAAAGCTCAGGGGGAAACTTGTCAGTGTTAATAAATACCTGATGGGAAGGTGGAAAGAGAATGGAGAGACAGGCGTGATGGGCACAAACTGAATCACGGTAATATATGTGTTTAGGTTCCCTCTAAACACCAGGAACCACTTTTTCACCCCAAGGGTAACCAAGCATCAGCACAGGGGGCCCAGAGAGGTTGCAGTCTCCATTCTCGGAGATATTCAAAGCCATTTGGACACGTTCCTGGGCAGCAGCTCTAGGTGGCCCTGCTTGAGCAGGAGTTGGACAAGATGACTTCCAATGTCCCTTCCAACCTCAACCATGCTGTGACAAGTCTCGCTCAAAATGGTGTTGACACATTCAATCTTTGACTGACACAATCAAAGAATAGTTTCCATCAATTTGTAATAACAGCTCCTAGAGGACTATCACACTAGTTCCAGATGATTTCCTTGTCAGAGAGGTTACAAAGCAAAGAGAAATTTGACAGTTCTAATTGGTGGCAGAGAGGCTGTACAACATTCTTCAGAGTAACATGTAATAAATCAACCAGGTAAATACCTTTAGCAAAGGTCGTGAAAGATTCATGTCTTGGAATGACAAGTTATCATCATATTGAGAGGCATCTTCAAAAAAGGTCTCTGCTTCCTAGAAACAAGAACAACAACAAAACTGGAACAACACAGGCAGCAACACAACACGTTATCAAAGGGCCCTGGGCTTTGAGCTACGATTTGTTAACCAAAGCAAATTCCTCCACAAGGAATGCTGGAGGAATCTGACTAGTTTTTAACACTTACCGTTTCTCCCTTTTTTGATCTCCTCTTTTCCTTCACTTTGACCTTGTCTGCAGAGAAAGAGAAATGTGACAGGAATTAACAAGCACAGCTAAACCCATAACAAGATGTTGTGAACTCTTAACCTTGTAACCTCATACTTCTTGCTCTCAATTGGGATACTGAGGGAGAAGCCTCAGAAACAAGTAGAGGCATGTAATGGAGTAAAACTGCCAAGTAAATATCCTTCTTCATGGATGAGTTCAATTACGTTACCATTCAAAATAAGCTTGATTGTTGCAGAAGGCAAACAAAATAAAAAGTTCTTGCCCATTCCCAGCAAGGCTTCACTACAGACTCTTCTCCAGTGAGCCAACACTGTGTCAGATTCTTGACCATCTCTGTGTGTACTGCTGAT
This sequence comes from Rhagologus leucostigma, assembly GCA_013397725.1. Taxonomy (NCBI): domain Eukaryota; kingdom Metazoa; phylum Chordata; class Aves; order Passeriformes; genus Rhagologus; species Rhagologus leucostigma. The sequence goes on from VZTD01002535.1 coordinate 209,483, forward strand.
ACCTGCTTTTGTGAAGATACTTTCATCATCCATTGAATACTCAGACTCCACATCTTCGTCATCTCTACTGCAATCCTCACACTCCTTCTTTTTGGTTTGATCATCTTCAGCCTCTGCATCTTCATCTTTCACTTTTGCTTGCTTAGCTTCCCTTTCCTGAAAAAAAAAGAAATGAAAACATTTTTAAATGAAAGGATGAAAAAGAAACTTCAATCCTTTGTGAGCCTGTATTTGTTATTATGAGCCCATTCACGAAACCATGGTTTTGCATAACTTTAATCATTAATAATTCTGCGACCTCATCCATTCAGCAACACATCACATGTGGCAGCAAACCCAGCTGAAGTGATGAGCTGCAACCAGAGCACTGCGGCTGAGGGAACGGCCAAACACATACCAGTCTTTTCAGCAATGAGAAAGACTCTGACCTGGAGCTTCCTTTTCTGTCTCACTTTCTCAATCTTCTCATCCAGCGTCGTAGCTGCTTTCTAGGCAGAAAATCACAACAGCAGAGCTGTAAGAGGAGCCCAGGAGAGCAGTGGGCGCTGTGGCCTCTGGCACCGCAGCTCCATCCCGGCCTCAGGCCTCACCTTGCCGCGGAGCTGCCGCAGCGCCGCCGTCCAGGCGTCCTCCCCGCCGGCTTCCGCCTCCCCGAACACGAACTCGGCGCTGAAGACCCCGCGGGAGGCTCCCCGCCGCCTGGGGCCCGGCGGCCGGCACAGCTCCTGCGGTAACACCCGTGAGCAAGGACCGCAGCCNCCGCGCCCCCCTGGCCCCACCTCCTCATCCTCGGAGTCGCCAGATTCGGAGTCCACGGGCACCACGTCCCCCTCGGCGATGGTGCCCACCAGGCCCAGGCTCTCCAGCGTGGCCATGGCTCTGACCCGGAACCCCGCGGGACACGCGTGCGCTGGGCCGGGCCGGGGGCCGGGCTGGGGGCCGGGCCGAGCTGGGGGCCGGGCCCGGGCGGGTGGGCAGAGCCGCGGCTACCCCCGCCCCGCAATGTCGGGAAAGGAAACCGAAAGCAGACGTGCTAGGGCCGGATAGATAGTGATCGGGTGTGTGTTCCATCCTTTGCGATTCCCTTCTCCTTCTCTTCGCTTCCCCTTCTCTTCGCTTTCCCTTCCCGCGGAAGCCGGAGAGAGTAGGAGAAGCTCCGTTTCAGGGGCGCTGCCCGCCGATGGCGAGGGGCGGGGGCTCTGCCCGCCGGGCGGGACTTGCGGGGAACTGGAAAGTGAAACTTTGCGGGGAACTATAAGGGGAAACGCTGCTGGGTGTCGGGGCAGAGCCGGCGGCTCCCGGGCTGTGCGGGGAGCGCAGCGCAGCATCGCCCGTGTTCGGCGGCAGGAGCGCCACGGTCCCCAGCGCCCAGCGCTGCCCTCGCCCCGGAGAGCTGAAACAGACCCGGAGCAGTCCCCGGCCGGGCGATGGAGGGTCCTGGGCAGGAGCCTCGTGCCCAGCACCCCCGAGGTGGAGCGAGAGGTGAGGGTCCCCCGGGGAATGCAGGGCAGGAGGGCTGGGGGTGGTGCTGGTACAGGGGGATCCGCTACGCTCTTGCCTGTGTACAGCGAAATTTTCTCTTAAGGCTGAGTGTCAACACTTCCTTTTTTGCCCTTGGAGTCTGTTTGGGGCCATGTTGTGGTGATGTGCTGCAGCAGCCTCTTGCTGTTTGTTCCTGCTAGCAGAAAATGCTTCCCTAAGCGTCCTGTGGGGAGGCTTATAAAGGCTCTGTGGGCTGTGCTTCCGGCTGCTCCGAGAGGCTGCGCTTGGACCAGGAGCTCCAAGTTTTGAGTGTGCTCTATACAGCCAGTTCAAGTCAGCTGTGGCGTCCTGTGTCATTATTCCACTAATGACTAACTCCCGAGGAAATGCTGTCCTGTGCAGGAAACTTCATCTTTCACCTTCTTACTTCTGCTTTCAGTTCTATGAAGAAAAGTTTTCGTTTTTAGTGTCCTCGTAGCTCAAGTGAACTCTAAGCATAGCACTCTCTTTAGCAGTTAGAAAAAGGGGTACAAATTTGAAAGTCTGTGTGCAAATATAATAATTTTTAAATTTGATATCAAATGCTCAAAATATGCTGGCTATCAGGTCAATATGCTCATTCATCTTTCTTGGGAGGCATGTTAATGTGGTTGATTTATAATAAGGAGTGTCTTTTTTTTTTTTTCTTTAAGGGCATCAACTTCATTTGGACACTGGCTTTATAGGAAGAGGCAGAAACAGAACAAATAGTGTATCAGGCCAGGCACCTCAGTTAGGGGAAAACCTCCAAGACAGTAATTATACTCTTCTACCTGGGCAAAGAGAAGAGAGATTTGGTGGTTGGATTTCAAAGACTCCTCAATCAAGTAAGAATAAACCAAGAATCCAAGGTGAACAGCCCAGCAGTGGAGCCACAGGATTCTGTACTAAACAGGAGGATGAGGGAAGGAGAATAAGGTATCAAGGTGGGCAAACACATGAGAGGGGCAGAGGACCCTGGAATGAACAAGAAAATGCATTTAGGGGAAGGAGGTGTCAGCTTGGACAAGCCCGTGAGAGGACCAGAGGACCCTGCAATGAGCAAGAAAATGCATTTAGGGGAAGGAGGTGTCAGCTTGGACAAGCCCGTGAGAGGACCAGAGGACCCTGGAATGAGCAAGAAAATGGAGGCAGGGGAAGGAGGTGTCAAGGTGGACAAGCTCAGGGAGGAGCTAGAGGGAGAGGGCTGAGGAGTGGGTGGGAAAATGAAGGTAGCAGATGGAGGATGCAAGCTCGGGAGAATCCTCATTTCTACCAGAATGCTACCCAAGGTGGCGCCCACCATGGTGAGCAGCCTCAGCAAGCCAGAAGTATTGGCTATAAATTCCTAGAAAGTCTCCTCAAGAAAGACGTCTCAGAAGTTGTCATCACACTTGCTTCCAGTTCGGGGTTGAAGGAACTTCTTTCCCAAACAACTATGAACTACAATTTAGTTCAGCTCATTTGCCAGGTGCTTCAAAAAGCATGCAGTTCCCAAATGGATAGACCGAGTGTGCAACACATCCTTGGAGTTGTGAAGGAGTCCAACTTTCTCAAGATCTGTCTGCCACAGTATGTGTCTGACATGGTAACAGAAGTAGTTCCTGCTGTACGCCATAAGTACCCTGAGCATATCAGCAACATCATTTTACTTCTTCAGCACCTGATAAGTACTTTCCCAGCCAGCTCTGTGCAGAAAATCTCCATTCTCTTGACACTCCTGCCAGCATCCATCAATGCCCTGAGAGCTTCTGGTGTGAACATCACAGAAGAGACAGAGAAGAATCTCAGTAAAGTCCAGATGCTCATGCAGCATCTGCAGGAGAAGAGACGTGAAGGCACACTGAGGGCTGATAACTGTACATTTATGCAGCCTCAAGATGGGCAAGAAGAAAGCTATCGTGTCATGAGCATTTATCCAACATATGATGAGATACACTGTAATGAGAAACCTGTTCTACGTCCCAATTTTGTTTCTGGAAGATATGAAAGCACCAGCGTTTATCTTGACACCCACTTCCGACTTTTGAGAGAAGACTTTGTAAGGCCTTTAAGGGAAGGTATCATGGAGGTTTTGCAGAACCTCCAGGACAGAAATTTGAGAAAGAAAAAATTTGATGATATCAGGATCTACTTTGACGCACGGATTATTGCCCCACGTTGTGCCTCAACTGGTATTGTTTACAGGGTCCAGTTTGATGCAAAACCATTGAGGTTCGTACAATGGAGGAATTCCAAACGGTTGCTATATGGATCCCTAGTCTGCATGTCCCAAGACCACTTTGAAACATTCCTTTTTGCCACTGTTTCTAATCGTAATGCTGAAGAACTTGTTGATGGGATTGTGGAGCTGTGTTTTGATGCAGAGAGCCAGGTGCTCCTGGCAGAGGTTCAACCCTCAGACTCTTTCCTCATGGTAGAGACAACTGCCTACTTTGAGGCCTATCGGCACGTGCTAGAAGGGTTGCAGAAAATGCGGGAAAAAGATATCCCATTCCAGAAGTACATTGTGGAATGTGATGCACAGGTGAAGGAGCCGGCATATCTGACAGAGGATACTGCCTACAACCTTGCACCCTTGATGAAGACTTCACATAAAGAGAAGTGCCCTGAAAGCTTGAAAAGTGTCTACATTCTAGATCCCAATCAATGGCTTTCAATGGAAGCCTTGGGATTAGATGAGTCTCAGATGCAGGCATTGAATCTTGCACTCACCAAGGAGCTGGCTATTATCCAAGGACCTCCTGGCACGGGTGAGAAAACTTTGCTTGAAGGCTCTGTAATTTGAGAAGTTCTCATTGATTCCCCCATCTAGGGAGATTAACTTCAGAGAAAACCAGCTGTACTGTCTCCAAAGCTTTAGTCCTGTGGCTAATTGATGTTTGAGTGGCCCAGTTAGTGTGAGCTGTGGAGACAGTTAATATTCTCAAATACCCATGTCTGATCTTTGCCCATCTAGATGCAAGTAGACACCAGCTGCACTGTTGGCTGTGCTTGTATATTGGGGTGAAGAAGTTTTCAATCACCTTTGAAAACATGGTTCCTCTTGCTGTGCAGCACTCTCCTACTTGTCTTCATGGCATGTTAGAGCATTGGAAGCATTCAGCTGTGAACCATTGTGTGAATAAAGTATTACAAGATGAACTGTAATTGTTTTAAATGGTACCTGAACTCAACAAGCACCAGTGCTTGTATTTCACTAGTATGTGGATGTTTCATGTGCAGCCAAATGTCATGTATGATGCCAGTATCAGAGTGGGCTGGGGGATGCAGTGGGAGAGAAAACCCTGTGTCCAGGTCTGGTGTATTATCCAAAATATAACATTCTTGCAGACCGTGGCCTTGCTCAACTACAGGCCAGAAAGTCAGTGTCATGCTACTGTGTCTGCATTTTGGAAGCTGGTTACCCCTGGGGTCAGTTCTCTTGGTACAGACCAGATTGGCAGCCTAGAAAGAAGTCTTGTATCTGTTTTTGATGAATTCTGTGTTTCAAGGCACTCATAGAGGGTGGATTACCCTTTTCTGATTCTGAGCTTGTTTTGCAGGAAAGACTTATGTGGGTTTGAAGATTGTTCAGGCTCTCTTGACTAATGAGCGCGTGTGGCAAAGCTCTTACGAGAAGCGTCCCATCCTTATAGTGTGCTACACTAACCATGCGCTGGATCAGTTCTTAGAAGGTAAGAGTACCTGCAAGCCGGATGGAGGTAGAATCAGAGAATCATAGAATGGTTTGTGTTGGAAGGACCTTAAAGATCATCTAGTTCCAACCCATCTGCCATGAACAGGGGCACCTTCCACTAGACCAGGTTGCTCCAAGCTCTTTCCAGCCTGGCCTTGGACACTTCAAGGGATAATGCATCCACAGATTCTCTGGGCAACCTGTTATTAGAACCTTTAATTAAAAACTATGCTATAACTCTTACTCTGCTCATCGTATGGCATGATAACCTGCATTTTGGTTTGATTATTTCTAGTGACTCTAGCCCCATTGATATAGATTAAAAAAACTTCACTCAGAGCAAACCACTGTAAGATTTGCAGTCAAAGGGTGTTTTTCCTACCTCTTGTCATACTGCTGAAAACTGAGCTTGGCCCTTTAGTTCTAATATTTCTCTTTCGTTCACAGGAATACTGTCATTTCAAGGACATGGGATAGTGCGTATTGGGGGCAGGAGTAGCAGTGCAGTCCTGCAGAAATTCACCTTGAAGGAGCTGAGGAAGTTTATCTACAGATATGACATCCCAGACTACCTCTCCAGAGAGTATGAAAATGTATGTGCAGACCTCCCTGGAGATGCTGGGACTGGGTTGCCTGTGCATTGGAGGAGATAATAAACCTCCCCCACACCTGGCCTTTCACCTTGTTTTACGCTGAATTTGGCCGCTTAATTCTTCTGTCAGTTTTTTGTCCTGCTGTTAGTGAACTTTGTTTCTCTGAGTGTGACGCTGCCTTCCTTCTCTTTGTTACGAGTAGGTGATGAGCAAGCTGAAAGAGATTGAGGAGGAGCTCCTTGAAGGAGCGAAGCGGTTGGAGTACACGACCTACAGAGTTCTGCCTGAGCGCTACTTGAAACCGCACATGGCCCCCCAGCACTGGGCCAGCCTGATAACGGCTCTGGTAAGAGAGGTCTCTTTCTTCTGAGTCAAGCAGTCCCAGTGCATGCTTACTCTCTTTTCTGCTAATGGGTCTGAGGTTCCCCCAGCACACATCTTTTTAGCATCATTTGGTTACCAGGAAAGTAAGGGAGTGAACAGCAAGCTGTGCCAAATGACAATAGTCTAGACAGGCAGGGCAAGCAGGGGCTTTGAATTTTGCTCCTTTAAACTGCAGAGATTCTAAGTGATCTTGGAGCAGCATAAAAATGCAAGTACCCAAAGGAAAGCCTCTTAAACGGAAGGGGAGGAGGGGCGCCCTTTCTGAAGATCTGGGGCTGCTTGGACTTTCTAGCTCTGGAGGGTCTCTCAGGGGGACTTGTCCTAGTTGCTGCTGCTGTAAGGTGCTGCTTTGGCACCATCCTAAGATTCTGAAGTGCAATAGGCCTGGCTGATTTTACTTTCCCTGTATTAGGAGGACACTGAGTTATACTACATTGGTTCACGACACTCATTGATTCTGGAGTGGCTGGGACTTGGTGTATCTGCTTTCACCCAGAATGCTGCAGAGAATATATGGGCTGAAAATCCAGGTAAAACAAACAAAACAAAAAAAACAAACATCAAAAAGACACCCACCCCACACGCATCCTCTACAAGTGTGTTTACCTAGGCAGTGTATGTGTGCCAGAAAGGAGACACTGCTACTTAACAGGCACAGAATGATGTGTGATACTGTGAGGGAGTGGAAAGAAGATTAACCCTAATTTCCATGTAGTGATCTGACTGCTGCTACTGATAGAGTGGCTGTGGCTTACTGTATGTGACTGGTGACTCTCACAGGTGGTCAGCAGGAAGGAGAGGAGAAGGGGGAAGATGAAGCAGAAGAGGCGCTTTTAGAGATCCCAGAGATGGCTGACCTGATTGAAGCTGAGAGAGTGATTGAGGATGAAAAGACAGCAAACCCTTGGAGGAGGAAGGAGGAAGATGACAGACCTGTTCATGGACTAGCCAGTGCCACGTCAGCTATGAAGCTGGATGAGGAAGAAGGAACAGCTGAACCACTACAGAAGACCATGCAGTGGGAGGTAACTGCATGCATTAGCATGACTATGTAAAGAATAACATGGGGATGCTAATACGAAAGAATAAAAGAATCTTTGTGCTGTAACTGCTTATTGGGGAGCTTATTTTTTTTTTTTTTTTCAGATAACTCCTGGCCAGAGGAGGAAAATTAAGCAGAGGATGAAGGCTGAGCTCCATAAAACAAACACAATGACAGAGTTAGAGGCCAATGCTATTCAGGATGTGTGGCAACTTGACCTGAGCTCCCGCTGGAGGCTTTACAGGTGACAAAGCTATTTTGCAGGGCCTAGGATTTTGCAGTTTCCTAGGATCGTTCCAGTTTGCCGACTGTGTCAAGCCATGATGTGTCTGCCTGTATCTGTTCAGCTCCTTGTTTGAACATGCTTGTTCTTATCTTCCTTGTACTGCATGGGAAGCAATGTCATCCCCTGCATTTGTACATGTTCAGGACTAAGTACAGATGGTAATAATCTGCTGTCCAAAAGACACGGGGGAAGTTTTGAGCTGAATCCAGTCAGAACTTGTGGATCACCATCCTATTTTCCTTGCAGTGTGTGATAATGGCGCTTTCTTCCCAGGCTTTGGCTGAAGACTTACCAGGGTTTTATTCGAGAGGACATTCTGGAGCATGAACAGCGGTATCAGGCAGCAGCAGAAATACTGAAAGAACTGAAGCTGGAGCAAGATCTCTGCATTCTCAATGAGGCCAGAATTGTGGGGATGACAACTACAGGTGCAGAGCAGCTGGGAAACAAACCAGTATTGTATCGCTTCTAGTCATGTTTAAAGAACCTTTTTGCTGCAAGATTACTATCATGTGCTGCTTCATAGCCTGGGTCAGGCTCTGCATTAGTCTGGAGCCTTTTTAATCTCTGACTCCCTTTTCAAATGGGGCTTTTGTGAGAGTTGTTAATTAGTGGCATGAGCAGCTTCTGTGCCCTTTTGCACTGCCCCTGTCCTGAGCAGCATTCTTCTAACAGAACTGCACCACTTGTGCCTTAGTAAGGCACAGCTAATATCTATTGCTATTTCCACAGCAGTTTCTGGAGATGGCAGTGTCAAGGTCATTGTAGTATGTCCCTTTGGAGAGAAAATTTAGGCTTATTTATGTGTGTAGAACAATGTATTGAGTGTATCTTTTGTCTGAAGAGAGCATTGAGAAAGGGCCAAGGCAGGCATAGGACTAATCCCCACCTGCCTTGCTTAATAACTCTTCACATAGAAGCCATCCCTGGTATGGTGCTGTTTTAAAATTCAAAAAGCTGAATGTTGATATGGGGAATCTTGGGAAGAACCCCAGTCTTTTCCGAGACAGAGCCTACTCCTCTCTGTGAAAACTCTTGTCTTACTGCTTGAATGTAGTTATATCCTAAGGTTTATCTTCTGTCCTTATGCAGGTGCTGCCAAATACCGACAGATCTTGCAGAACGTAAGGCCGAAAATTGTCATTGTAGAAGAGGCAGCAGAGGTGCTTGAGGCTCACACCATTACTACTCTGAGTGAAGATTGCCAGCACCTCATCCTCATTGGAGATCACCAGCAGGTAACTTTCATGACTAACGTCTCTATCTGCTGTGCTAATGAACAAGAACCGTGTAACCAAACACTGTGTGGGAAAATTGCCAAGGCTTGTTGCTCCCCAGCTTCCACAGATACCACAGGTCCTGTTTCCTGTAGTTTTAGAGTAGAGCTCCTGTGGGATTGGTGTTTTAGTTTAACTGATAAAATTTTACGTGTGCTTTGACTGTGACTGTATCTAGCTTTGATATTTAGCACTTCTTCAAGAATCCAGTCCCTGGCCTTTCAGTGGGGGACCAGTCATAGAAAATGAGAATGAAAAATCCTACTAACACATAGGAGAAGTGCTAAAACATGGACTTCCTATCCCTTCTCTTTCAGTTGCAGCCTAGTGCAAATGTATATGACCTGGCCAAGAACTTCAATCTCGAAGTCTCTCTCTTTGAACGTCTGATCAAAGTGGATTTCCCCTTTGTCTGTCTGAAGTACCAAGTAAGGAAGAGCTATAAAAAACTCCATGGCATTTGTATTTAGGTTGTTTTAAGTTTGTAATACAGTCAAGTTTATATTTCTACTGTAAGAGCAGCCTGAAAGAAAAGAATATGCTATCTAACTTCCGAGAAGAGTAGTAGGAGCTGTCGAACTGACACGGACAGTTCCAGTGTATTTTCAGTTATTTAGTGATATTGTCCACAGCACTGTGGTTCTCATGTCTTTGTGTGAGGAACATGGTTTATTGTGGCAACTGAAACTTCCAGAACTTTGCAGAGTGAGACAGCACAATTCTTCTCAGGCTGCTTCCTGCTAAATTGCTGTAATCATCTATCTTGGTGCCCGGGGAAGTTAATTCAACCACCAGCAGTCCTGTATTAAAAGCACCTGCAATTTAGTAGTTTAGGGTGAAGTGCTGGCTTTTGTTATCTGTAAGTGGGCTTAGATTTGCACTGAAACGAGCATTCTTGTACAACAACCTTACCAAGTGATTTTCTTGAAGATACTCTACTACTACTACTCCTGTAGTTGTTGGTGGTGTCAGCAATGGGATGGGGGAGAGTGGGGATTGGGAAGTGCTCCCTTCTTATCTCTTACTGAAAAGTCATCCTTGTTTTGTATTCAGCCACCGTCTGTACAGTGGAGCAACAGAATATTGACAGGGAAATATGGTGCTCCTTCCTCAAGACTGATAAGACTGTTTTGTGTTCCAGCACCGCATGCGCCCTGAAATTGCCCAGCTTATCAGTCCTCACATATACCAGAAGCTGGAGAACCATCCCTCTGTCCTGGGATATGAGAATATAAAAGTGAGTTTTGCTTTTGTCCCCTGTTACTGGCTAAACGAGTTTCTCTAAAATACAGTGTTTGAGGATTTCAAACTCTTAGGTCAAATTCAGTTCTTGAGATTTATACCCAAATCAAGGAATTGCGTGATATAGAATTAGGCAAGTTATCTGTAGTTCTTCTGGCATTAGTGGAGGGCACTGGAAATGGATCCAATACCAATGACTTTAAAAGAACAGTAAGAAATGGAAGGGGGAACAAATGAATTGTAGGAGTTTGAAAGCTAGGAAGAAATCTTAAATGAAAGACTTAGAGCATAATATGTGAAACTCCAACATAAGCTAGGTGACAGAATTACTGGAACCCTTTTTCCTTGGGTTCTCCGTTTGGGCATTTTGCCAATAAACAACATCTGCGAAGAAAATCTATGCAGCTTACAAGTAGAAAGTAATCACTTATTATCTAACATGCACAATAAACAGCCAGAATTTAGTAAGTTACTAGAATGCTTGTCTTGGGTATCAGTCAGAAGCATCAGTCTTTGCTTCTTCCTTAATGGAACTGAGTTTCCATCTCAACTCTCACTCCCTGATTTCTGATTTGTATTTCCTCACTGTAATCAAGACTTCATGTATCTCTATGTTGGTGCTTTCCTTGCATCTTTGAACTGTTAACAATCATCTCTCTGTCTGTGATTTTCCCTTGCATATCTTGCATAGCCCATTTTTGCAGACTCACTCACAGCTCTCTGTCACAACTGAACTGTTTTCCCAGAAGTCTGAGCCAAGGTTACACTTTTACACTGATGACCTTGGATCTCTGAAACACAAGCCACTGAATACCCTGGGAGAAAGACTGGAGGCAGTTACAGAAATAGCATTATAGTAGCTTAGCCTATGTAAGTCTGTCTTCATAAAAAACCAGTACTAATTAGTTAAAAGTTCTTTAACTGGATAAGGGAAGCATACTGAAAACTATAGCAGAATGCTGAAGTTAGACAAGAGAAAATTAATAGTGAAGATTTAATTATTAGAATAAACTATCTGGGAAAGTGGCAGGTCCTCTTTCAGTATCTTGAAACCCAGATCAAGTCTTTGTAAGAGATAATTTAGTTAAATAAATTAGAAACCCAAATAAACCCCCTCCAAAATCCAACCAACCAAAACCCCAACAAACAAGAAAAATACCACCCAAAACACACAACAACTTGGGAGACCACCAAATTTTACCCCATTTCTCCTACAAGAATCTATTCTAGAGAATCTTGTGGTTCCATCTGGCCTTAAAACAAACTTGAGATACCAAAAGACATCAAAATTGAATCTTCCCAGCTAGTACAATAACCAACATAGGTTCTACTCCACTGGACACTATGCCGCTAAGGACACCTTGGAAAACCAGAGATCTGTGTTTGATATTCAAAAACTGTTCTTTCCTGTTAAAATCAGTCTCGGTTTTGGCAGGCAGAACAATAATTTCTTATGGGTAGAATAATTCCAGTTAATAGGCAAAAAGAAAGAAAGTCCCCGCTAACTCAAGACAAATAGAACTTTTGAAGAAGTGAGCAGTCAACTCTGCACACCATGAGCTAGTAAGTGACTACTGGAGTCATAGCATTCCTAGTTTTTTCTGGTGAAAAATAAATCTTCCTTGCTGCTTTGTTTCTATTGCAGCAACAGAGGAGGCATGTTTTAGGCAAGTGCTAAGCCCTGTGCACTGGTAACTTAATATCTTTTTCCCACAGGGCCAAAACAAGACATTGTTCACGCTATGAATATGCTTTGAGAAATGTTACTTAACACTTCATGTTCTCTTTTGTATAACTTGGAAAGGTACAGTAGAAACATCTCTGGAAAGATAAGGAATAAAATCACCCACAGGAACTGATTTCATATTAGGATACTGAAATGTTACCAATAATCTGAAATGGGAATTTGATTAATAACGTATGGAAATATAGGAGGAAGTCACCTAAGTACACAGTAACTGCATACTGTAGTCATCTGTTTAAAAGTCCTCCTGTGAGTGGATAATCAGCGACATAGAAACAGGCTGGGGCAACAGAAACTAGAATTCTCTTTCTGACATTCTTCCTCTTGTTTCAGGGCGTCTCAACTAACGTCTTCTTTGTGGAACATGAGGTTCCTGAGCAAGAGATCCAGGAAGGGAAAAGCCACCAGAACCCACACGAGGCCCACTTTGTAGTAGAACTGTGCAGATACTTCTTGTGTCAGGGCTATAAACCTTCTCAGATCACCATTCTCACTACTTATACTGGACAGCTCTTCTGTCTGCATAAGCTCATGCCAGTGAAGATCTTTGAAGGTGTGAAGGTTCATGTAGTAGATAAGTACCAGGGAGAGGAGAATGATATTATTCTGCTGTCACTGGTGCGGAGCAACAAAGAGGAGAGACCTGGCTTCTTGCAGATCCCTAATCGGATATGCGTGGCATTATCCAGAGCTAGGAAAGGGCTCTATTGTATTGGAAACATGAGAATGCTTGGCAAGGTTCCTCTCTGGAACAAGATCATTCAAACCCTTGGGGAGAACGGTCACATTGGCCAGTCATTGGAGCTTTGCTGTCAAAACCACCCTGAAACCAAGACACAGGTATCTACAGGCGAAGACTTCAACAGAGTCCCAGAGGGAGGCTGTAGTCGTCCCTGTGAATTTAGGTTGAGTTGTGGACATGTTTGCGCAAGGGCATGTCACCCATATGACCCGGAGCACAAAGAGTACCAGTGCCTGAAGCCTTGTCAAAAGGTGCTTTGTGCAGATGGGCACCGCTGCCCAAAGTCATGTTATGAGCCCTGTGAAAAATGTATGGTGAAGGTAGAGAAAACTATTTCTAAGTGTGGCCACAGGCAGATGGTGCCATGCCATATTCCAGAGAGGGAATTTAAGTGCCTAGAACCTTGCAAGAAGAAATTAAACTGTGGACACACATGCAGGAATTCCTGTGGGGAGATATGCACAGTGTCGTGTCCTGAACAGGTTACAGCCATGCTGAAATGTGGCCACAAGCAGAAAGTTGCATGCGGGATCACTAGGATGGGACGTGAGGAGGCTGTGAAATGTGAGAGTAAGTGTTCTGTCACACTGGCATGTGGTCATGTATGTTCAGGTTCCTGTCATGCTTGCTTTGGAGGAAGATTTCATAAGGCATGTAACAGCCCGTGCACGCGCATCTTGATCTGCTCCCACAAGTGTCAAGAGCCTTGTACTACAGAATGTCCTCCTTGTCAGAAGGCATGTCAGAACTATTGTATTCACAGTAAGTGCAAAAAGAACTGTTGGGAAAGCTGTGTTCCTTGTGCTGAGCCATGTGAGTGGCAGTGCCAGCACTACCAGTGTACCAACCTTTGCTCTGAGCCATGCAACAGGCCTCGCTGCAATGTTCCCTGTGCTAAGACACTGCCCTGTGGTCATCCCTGTGCTGGATTGTGTGGAGAGCCCTGCCCAAAGAAGTGCCTTGTTTGTGACCACAAGGAACTCACTCAGATCTTTTTTGGCTTTGAGGATGACCCAGATGCTCGATTTGTACAGCTTGAAGACTGTGGCCATGTCTTTGAGTCGCAAGGCCTTGACCATTATATGGATCAAGATGATGATGTTGTCAAGCTGAAGGTATGCCCTATGTGTCAGACACCCATCAGAAAGAATTTGAGGTATGGCACCAGTGTGAAAAGGCAGGTGGAGGAGATTGAACGGGTGAAACAGAAAATCCAAGGCCCAGCACAGGAAATTGAGTCTAACAGACGGAGACTGCAGGCTGCGCTGGAGCGGAATGGTGTTCTGAGGAGCACTCTAAGCTCTAAGTACACCATGCTGGAAGGTAAACTGAAAGCTTCAGCTCTCTCCACAAAGAGTATCGGACTAATTGAGAACCTGCTTAATTTCTACAAACGTGTAGCAGACCTAACTAATTCTATGAACAAAATTGATGACAGTGAAAGGAAGGGGCTGAAAAAGAGGCTGGATGAAGTCCAGGAATGGCTGGATAAGCAACGCATCAGTTTTACAGGACAGGAGCTCACTGACCTGCAGTCTGAGATCCAGAGACTGACTTATTTGCTGAGCCTCTTGGCAAGGTGCAAAGCAAGTAGGATGATACCTGCAGACATTGCAGTAGAGATTAAGAGTGCACGTGAGATCCTGGAAGGGACAAAGAAATTCACAGAGGAGGATGAGGCTGCAGTGAAGGCTCACCTGAAGAAGATCAATGCTGGCTTGCCCATGTCAGGGCTGGGGATTTCTGAAGCTGAGCGGGTGCAGATTGTCAGTGCTATTGGCTGTCCCCGTGGCCACTGGTTCAAGTGCAAAAATGGACATATCTATGTAATTGGGGAGTGTGGGGGGGCAATGCAGAGGAGCACGTGCCCAGAATGCCATGAAGTCATCGGCGGCACGAACCACACTCTGGAGAGCAGCAACAGCCTGGCCTCGGAGATGGATGGGGCAACCCACGCGGCCTGGTCCGATGTAGCCAACAACATGCTCAACTTCGAGGACCTCCGCCGGCTGATGTAGAGGGGTGTGAGCATCGCTTCTTATCACAGACGCGCACACAGGGGCACAGCCCCACCGCTTTCCCCGTTTCCTTCCTCACTAATAAAGTGTGTATCGCTGCGAACCAGGCTGTGTTGTCTCTGTGGGGCTGTGCTGTCTTTTGTGGGGCTGACTCTTGTGGGGCTATCATGTCTCCGTGGGGCTGTGTTGTCTCTGTGGGGCTGNCTTATCACAGACGCGCACACAGGGGCACAGCCCCACCGCTTTCCCCGTTTCCTTCCTCACTAATAAAGTGTGTATCGCTGCGAACCAGGCTGTGTTGTCTCTGTGGGGCTGTGCTGTCTTTTGTGGGGCTGACTCTTGTGGGGCTATCATGTCTCCGTGGGGCTGTGTTGTCTCTGTGGGGCTGTACTGTCTGTGGGGCGGGGCTGT